>JADLZL010004461.1:0-63477 GCA_015844335.1 Chrysopogon serrulatus | reverse complement strand
CACAAGTTCATGGAGAAATTTGCCAAATTATCGCTCTAATATACTATTAACTTCCTTTTTTTTGCTCATAAACACTAATTTTACCTTAAAAAGATCCTGTCCACATATTAATTCATGTCATAACTCAATTTTCTGTCAGTAAATTGTAATTTGTACTGTGCAACCCACAGTACAGAACATGACATCTGCTTCTCTGTGACTCTCAGTGAGACAGGGATAAAGAATCATAAACAATACAGGATATCAGCATATATAAGATTTTACTTTATGTCATAAAACATGTGTGGGTTTGGGTCTGCTCTAGGCTATAAGGTTACACAATCAGGTAGAGAAAAAGGATAGTGGAGGGCTGGAGGATACATCATTATAGTCCATCCAAATTAACACAAACTATTTCATGAAGAGAAAAAGGTTCATAATTTCCAATGACCTCTGGGAGTATTCTGGAGTGTTCTTCCTGTTGAACCTCTTCAGATTCATCAATAGATTCGACGGATGATAGGAGATGCTTTCCACACCATGAGCTCGCCTATTGTAGATACACCGGCAATTAACTTTATTTTATTGGTTGAGCAAGATTGCCCACTACAGTTAGCAGAAAACTTCCAACAGAATTTGGCAAGGTCCCTAACAAATTCTACTTCAAAATGAGAGAATTACCTTTGCACCAAGAGCAAGAAATTTCCCCAGACAACCAGTTGTATCTGTACATGAGCATTTCAGAGCAACCTGCAAAATTGACTTGTGTAGCATGCAGTGCGATAGACCAGAACATCCAGAATCATCCCAAGATACCTAAAATTGCCGTTAAGGTAATACACCGAAGCAGAATAACAGCAAATATTCAGAGCATCAGCTAGGGCAAACTGAATCAGCAGTAGCTTCCAGCTGGTGAGATTTACCATCTAGTGTATATTCGTAAATACTAAATAGTAAAGGGATGGATACATTCTGTTTTTGCAAGGATGGTAAAGAGATGAATACAAAACAATTGAATGAAACGATAATGAAGGGGGGCAAGGATACGGCAAGACTGTCAAGTATTGGGCTCAGATCATCCGAAGAATACACAAAGGAACTCTCGAGTCGGTTGATAAGGTCAGTTCTATCTTCCAGCACCTGTTACAGATAAATACTTAGTAAGCACGCTACATTTGACTTCATCCCACGAACATGATATTAACATCCAATCGCGGTTTTCATAAATTGAATAGAAATGCAATGTGCACGAACTCCGAAAGCAAATGGAAATGAACAGCAAAATGAATCGCTGATTAGCACCACTAGGATCGGACATAAGACCTCCAATACAAATCGGGGGAATCCTACCAATAAGCTCGGAAAACAGTAAACGTCAGTCGCACAAACCAGGTTGCTAACGTCTACTGATTGAGCAATCCAACTAATCCCCGAATCTCCCGAGCGGGCCAGCCAGAGCACAGCAGCGAACACATGGCGCCCTGAAGGCCTGAACCAAATCAAACCCTAGGGAGAGGGAAATAACGAACGGGCACGGAATGGGACCGCGAAATCGATGCCTTGACGAGGCGCGAGGGATACGACGACGCACCTCGGAGGATTTGATCGCCTCTAGGAGGGACTCCAGGTCGCCGCCGGCCTCCATTGCGCGCTCGCAGTCGCGCTGGCGGCTGGCCCCGGGACGGCGCGGCGCTGGACTGCTGGTTTTGCTGCTTCCCGCCCGCCTCGTCCGTTGGCGTTTCGCGCTCCACCAAGCCTCCGCTCCAATAATCACTTCACTGGACGAGAAGCTGGGCTTGGCGCTGTGGTGGCCGGTGGTGGCGAACAGGACCGTGGGCTTGGCGTTGTGCTGGTGGCGGACAGAACCGTGGGCTCGCGTCTGGACCGAGTAAAAATACCAATGGGCCTTCGAATTTATTCCTGCGCACGCAGGCCGCCCAGGCCCGCCAATCTTCCCTGCCGACCAGTCGGACAGGCGTCACCGTCCGACCCCCTCCCACCCCCAATCCCCGGCGCTCACGGGGGCGCCATTTGGAGGCCCATTATTCTATCGGCCCAGTTACATATATTCCGCACTGGAGCGCTTCGAGGCGAAATGTAACTGCATATTGGGCGCTCACGGGGATACTGTTTTTAGCGGAGGTTGCAGTTGCTTCTCTGGCGGTGGTGGTGGTGGTTCCTTCTGCCCGGGGCGGCAGCGGTGGCGTCGATTGAGGGCGACCGTCGTTCTTCCGTGTTCGTGGATTTGGTTCTCGGTTCTTCTCCTACCGTGCTTGTACTTGTTTTTTTCGGCCTTGCGGCATTGCTTCTTGTTTCGGGCGGCGGCGGTTTCTTCTCCGGGCGCGGGCGGTTTCTTCTCCGGCGGCGGCTTGTTTGTTCTTCTCGATGTTCCTTCTTAGTTGATCCGTAAGTTTTTGATCTCGCTACTCCATTTGTGGTTAGTTTGTGGCTCTTTTTTTCGGATTCAATTTTAATTTTTGTTAACTACTTAAACCCTATGCTAGGGTTCATGCTTGGTCCAATCCAATTTAGCATTTCTCGGGTACAATATGATTCTTACAAGCACATTTGCTTTGTGTTTATCAAGTGTAGTGTGATATTAGTTATTTTCGGTTGTTTTATTGACACAACTATTGTAAGACATTCATTTGATCTGTACTATAAAATTATGCTATATTATTGACTATATGATGTCTTGTTTCAGTTTTGTAACCAGATTAGGAATGTTTTGCATGATGTTATATTCTCTTATTAACCTTGTTATGTTCTCGTTGTGCATAATCGATGTTCTAAACTAAGTATGTTGCCTCAATCTGGTACATTTTTAATTGTGATGTTCATCTCTTTTTATTCTGATGTTCTTTATACTCTTATCTAATGTTCTAGATGCCTCTGTGAGATATGATGTTTAGCTACTTCATAGCTTATGTTCTAGATGCCTCTGTGAGATATGATGTTTAGCTACTTCATAGCTTATGTTCTAGATGCCTCTGTGAGATATGATGTTCTGAACTAAGTATATTGTTTTAGTTGATCTTTGTACTGTTAATATATGGTATATTATTTAATTGATGATGTCTTGAAAGAATTCTTGTGAAATATATGGTTTTATATTTTTGAAACCACATTTGTGGGTTATGTTCTTTTTTCATTATGTAATACTCTCTTAGTAACTGGATTGTGTTCTCTTAGTTCAATTTGAGAACTTTTTGAACTATGTTAATTTTTGCATAGAGGTTGAATACATTTTATTTTTCTATATAACTGCTCTTTCCATGTGTTTTTATAGTAGTATAATGGCGAAAAAAACGATCATGTGAAGATTCGTTGCTCAACAAGTCGTTTGAAGAAACTTTGTGATGAGCTTTCGGAAGATCAAAAAGCTTGTGTTAGAGCTAATGTATTTGGCCATTTTCTGAATTTGTCTGTCTTCTCACCCATATTCCTTTGCTTGAATGGGTGATGAGTCATTTTCAAGTTGGTATTAAAGAATTTCAATTTGGCGACAAGAGAATCAGATTTACCAAGGCAATGGTTCAGCAAGTGTTTGGTTTCATCTCTGGTGATATTCCCTGTTCATTTGGACAATGTTTCAAATTTGAGTTAGTTGAGGAAGCAAATTTAGTTTCGGTTGACTATGTTGTTGCCGGCCGTAAACCTTCTATTGCTTTGAAGCTATTAAGTTATGTTTAAATGAGGACAATGAAGATGCTTTTATGCGTTCATTTATGATAGTAGCTCTTTCAACTTTCATGTGTCCAAATACTCAAAACTCGGTTGATTTAGCTCTTCTTCCCTATGTTATGAGATCTGCAGAGATAAGGCTATTTGATTGGGCTACTTTTGCATTTGACTATATTATACAAGAAGTTGAGCGCTTCCAACGTAATATATCTTCTGGTGATGATAGTACCCATTGTTATGGTTCATGTTTGCTATTGCTTGCTGTAAGTTATTTGGTTGTATTGTTCATGTCTCTTTTTTTCTATATCTAATTTATTTATGTTTCTGATTGTTATTATATTAAATTTGTAGGTTGTTTATATGGATTTTCTGGATATGAATAATGATTTTGGGAATGCTCATGTGATATCTTATGGATTGCCTCGTTTACGCCATGTCCAAACCGAGGATTTTTCTTATGTTTTTGATGATGACCGTGTTAGGTTTCCATTATCCGAGCATGTTCAATTAGGTGTTGTTCCAGTAAGTTATCCTTTTTGAGTGATTATATATTTTACTAGTTATGTTTTCTTGTTATAATTCCTACGATTGATTATATGTTTTGTGACTTTGTTGCTATTGATCTTTTGTAGTTTCGAGCTTTATCTAGCACACCATATCATCTTGGTCTCGATGATATTGCAGCTGGAGCCAACTTGAATAATGGTGATAATGATGGATCGATAATGATGGAGCTGGTAATGATGGAGTTGATAATTCTATGCGTGGTGAAGGAGGAGAATCTTCTTCTACCAAAGATGCATGGATCTATCCCTTCTATTGATTTTGATGTAAGTTTTTTCATTCTTCTTTATTGAGCCATTAGTTATTTCATTCTAACATTATTTTTTTTGTGAAAGGTTCCTGCTTGTATTGAGTCAATAGTTCGGGAACATTATGATCGCCTACTTTCAAGTCACTTCGGTTTTGTTGCCGCTGAACCGAGTCGATTCATCGTTCTTTGAAAGTTTGGCTTCAGTATTTTCAAATTCTTTGGCATCTTTGTCTCGTGATGTTTATCAGACTGCTTCATCAATCAATGAGACTTATTCAGTCAACCAAGTTATAGTCATGCTGAGAAGGTATGCCAACTGTGGTGTTCACGTGCTTCAGTTCTTATGTTCACTTCCTTGATGTCTGATGTTCTCTATAATAATGTGTCATGTTCCATTATAATTCTTTTGAATATGTAATCTTTCTCAGGCTGCTTCACCTATCAAGGAGACTCATTCAGCTCAACCAAGTTGTAGTCATGCTGAGAAGGTATGTCAACTGTGGTGTTCAGCTGCTTCAGATCTCATGTTCACTTCCTTGATGTCTGCTTTTCTCTATAATAATGTGTGATGTTCCACTATAATTCTTTTGAATATGTAATCTTTCTCGTGGCGCTTCACCTATCAAGGAGACTCATTCAGCTCAACCAAGTTCTAGTCATGCTGAGAAGGTATGTCAACTGTGGTGTTCACTTGCTTTAGATCTCATATTCACTTCCTTGATGTCTGTTGTTCTCTATAATAATGTGTCATGTTCCACTATAATTCTTTTGAATATGTAATCTTTCTCAGACTGCTTCACCTATCAAGGAGACTCATTCAGCTCAACCAAGTTGTAGTCATGCTGAGAAGGTATGTCAACTGTGGTGTTCACCTGCTTCAGATCTCATGTTCACTTCCTTGATGTATGCTTTTCTCTATAATAATGTGTGATGTTCCACTATAATTCTTTTGAATATGTAATCTTTCTTAGGCTGCTTCACCTATCAAGGAGACTCATTCAGCTCAACCAAGTTCTAGTCATGCTGAGAAGGTATGTCAACTGTGGTGTTCACTTGCTTCAGATCTCATGTTCACTTCCTTGATGTCTGCTTTTCTCTATAATAATGTATCATGTTCCACTATAATTCTTTTGAATATGTAATCTTTCTCAGGCTGCTTCATCACCTATCAAGGAGACTAATTCAGCTGAAGCAAGTTCTAGTCATGGTGAGAAGGTATGTCAACTTTGTTGTTCACGTGCTTCGATCCGATGCTCACTTCCTTAATGTCTGATGTTCACTTCCTTGATGTCTGCTTTTCTCTATAATAATGTGTCATGTTCCACTATAATTCTTTTGAATATGTAATGTTTCTCAGCCTGCTTCACCTATCAAGGAGACTCATTCAGCTCAACCAACTTCTAGTCATGCTGAGAAGGTATGTCAACTGTGGTGTTCACTTGCTTTAGATCTCATGTTCACTTCCTTGATGTCTACTGTTCTCTATAATAATGTGTCATGTTCCACTTTAATTCTTTTGAATATGTAATCTTCCTTGATGTCTACTGTTCTCTATAATAATGTGTCATGTTCCACTTTAATTCTTTTGAATATGTAATCCTTCTCGGGCTGCTTCATCAGCTATCAAGGGGACTCATTCAGCTCAACCAAGTTCTAGTCATGCTGATAAGGTATGTCAATTGTGGTGTTCACCTGATTCAGATCTCATGTTCACTTCCTTATGTCTGATGTTCTCTATAATAATATGTGGTGTTCCATTATAATATGTGATGTTCTCTAATAATATGTGGTGTTCACCTGATTCATATCTGATGTTCTATACAATAATTTGTGATGTTCCACTATATAAAATGAGGTGTTCTTTTTTAATTCTAGTTATTTTGTTTAGCTCCACAATCTTATTGTTTTACTTTGTTTTATTCTATTGGCTCTTATCAGGATCCATCATCTAACAATGAGATTGATACAACTCAACCAGCTTGTAGTCATTCTGGGAAGGTATGTCCAATTTGATGTTCATTTGATGTTCTATATTATAAAGTGTTATGTTCTATTATATAAAATGAGCTGTTCTTTTTGTTATTGTTGTCATTATGTTCAGCTACATATCTGATTGTGTTTCATTGTTTCATTGGATTGGCTCTTATCAGGCTCCTTCACCAATCAATGAGATTTATACAAGTCAAGCAACTTCTAGTCATGCTGGGAAGGTATGTCCATTTTGATGTTCACCTGCTTCATATCTGATGTTCTGTATTGTTATGTTTGATGTTCTATTATATAAATTGAGCTATTCTTTTTGTTATCCTTGTTATTATGTTCAGCTGCATATCTTTGGGAAGTTAATTTTATCCTATTTTGCAATCATTCTTGAACTTGTTCAAATATTGCAAGCGTAAATGTATATTTCAAAATTAAATGTTCAAACTAGCTTTGATTTTGCTTTTCTATGTTCTATTGGTTGATATTATCGGGATGATGACACCGACATGCTTGAAGGTGACAAAACAAAAGGTTGTAGTGAAACTAATGAGTCTACTTCTACAAATTCGAAAGATTTTTCTGCTTCTACTGTTGTAGCGAATATGGATGGAGCTTTAAGTGGTATTAAAATTGCAATGTCTTATGGTCGACTACTCCTATTAAGTCTGTAGATTGTTTGAATTCTCAAGTTTCTGATCCTACGTAATCTGGTAAACCTTTATCTATTTTATCATACTAATATTGATTATAAATACTTTTTGTTACTTGTTTGTATTGTGTACATCTATGCATTATGCTGTTGTTATCAATCTTGATATTTATTGAATTTGAAGACTTTAATTAGTTTTCTTTCATATGCTCTCAATACAATATAGTAGTTTCAAACTTGGTGTTATGTTCCCATTTTATTTTTTATTATTTTTATAATCAATTAGGACACATTCTAATTATTATTATTTAATCTGTTCACATATTTTCATATTGTAGTTTCAAAGAAGCGTACTCGTTCTAGTGTTATTGAGAAGAAAAAAAGGCAGAAAAGAGCAGCTAAAATGGATGAGAATTCCATTTCAATTAAACCACCTCGCTATGTTTCAAGTACTTATAATAAGTATATTAAAGGTGATTTCCTCCGAGGCAAGAATTATCTCGAGTCGTAAGTGTGGCGTAACCTTCTAAATTATATGGCCCACAAGCACCGACCTTGTCCTTAAGACCTCGATCAACCATGCTTATACACCATATAACCTAGAATGTTCCGTCGGGTGGATCCCCGATAAACCACAAACACTCCAGGATCGATACTTACAGATACATCACAGTATTACAACAGCTTTCATACAAAATACCAGAGTAGCGGAAGACTTACAATAACTTAATTTACAAACATTTTATAAAATTTATACAAACCAGCGTGTTATTACAACCCAGCGGAAGTATCATTACTTAACTTTATTACAATCCACGCAACAAAAGTTGCCCTGCCCAAAGGCCACTCAATTCACTCTTCCTCAGACACTTCTTCAACAACCGTCATGCAGCAAGGGCCGTAGCACGCTTGCCCATGCGGTTCACCTGCAACAGGGGTTGAACAAACCCTGAGTACAAAAAGTACTCCGCAAGACTTACCCGACCAAAAATTTGGGAGAAGACTCAGGAATGCTGGCTAATAGGAATCAAGGTGAGGCTTTAGCAAGATCAAAAGACTCTTTTTGCTAAAAAAAAAGAAAAAAATACTAAGCCAGTCCTTAATGTATCAATCACTTGTCAAACATATACTGAATTCAAAACTTTCCATACTCAACTTCCATTATTACTACGATGCCGGGACTCGGATCACGGCTCCCATATCGTGGAGCACACGACGATTCGAATCGCTTAATATACCCAAATTGGGCTTCCTAGCCGCACGATGTATGCAGGACCAACATCTTACATACATCAACTCACGCCCGGATCTCTCCCTACCGAACGGAGGTACAAGACACCCACCTCACTACGGCCGCTCGGTCACCGGGCGGTGCGCATCGTAGAATGGGCACACGCTACTTGTCCGTTCTAGTAAAAGATAGTCCAAGTGGAGTTTACCGCCATTAGCATGCGACTAGTACTATCCAATAACCTCGTGATCCCGGGGCCAAACAACGGACGGTCCTTAACCGACACAAGTGGGCGACACTACACCGGGGCACTAGCCCTTCCCCGGTGCAAGTCACTCCACCGACGTCTCGAGTTACTCATCATCATGTTCTTGTGCGTACCCCTAACCCGGCCAAGGTGAGAGGTAGGCGACAAGCAACATCGTTTTTTCATAAATTCCCATCGAGGATCATTGTGATCACACCTTTGTAAACAGTTTTATCAAAACCCTACACTAGTAGCAAGACTAAGCGCATACTAAGCATTTCGAAATCAAAACAGGTATCCAGGATAATATATCAAGGTATGGTAAATGCATCAAGTAGGGTAACACACAACTCCTACACCTAATGCAAAGATCATCACATGAAATCATAAAAACTTTTCGAAATACAAGGCGAGTTTAAATGCATCCGGGGCTTGCCTTGGGGCTCGACAAGTGAGATGCAGCTACCCAATCACCAGGATCGATCCAACCTCTTCGGGAACCGGAGATGGCTCAACTCCCTCCTCGGATTCGATAGCTACACGATTGAGATGCATGATTACAAAGCAAAGAAATGAATGAACATGCGATAACGATGCATCAAACGTTAATCTATCTTGAGTACAACTTTCCTTCACGGTAACCTCACTCTAAGAAGGTATAACTAGCGTCGACGACGACGGAACAGCGACACATAATCAACATGAAATGCCGAAGGTCATTAGGGTTAATGACCTAGGGTCATCACTCAATCCCAAAATCAAGCAACCCTAATGGTGATTAGAGTTGATTACTAATTTATTGACCATTTTCACAGTCGTTGAAAGCCACTAATTAACTTGCTAATTAAAGATTAATTAAACCCTAATTAATCAAAGAATTAACTAATTAAACATTAATTAAAAAGGGATTAATTAAGCTTAAAACAAAACTTAATCAAAACTTAACCAAACTTCATAATTAAGATCCTCATACTCTAATTAGCACACAAAACAATTTTCATAATTTTTGGAGTTATATTTTAATTATTAAAAATCATGGAAGTTGCATTTGTTAATTAAAGGAGCAATTTTAATGGTAACTAAAATTTACTGAAAATCACAAGTTAGCATTTTTCATGGACAGATCATATTATGGAGAGCACTCACATATTTTTATTACATTTTTATTTGCCCAAAATAAAATACAACAAAAAAAGATGAAATACAACATTTTAAAACATAAAAAGAAAAAAAGAAAACACAACTCCTCCTTCATGGGGGCTTATCAGGCGGCCCAAGAAGGCCCGCACACGCCCGCCCCCTGCGCGTGTGGCCTGCGGCCCGCCTGGGCGCACGCCCGCGCCCTCCCTCGACCGACAAAGGGGGCCCGGCCGTCGGCTCCTTCTCCTTCCCTCCCTTCTCCGACCGAAGCCGGATAAATGACGGCGGCCGGCGGCTCGCCCGGCGACGGTGGCCTCCCCGACGAAACCAGCTTATACCTACGGACTCCTCTCTCCACGGCGGACACAACAAGCTAGAACACGACCATGTAATCACCCCGAGGCACGCACGGTGACGACCACGGCGGACGGTGGCGCCCGGGGAAACGCCGGTTGAGCTCACCGGAGTAGCTCCGGTGACACCGAGCACATGGACATGACCAACGACTCAAGGCGAACCCGACACGACACGAATACGACTCTGAGCGGGGTGGAGGAGGGTGCATGGCGATAGCTCACCCCGGCGGCGGCGGTTGACCGGCAGCGGTGAAGACGATGGCGCGGGAGCTACTCAGAGGGTCTTGCAAAGCAACCAACGGCTCAAGGTGTGCGCAAAGAAGCTGCGGAGCTACTTGCAGACTATTGGAACCGGTGGGCGAGTGGGTTGCGGGAATTGGACAGACGATCAACGGTGGCCGGCGGTGAGCAGAAGAAAGAAAAAGTGACGACGTCGGCGGCCTGGGTACTTATAGAGCGAGAGGGAAGGTTGAGGAGGCGGCCGGCACCTTCGCGACGACGTTGAGCTGGTTGGAGGCGCGCGAAACGCTGAAAGCGCGAGAGCCGCCACGGCGGCCGTCGGCCGGCCGTCCGGCATGGGCACCCCCCCTGTGGATCACTGTAGCAGGGACACCTATTTCCTCCATTTTCGAAATTAATCCAAAAATTTGAACTGTTCACAAAAATCTTCCAAAATATCAATTGTGCAACTTTTCCAGCTCTACAACTTTGATTTAAAGAGTTTGGGCAGAATCAAATTAGTTTTTGAATTTGAATTCCAAATTTGAAAAGGGACAAAATTCTAACTTTGGGGATTTCAAAATTACTTTCAAATTTTGAATAAAAGATGAAAATCTCCAAAAATAAAAGTTGTTCTATTTCTCAGGATCTACAACTTTCATTTAGGAAGTTTTTCATGAAACCCAATAATTTTTGAATTGTAGTTTAAAACTCAAAAGGGGACAATTTGAAATTCAAATTACTTTTGAAATTACTCCAATTTTTATTCAAAAACTTGAAAAACTTTGTATACCAAAGTTGTAGAGTTCAAAGAGATGCACAAACTGTATTTTGGAGTTTTTCCCAAATTTTGAATATTTTGAGGTGAAATTATGAAGGGGGTAAAAACACTTTGAAAATCTCCCTTTTTGAAATGATTTTCAAATTGAATCTTTGGGCAAATAAATTATGATGATGTGGCACTTTTCAAACCCAACCAATAGTACACTTTCAAAGTACAAAGTTTATACTTTGAAATAATGCCATTGGTTAGCAACTTTTATTTAGAAAATTAATTATAGTTAGCTCACCAAATTTGAAAGTGATATTCAAAATCCAACACTTCGCCTTCATGCTAGGGTTTGGGATTTGAATGCCAATTTCAAACTTGGTTCTCTCTTGCACCTCATTTGATTTAGAAAACTTGTTTAAGGTGAAAGTCGTGGTTAGCCAAGCACTTGCAAACATCACGGTTGATTTTAATTGATTGGTTTTATTTAAGAAATCAAACATGTGAGCAGGATTTAAATTATAACATAAGCACATGTAATACAAAAGAGCTCAAACAACCTCCTAGAATTGTAAACTTATTTTAATTGTTTGAATTAGGGTTTTCTAATCATGAATGCTCATGCAATGATGATGATGACATGGCAGGTTTTGCTTAACGTAACACCGGGGTGTTACATTATATTCCCCTAAAAGGAATCTCGTCCCCGAGATTCAAAGCTTAGGGCTAAGTAATGGAAAAGGAAATGTATCAAGCGGACACATCTTACATTGTTTCATAAGGGAGGTAGAAGGTTCATATTACAAGTCTCATATTTTTTGAAAAGTCACGATTGTTAGAAACCAACCATGACTTAGGAGAAAGAAGGAAGAAACTCCGGAAAGTGTTCATTCAAGAATTCCTCCGATTCCCAAGTTGCTTCATCCTCAGAGTGCTGATCCCATTGAACTTTATAAAATCTTCTTATGTGCCTGCGGGTGATTCGATCTTTTCGATCAAGAATTTTGACTGGATACTCTGCACATTTCAGATCAGGTTCAATGCGGAGACCTTCGATGTCAGTGACTTTGTCTGGTACTCGCAAACATTTCTTCAATTGGGACACATGAAATACATTGTGCACCGGTGACAATTGCTGCTCGTAGGTTTAGGCGATATGCTACTTTTCCACATCTTTCATGTCTGAAATGGACCAATATATCGGGGCGCCAGTTTACCTTTTACCCCGAAACGGTCGACACCCTTACTTGGTGACACTTTTAGATATACATAGTCTCCAATTTCAAACGTCAATGGTCTTCGTCGCTTATCAGCATAACTTTTCTGTCTGGACTGAGCTATTTTTAAATTTTCTTGAATCTGTTTTACTTTGGCTTCAGATTCTTTAACTAGATCAACACCGAAGAACCATCTTTCACCGGGCTCAGACCAGTTGAGTGGAGTACGGCATCGACGGCCATATAAAGCTTCAAATGGTGCCATTTTGATACTCTCTTGATAACTGTTATTGTAAGCAAACTCAGCTAATGGCAGGCACTGCTCCCAATCTGAGGAATAAGTCAACACACACGATCTTAACATATCTTCAAGAATTTGATTCAACCTTTCAGTCTGACCATCAGTTTGCGGATGATAAGCGATCTTTGCACAACGTAGTAGTACCCATAGTTTCCTGAAACCTCTGCCAAAATTGAGCCATAAATTGAGTACCTCGGTCGGTGACTATACTTTTTGGAATCCCGTGTAGACACATTACTCGGTCTATATATAATTGAGCATATTGAGGTGCTCTATATTTCTTCTTTACTGGAATAAAGTGAGCAGACTTGGTCAACCGATCAACAATAACCCAGTTGAATTATAACCCTTGGCGGTTCTAGGCAGCCAACGATGAAATCCATACTAATATCCTCCCACTTCCAAGCTGGAATGGGTAAGGGTTGAAGTTCTCCAAATGGCTTTTAAATGCACAGCTTTGACTTTTTGGCGGTATCACATCAGTGCAACATATCGAGCTATCTCGATTTTCATTTTAGTCCACGGAATCTCTCGCCTCGGTCATGATACATCTTGTTGCTACCTGGGTGAATCGAGAATCTGGTTAGGTGAGCTTCATCAAGAATCATCTGCTTGGGAGCTCGGGAACTTTTGGAACAACCAGACGATTTTTGAACCATAACACATTATCATCATCAAGGCGGAAGCAAGATGCTTGCCCCGATCCGACTTTTTCTCTCGATATGCTTAAGCCCTTTGCTTTCCCGTTGAGCGGCAATAATCTTTTCTTGAATAGATGAGTGTATGGTGATATCATTCGAGTACCACGAGAAATTATATCAATATTTAATCTCTAACTCTTGACATAAACTCAGATTTACCGGTGACACAAAGACAGTTGCACCGACTCTTTCGACCGAGAGCATCCGCAAACCACATTGGCTTTGCCAGATGATAATGGACGTCAAGATCATAATCCTTGATTAATTCAAGCCACCTTCGCTTGCCTCATATTCAACTCAGTTGTTGTGAAGATATACTTCAAACTTTTATGATCACTATAAATATGACATTTGTTGCCCAGCAAATAATGCCTCCATATTTTTAGAGCATGCACAACTGCGGCTAACTCAAGATCATGAGTTGGATAATGCTCTTCATGTCTCTTCAGCTGCCTCGAAGCATAAGCAATAACTTTGCCCTCTTGCATTAACACACATCCGATGCCGATGCCAGAAGCATCACAATACACATCGAATGGCTTTTCAATATCTGGCTGAGCAAGGATCGGGGCAGTGGTTAGAAGATCTTTTAGCTTATGGAAAGCTTGCTCACATTCAAATGACCATCTGAATTTGGTTTGATTCTTGAGGAGTTCTGTGATTGGTTTGGCTAATTTGGAGAAATCAGGAACGAAACGACGGTAATATCCCGCCATTCCAAGGAAACTACGAACTTGATGAACGGTGGTGGGTGGTTTCCAATTAAGAATATCTTGGATTTTGCTGGGATCAACTGCAACACCCTCGGCCGATAAGACATGACCAAGGAATTTGACTTCACTAAGCCAAAACTCACACTTACTAAATTTAGCATAAAGCTGATGCTCTCGGAGACGAGACAGAACAATACGGAGATGCTCCGCATGCTCTTCTTTATTTTTGGAATATATAAGAATGTCGTCGATGAACACTACGACAAAACGATCGAGCTCGGGCATAAACACCGAGTTCATCAGATACATGAAATGGGCTGGAGCATTAGTAAGCCCAAATGACATGACTAGATATTCGTATAGGCCGTATCTGGTGGTAAAGGCGGTTTTTTTCGAATATCTTCCGGCCGTATACGTATTTGGTGGTAGCCAGATCTAAGATCAATCTTAGAGAACACCTTGGCTCCCGCAAGTTGATCAAAGAGAAGATCGATACGAGGAAGAGGATATTTATTTTTGATGGTCACCTCGTTTAATGGACGATAGTCCACACACATTCTCGAGTTTGATCTTTCTTTTTCACAAAGATTGCGGACAACCCCACGGTGATGAACTAGGTCGGATAAAACCTTTATCCAAAGGTTCTTTCAATTGAGCTTTCAATTCAGCTAACTCCTTTGGGGGCATCCTATAAGCTCTTCGGGATACCGGTGCGTGCTCGGCTTCAACTCAATCACAAATTCAACATCTCTTTCCGGTGGTAGCCCAGGGCAAATCATCGGGGAACACATCCGAAACTCACGGACTACCGGTATATCTTGAAGTGCCGGGCACCGAGGTTGCATTAGCGGTCGTAACCGCTCTCTTGGGAATCGGAAATTGGATAAGGAGTGGGGGATGGTTATCGGGTAGCAACGACTTAACATTTCTATTCGGGGTATCTATCACAGCGCCATACCGGGCGTAACCAGTTCATTCCGAGGATCACATCTATATTTTGATCCTTCAATACTATCGATCCGTGGGATATAAATACCCACCAAGAGATATAGGAATCGAGAGACTACTTCCCGCGTACACATACGCCCTCCCTAAGTGATTGCACCATAAACTCATCCTTAATTTCTTTTATGGGAATTTCATGCTTGGTAACAAAGGTGCGGTTGATAAATGTATGAGATGCACCGGAATCAAATAATGTAAGTGCGGGGTGACTGGCAACGGGGAACATACCCATCAACACGGGTTCTCCTTCAAGAACGTTCCCCGACCGGACTTGATAAACGCGCCCCTTCTTCTTCCCGGTATTAGCCTTCGGGACACGCCGTGGAACACCCCCTTTGACTCAGGGCGTTTGACCGCCGCACCCTTTGCTGAAATTGGGAAGCATTCCTTTTAGGGTAGGGACAGTTTTCGATACGATGCCCGACTTGATCACAATTGAAACACGGGCCGAAACCGGTAGAAGTATTTTGTGGAACCGGTGGGGTTGGGTTTCGAACACCCCGGTGTTCGGCCGCTGGGGATAGGTTGCGGCAGCAGGCGAGGGTACACCTGTTGCCTCGGAGCTTGTTGCCGCTGTGGTGGGTAGCGATAGGGTTGAGGATTTTGCGGGCGTTGTGGATAGCGAAATGGTGGGCGATAGTCTTTGGGTGGGATGATAAATAACTTTCTCGGCGTTTACGGATTCCGCCCAGTTGTCGAGAGAAAGCACGTCGCTCCTCACTCTTTTTGCTCCGACGTGGGGGGGATTTCTCATAGGCAATGGCTATATCCACTTTGCCTCGTAGAAAGTGGCATTGGGGTTTGAGGTAAGGTGGGTTTTGATATCTCCCTTTAAACCCCCCGAGGAAGCACTTCTTCTTCTTTTTATATCGGTATCCACATGTTACGGTGCATACCGTGAGAGGTGGCTAAAGGAGTTCACGTCTTCGCACCACCGATTGTCCACCTTGTTTCGGGGCTAGAAACTCTTCTAACTTAGCTTGCATTACTCCGTCGTATAAAATGCTTGTGACGGAATGCATCTTTGAACACGGTCCCGTGTGATCGGGTCGGTCGGCCGGCCGCCGTGCAAGAAATTCGCCCACCATGCGGATGCAGGGGGCCTCTCATTTCTTTGGGCGGCAAACTTGGGTTTCATCAAGTCCGGACAACCTTCCAAAGAGATCAAACTTCAGATCTATAATGCGAAGCCAATCATTAGCTTCTAGGGGCTCCTCACTGGTGAACACCGGGCGACGAGTATCGGTGAAGTCCGCATAGGTGATTTCGTCGTGATTACGACGACCCCGATTTTCACGTGGTGCATTCTCGATTCTGGCTGACTTATCTCCCGTAGCATACGGGCATTTTCAGTGGTGGCGTGGACTAAAGCTGCCACAGCTTCAGCCAAAGACGGTGGTGCTTGTGGTGCCCGAGGGACCTCACCCCTCTCTTGTGAATAACCAGACATCTGTTATAAACAAGATCGGATTTATTCACAAGCAAGGATTTATTAAAATTGAAAGCAACAGTGCAAGCCAGTCATACAAAGGTTCACTTATTTATTTTACAAGTCCGCCCATAGGCCGGACACCCCAGGTTGACTATTTAACATATATTACATCTCTCTCTCTTTCTCTCAGGGAGCTCAGATGTCGACCCCTCCTCTGGGTCAGACTCATTGCCTGCAATGGACTCATCCGCCTCGGACTCCTCGGTTGGGGTCGGGTACACTTCGGTGATTCCACCGATCCCAAATCATCCGCGGCTACCTGCTGGCTGTACACCGGATTGTGGAGGTTATACGATGATGGACCTCCTCGTGTAATGCAGCGGTATATGCTTCAAGATCCTCCACCCGAGCCTGCAACTCCTCAATAGCATCATACCCATCATTCCTTTGGTTTCTTGTAGCCTCCAGCTCCTGCTCAAGTTGAGCAATTTTCCGCTGATACTCGTGGATGGACTCAATATCCTTCTGTTCTTGCGCCTGCAGATTCTCTATCTCAGACTTCAGCTTGATGTTTTCAATTGTTGCCTTGCAATGATCTTTGGTAACAGTAGCTAGCTCAGCAGCCCAACTCGGCTATCTTCTGCCTTTGGTTATCTTCCTCCCAGGCATCATGGCTCGCTAGGTCCTGCCGGCCTCAAAGATCGTGGCTACGCGGGCGCCATCCGGTGACGCGGTACTCCCTTTGGTCCGGTCATCTTACGGGCGATCCGCTTAGTGCGTGCCATCCTCAGAGTAAGTAAAGATAGAGTCTATAAGATAGGGAACCTTAGAGTCAGCAAGAACAGGTTTGATTTTACTTAGCCCAACCACTTTGTTTCGAGAATAAAATTTTAAACATGTGAATTAAATATGATGCATGATCGAACCTACGGATCGAGCGAAAACCGTTTAAACTAACATAAGCATACTTTTTAGTAATATAGGGCAAAAGAAAAACACATGATACTCCGCTTAAGACCCTCTTTTAAATAACACCTATCAAGACTATAAGAAAGAATTAAGACGGAGCAGAAGCAATTTGGACCAAAACCCCATTTAACTTTTAGATCCAAAACATTTTGAAGTTTTTGAAAAGTAACACTGTGAGTATCTTTGTAAGTACCGCTCTGATACCCTCTGTGGCAGAACCTTCTAAATTATATGGCCCACAAGCACTGACCTTGTCCTTAAGACCTCAGTCAACCATGCTTATACACCATATAACCTAGAATGTTCCGTCGGGTGGATCCCCGATAAACCACAAACACTCCAGGATCGATACTTACGGATACATCACAAGATTACAACAACTTTCATACAAAATACCGAGTAGCGGAAGACTTACAATAACTTAATTTACAAACATTTTATAAAATTTATACAAACCAAAGATGTTATTACAACCCAAATGGAAGTATCATTACTTAACTTTATTACAATCCACGCAACAAAAGTTGCCCCGCCCAAAGGCCACTCAATTCACTCTTCCTCAGACACTTCTTCAACAACCGTCATGCAGCAAGGGCCGTAGCACACTTGCCCATGCGGTTCACCCGCAACAGGGGTTGAACAAACCCCGAGTACAAAAAAAGTACTCCGCAAGACTTACCCGACCAAAAAATTGGGGAGAAGACTTCGGGAATGCTTTGGCTAATAGGAATCAAGGTGAGGCTTTAGCAAGATCAAAAGACTCTTTTTGCTAAAAAAAAAGAAAAAAATACTAAGCCAGGTCCTTAATGTATCAATCACTTGTCAAACATATACTGAATTCAAAACTTTCCATACTCAACTTCCATTATTACTACGATGCCGGGACTCGGATCACGGCTCCCATATCGTGGAGCACACGACGATTCGAATCGCTTAATATACCCAGCTGGGGCTTCCCTAGCCGCACGATGTATGCAGGACCAACATCTTACATACATCAACTCACGCCCGGATCTCTCCCTACCGTAACGGAGGTACAAAAGTACACCACCTCACTACGGCCGCTCGGTCACTTGGCGGTGCGCGCATCGTAGAATGGGCACACGCTACTTGTCCGTTCTAGTAAAAGATAGTCCAAGTGGAGTTTACCGCCATTAGCATGCGACTAGTACTATCCAATAACCTCGTGATCCCGGGGGCCAAACAACGGACGGTCCTTAACCCGACACAAGTGGGCGACACTACACGGGGCACTAGCCCTTCCCCGGTGCAAGTCACTCCACCGACGTCTCGAAGTTACTCATCATCATGTTCTTGTGCGTACCCCCTAACCCGGCCAAGGTGAGAGGTAGGCGACAAGCAACATCGTTTTCATAAATTCCCATCGGGGATCATTGTGATCACACCTTTGTAAACAGTTTATCAAAACCCTACACTAGTAGCAAGACTAAGCGCATACTAAGCATTTCGAAATCAAAACAGGTATCCAGGATAATATATCAAGGTATGGTAAATGCATCAAGTAGGGTAACACACAACTCCTACACCTAATGCAAGATCATCACATGAAATCATAAAAACTTTTCGAAATACAAGGCGTAGTTTAAATGCATCCTGGGCTTGCCTTGGGGCTCGACAAAGTGAGATGCGCTTACCAATCACCAGGATCGAGATCCAACCTCTTCGAACCGGAGATGGCTCAACTCCCTCCTCGATTCGATAGCTACACGATTGAGATGCATGATTACAAAGTCGCGAAGAAATGAATGAACATGCGATAACGATGCATCAAACATTAATCTATCTTGAGTACAACTTTCCTTCACGGTAACCTCACTCTAAGAAGGTATAACTAGCGTCGACGGCGACGAACAAATGACACATAATCAACATGAAATGCCGAAGGTCATTAGGGTTAATGACCTAGGGTCATCACTCAATCCCAAAATCAAGCAACCCTAATGGTGATTAGAGTTGATTACTAATTTATTGACCATTTTCACAGTCGTTGAAAGCCACTAATTAACTTGCTAATTAAAGATTAATTAAACCCTAATTAATCAAAAGAATTAACTAATTAAACATTAATTAAAAAGGGATTAATTAAGCTTAAAAAAAAAAACTTAATCAAAACTTAACCAAACTTCATAATTAAGATCCTCATACTCTAATTAGCACACAAAACAATTTTCATAATTTTTGGAGTTATATTTTAATTATTAAAAATCATGGAAGTTGCATTTGTTAATTAAAGGAGCAATTTTAATGGTAACTAAAATTTACTGAAAATCACAAGTTAGCATTTTTCATGGACAGATCATATTATGGAGAGCACTCACATATTTTTATTACATTTTTATTTGCCCAAAATAAAATACAACAAAAAAAGATGAAATACAACATTTTAAAACATAAAAAGAAAAAAAAAGAAAACACAACTCCTCCTTTTCATGGGGGGCTTACTTGTGGCGGCCCAAGAAGGCCCGCGCACCCGCCCCCTCCGGCGTGTGGCCTGCGGCCCCGCCTGGGCGCACGCCCCCGCGCCCCCTCCCTCGACCGACGAGGCGGGGCCCGGTCGTCGGCTCCTTCTCCTTCCCTCCCTTCTCCGACCGAGCCGGGACAGCGGCGGCGGCCGGCGGCGGCTCTCGCCGGCGGTGGCCTCCCCGACGAAAAACCGTATACCTACGGACTCCTCTCTCACCACGCGGACACAACAAGCTAGAACACGACCATGTAATCACCCCGAGGCACGCACGGTGGCGACCACGGCGGACGGTGGCGCCTGGGAAACGCCGGTTGAGCTCACGGAGTAGCTCGGTGACACCGAGCACATGGACATGACCAACGACTCAAGGCGAACCCGACCGCGACACGAATCACGACTCGGCGGGGTGGAGGAGGGTGCATGGCGATAGCTCACCCCCCGGCGGTTGGCCGGCGGCGGTGAAGACGATGGCGCGGGGAGCTACTCGGAGGGTCTTGCAAAGCAACCAACGGCTCAAGGTGTGCGCAAAGAAGCTGCGGAGCTACTTGCGAACTATTGGAACCGGTGGGCGAGTGGGTTGCGGAATTGGACAGACGATCAACGGTGGCCGGCGGTGAGCGAAGAAAGAAAAAGTGACGGCGTCGGCGGCACAGGTACTTATAGAGCGAGAGGAAGGTTGAGGAGGCGGCGGCACCTTCGCGACGACGTTGAGCTGGTTGGAGGCGCGCCAAAACGCTGGAAGCGCGCGAGAGCCGCCACGGCGGCCGTCGGCCGGCCGTCCGGCATGGGCACCCCCTGGGATCACTGTAGCGAGGGACACCTATTTCCTCCATTTTCGAAATTAATCCAAAAATTTGAACTGTTCACAAAAAATCTTCCAAAATATCAATTGTGCAACTTTTCCAGCTCTACAACTTTGATTTAAAGAGTTTGGGCAGAATCAAATTAGTTTTTGAATTTGAATTCCAAATTTGAAAAGGGACAAAATTCTAACTTTGGGGATTTCAAAATTACTTTCAAATTTTGAATAAAAGATGAAAATCTCCAAAAATAAAAGTTGTTCTATTTCTCAGGATCTACAACTTTCATTTAGGAAGTTTTTCATGAAACCCAATAATTTTTGAATTGTAGTTTAAAACTCAAAAGGGGACAATTTGAAATTCAAATTACTTTTGAAATTACTCCAATTTTTATTCAAAAACTTGAAAAACTTTGTATACCAAAGTTGTAGAGTTCAAAGAGATGCACAAACTGTATTTTGGAGTTTTTCCCAAATTTTGAATATTTTGAGGTGAAATTATGAAGGGGGGTAAAAACACTTTGAAAATCTCCCTTTTGAAATGATTTTCAAATTGAATCTTTGGGCAAATAAATTATGATGATGTGGCACTTTTCAAACCCAACCAATAGTACACTTTCAAAGTACAAAGTTTATACTTTGAAATAATGCCATTGGTTAGCAACTTTTATTTAGAAAATTAATTATAGTTAGCTCACCAAATTTGAAAGTGATATTCAAAATCCAACACTTCGCCTTCATGCTAGGGTTTGGGATTTGAATGCCAATTTCAAACTTGGTTCTCTCTTGCACCTCATTTGATTTAGAAAACTTGTTTAAGGTGAAAGTCGGGGTTAGCCAAGCACTTGCAAACATCACGGTTGATTTTAATTGATTGGTTTTATTTAAGAAATCAAACATGTGAGCGAGGATTTAAATTATAACATAAGCACATGTAATACAAAAAGAGCTCAAACAACCTCCTAGAATTGTAAACTTATTTTAATTGTTTGAATTAGGGTTTTCTAATCATGAATGCTCATGCAATGATGATGATGACATGGCGGGTTTTTGCTTAACGTAACACCGGGGTGTTACTGATAAGTATCTTCTTATAAGTACATCATTCATTTGCTTCATTTTGCTTTTGCTGAATCATTTTACTAAGCTATTGATTTTGTAGGCCTATTTTTATCATTATTTCTGGTTTTCACTGCACTTATCAAGATCTCCGAGAATCATTGAAGCCTAGAGGCCATATTATTGATGATGTGATGTCTGTTTTTGCTCAATCATTTAATATCGACAATAAACCATCTAGTGAAAGAAGGACTTCAAGGGCTAAGATTTGTTTTTCTCCTTTCTTAGTGGTATTTTTTTTTTCTCACAATATCACCTTATTGTTAAGTCTTTTTGTCTGAATTGTGTTTCTGAATTTTTGTTTTTACAATTCTAACTTTTCAGAAAAAGCTTCTTCAAAGTCCTGAGAACTTCCAACCTGAATCTGTGAAAAAGGAAATCAAGCGGATTAATAAGGATTACAATATTGCAAAAGCTGATCTTGTATGTTGAACTGTTCTTAATACTTTTGGAAGATTTTAGTCAATATCTTATTATTGTAGCAATGAACTTTTTTTTTTTTTTTTGGCAAATTGTTTTTCCCAATTTGTCATGATGATCATTGGGTTCTTGTTTGTATTAATTTACTATACAAGAACATCAACTTCTTTTCATCTACTAGTTCTCCAGCTCCTGATGTCAGAGATAGTTTAATTATTAATGTGGTACATTTCTTTTTCTTTATAGTTTATTTACTGTTGTTATTTAGTCTAGATATGTGTTCATCATAGTAGTGGTTCATTCTTAACTTACATATGTATTTTGTCCTAGGTTTCAAATTTTCAATCAAGTTGCCGGGTAGTGAAGTATTTGAGAAGGCATTAGTTGATTATGCCAAGCTATTTCCTGAATGTTCTCGGTAGTCTAACAAGTAATTGATTGTTGTTATTTCTTTCTATCCAATTAGATGAAATTTTCTATCTTATAATTTTCTCACTGTATCCATTTTGTGCAGTTTTGACTGTGGCCTTTATGTGATGATGTTTGTGGAATATTTTGATGGGGCGGTTCTTAAAAAATTTAAGAATGTATGTTTCGTCATCTGCTTTGTGATTTTATCTTAACTTTGTTTTATAGCATCTAATAATTTTGTTCTTTAATTTTTTTTGACAGATTGATGTTACTGAGTTCCGCAAGGTCATTTCACATCGATTGATCTACCACGAGAACAATGAAGTTGTGATTGCAGATTTTGATGTTTAGATTACTTAATGACAAGTTTGATGTTTAGATTACTTCATGACAGATGTGTTGTAAATATCATATGTCGGTTGTGTTGATTAATTAGTATGTTTTTGTTCCAGTAGTTGAGGTTAGTGTAAGTTTTAGTATTGTAAATGTTAGTGACCTATAGTTGTTAATGCATATTGACAAAGTGAATGTTATGCACATTAATAGTCCATTACTTGAGATTACTGTAAGTGTTAAGTGTCTTGTTTTCTGTGATGTTCAGGTATCACATACTTGATGTTCAATTTAAATAAATGTGACAATTTTAGTGTTGATTCCAGTATGTATCCATTCCAGTACTTGATATTACTCTAAATTTTAGTGTTGTAAATGTTATTGACCTATACTTCTCAATGCATGTTGAGAAATGTGAATGTTATTCACATCATAATTTTTAGGATTTTTGTCATCCAATTAGTATTCTAATGGTTTAGGTGTGACTTTTAAAATAAAATAGCACCGGAAAATTGTTGAGAACCTCCACATTAGTTGATTAGAACATCAATTATAATATATAAGAACATCGTTGACTTTTGGCTAGGACATTATGGATATTTTTTTCAGAACGTCGCCCGGTAGTTATCTTAGCACCGGCTTCACTCCGACAGCACCCAAACCCGGCTTCGATAGGGTTTCACGCCAGATCTTCCTTCCTCCGCCCCCCCTCCTCCTCCAATTGAAGCGACATCGGCGGCGCTGCGCATTTTACCGCTTGCTCCGTCGTCCCCCATCCTTCCTCGCCTAGATCTTGAGGTTTCCCCGGTTGCTTGGACCTCCGGCATCCCTTTTCCCGGGCGCCCAGCGGCGCGACTAGGGGCCGGCGGCTTTGTCCGGCGATCGTGGCCCCCTCGCCCACGGCGGCCTTGATTAGGCGCCGAGCCCTCTGTTGGGTCACCGTTGCCCTCTTCTTTCCGCCTCAGGCTTCTTCCCCGGCGTAGCCCGCGAAGGTGATGAGGTCACCGGATTCAAGTTCTTCCCCGACTTCTTCACGGATCACGGTAGATCTAGGCCACCTGCGTCACAATCACTTGCTTAGTGGTGTCCCCATGACGTCGATGTACAAGGTTAGTCTTTGTATCGGTCTCAATTTGTAGTTTTGTTTCTTATCTTTTCTAAACATAAATCCTGTTCATGTTCTTTAACTTGATTATTATTAATTTTCTTGTATACAATGTATAGCTAATTAGTGATGTTTATGTATTCAATGAAGCATTATACTTGAATTCTACATGTTTTGGATCAACTATATTATTCTAGTTGCTCCAACTGTATGCACCCTTTTCTCTATACTGTACACTTTTTTCTTGAAATCGGAGGTTGTTTCCTAAAGTATTCTTCAAAATTTCAGGTATAAAACTGTAGAGAATTTTATAAGGTTTCTAAATTGTCATATAACATAAATTTTGTTTCACTTTGGAACTGCACATATGCGGTTATATTTTTGTTATTTTTGGTACTCTAACATTTTTGCATATGATATTCTGCCTATTGTTTCATGTAAGTGATTTTTTTTTCTTTGTAGTGATACAATGGCAAAAAAGTATCGTGTCAAGCTCCGCTTTGCAACTACTCGTTTCAAATATCTTTGTGACTCTTTGTCACCTGTTCAAAAGGGATTTGTTCGTGCTAATGGATTTGGCCATTTGCTTAACATGTCTACTTTCAAAGTTAATATCCCTTTGCTGGAGTGGGTTATGGAGCATTTCCAGTTGGGTGTTAATGAATTTCAGTATCAAGATAAGAGAATCAGATTCACAAAACTTATGGTTCAGCAGGTCATCGGTTTCAACTGTGGTGATACTGCTGTTCAGTTGGATAATGTTCCACCACATTTGATTGAGGAAGCTAAATCTTTTCATGTTGACTATATTGTTGGTGATGCCAAGCCATCTATTGCTGAAGCTATAAGACTTTGTTTACAAGAAAACAATGAAAATGATTTTATGAGATCCTTCATGTTGGTAGCTCTTGCTATCAAGTTATGCAATCCAAACACTCAAAACTCTTTTGATTTGAGTCTTCTTAGCTATCTAATGAGAGCTGATGAGATAAGGCAATATGATTGGTCTTCTTTTTTTTTTGAGTATATCGGACAAGAGGTTCATCGTTTTCAAACATATATTTTTGTTGTTCTCGATCCCATTTGCGAGCAATTCTGAACATGTTTATGGTTCATGCTTACCACTACTTGCTGTAAGTATTGTTTCTTTTCCATATTTCTTCTTGTAAGGAGCATTACCTGTTGTTATCAATTTTTTCTTATTTTTTCTCTTGAAATTATTAGGTTGTTTACATGGACTTCCTAGATTTGAATACTGAATTTGGTAATCAGGCATGCCATATCATATAGGTTGCCACGTTTACGTCATGTGGTAACGAAGATTTTTCTCATGTTGTTGAAGTTTCAAAGTTAGATTCATATCATCTGATCACATAAAATTTGGTGTTGTTCCAAAGTAAGTCCCCATTTTTTTAATAATATTGTATATGGATCTCTGTCACAATTATTTTGATGCTATAATTTCTAATAATGGACTTCTATTATTTTATTCATGTAGTTCCGAGCTTTGTCTAGCACACCTTATGGTGCTTTGTTAATTTGAATGAGGTTGGCAATGAGGCTGATAACATTGGTGCTTGTCGAAATAATAGCTAATGATATTGAAATTCAGAATCTAGGTGCTGCTCACGATGTCAATTCTCATGGCTTCAATATATGTTCACAATCTATTGATTGTTTGTTGGATGTAAGTTTTCTTATCTTACTTTTTTTTCCCTTATATGTTTGCATCTCTAGATAATTATATGTTTGTTCTATTATTATTTCTAATATTTATTACACTAATATTTTTATTCAGGTCCCTGCATGTATTCAGCCCATTGTTCAGAAACATTATCGGGAATTAGTTGATCATGTTACTTCTTCATTTGTTCCTGCTAAATCTACACCAGCTAGTCTTCTAAAAAATTTGACATCGGTATTTTCAAACCTGTTTGAGTTCTCTTTCGTGTGAAATAATTAAATTTTGTGTTGATGATATGGCTGCTACTTGTGAAAAGGTATATTTCTCGGCTTGCTGTTTTCTTCGAAATATTATTCACTAATTAATAATTGGACCACTAATTGTGCAAGATATGTGCTAATTCCTATGCTATTTTTCTAGGATCTCAAAACTTTTGCAGAGAAAGTATCCCATTTTAATTTGAGATGCAAGGACAATGGCAAAATGTTGAAAAATCAATTGCTTCTAGCAAATCCGATGTTCCAAAGGTATATTGTGATGTTCTAGGATGTACTTGGAATCTAAGTTTTAAAAATGATCATCTAGTTCTTGTGACTATAACTCTTATAGTATGTTTTTCTAATTCAAAATATTTCAGACCATTGTTACTGAAGGAGCTCCTGATTGTTCTCCATCTGATTCTAAAAGTAAAATTGAAGAAAAATTTAACTCTTTAAAGGTACATCATTCTATTGGAATAATCCTCGACAAATATATTGTTTTTTGATTCCTAACTGTGTTTATATTTTTTTTTTTTTCTATAATATTTTTTTTGAGAACAATTTGATTAAAGCTAATTCTGAAAATGTTGTCTCTGGAATACCTGGTAATTCTTTAATCTCTTACTATATATGCAATTTCTATAATATTTCCCTTACTATCTATGCATTGCTATCTACTATAAAATGGAGTTGCTATTGAAAATGGATTCTAAAATTGCATTGGTATCTACTTCAAAAATTTTTACTTACCAAGAACATGTAACTAACATAACCAGAACAACACCATTAATCTCTCAGAATATCGAGGGTTACCTAGTTCTTTTTGTAAGGTGGAGTTATAATTTGGTAATGTTTTTATTATAATTGTTGACCTCCTACAAATAGTGATGATTTCCCAAATTTAGATTCCCAAATTTAGATTCCTGTGACTTGTTTTTGCAAAAAATGTGAATATTTATGAAGTTTTCTTTTTCTCACCCAGAACATTTCTTTCTCTCACCCAGAACATCAACTTTCTGTACTAAGAACATCAAGTTTCATTACTCTGAACATGGAGGCTTGTACTTTGTTCTTCCAATGTTTTCTACTCAAAAACAAAAAGATATTATAGAGCACCTATGTTCACCTGTGTTATGTTTATCTTTCTCAATCTTCTATTTTTAGAATGTCTTTATTATGAATTTCTAAACTTCTTGTCATTGTAGTTATCAATGGAGTGTATATTTTATATTCTTATTTTTTTTCTTATTTCATTCCTAGTCTTTTTTTTCTTTGCCATCTAATTTTTCTAAAGGATCCACTTCAGTTTAAAGAAAAAAAGAGTAACCCAAACTTGCTTAACCAGAACATCTACTTTAATTCGTTAGAACATCAACAATAATTTCCAATTTTTTTTGTTATATGGACTTATAACTGTTGACCACCTTGTGTTACTTTAGAGTATTTTTTTTTATGTTTTGTGTTTTGTTGCATTATGTCTTGACTATTTCCATATTGTAGCTTCCAAAAAGCGTACTCGTTCTAGTGATACCGAGAAGAAGAAAATACAGAAAATAGGTGCAAAACCACCTCGTTGTTGCATTCAAGTTAAAGTACCTGATTTTGTTTCAAGGATTTATGACAAGTATATTCGAACTGAATTTAAGGAAGGCAAAGATTTTACACAATCGTAAGTATCTTATAATTAATAAATCTGTTACTATTTTGATTTGGTATTTCTCAATGAATTTTTTAATTTGTTTCTTTTTATAGGGATCCTTTTATTCAAATAGGACGTTCTTCTTTGCACATATGAAGATTTGCGTCATTCATAGAAACCTAGAGGGCAAATTAAAGATGTTGTGATGTGCATCTTTTCTGAAGCTTTTAATATCATAAATAAAGAATGTGCTCAAAACAGGCTTAGTAGAACCAAGATATGCTTTTCACCATTCTTAGCAGTAAGTTAGTTTTTGTTTCTTCACTTTTTAAATTTCTTTATTATTTTTTTTACTGACAACTATTGTTTTCAATCTGTATAGCAAAAAGCTTGTTCAGGACCCTAGAAAGTTTTCACCTCATGGAATGAAAAAAGAACTTTTGCGGCTTCATCATGACTACAGTATAGACAAAGCAGATCTTGTATGTTATATTCATCTTTACTACTATTATTTTCATTTAAGTATTGAATTTATCTCTAAATGCTTTTTTTTGCAGCTGTTTTTTCCAATTTGTGATGAGCAGCATTGGTTCCTTTTGTGTGTTAATTCACTACATAACCAGATCAACTTTTTCTCATCTACAACTTCTCCTTTTGATGACGTCAGAGATAATTTTATTAGTAATGTGGTAAATTTTTTGTTAGTTAATCCTCTTCTGTTGTAAATTCATTTTTTTTTCTGCAAACTTCTGTTGTAAATCCTGTTCGATTTCTTATATTTTCTCATGTTTACAACTTGTTTTGCTCAGGTTTCAAATTTTCAAACAAGTTGCCAAATAGCTGACATATTTGACAGATCATTAGTTAACTATGACAAGAACTTCCCTGAATGTCCTCAGCAGACCAACAAGTAATGAATCGCTAACATTTCATTTCTTCCTCTGAATTAACATTCCAAACAAGTTGACAAATAGCTTTTTTGTGTTTTATTTTTTGTGTTTTTTATGCAGCTATGACTGTGGCCTTTATGTCATGCTATTTGTTGAACATTTTAATGGCAAAAGTGTGATGGACTTTACACCTGTATGTTCCTATTATTTTTGATTTTTTAGTTGTTATCTCTTTGTTGGAAGATTTTCTTTATTTAGCCTAACGAATGTTTTTTATAATTTTTACAGACTGATGTTATCAATTTCCGAAAGATTATTTCATATAAACTTATGGACCACCCCAAAAATGTCGTCGAAATTGAAGGAATCAATGTTTAGATTACTGCTAGTACCAGTCTTAGGAAATTACTAGTGTGTTGTAAATATCTCTGTGTGATGCAAATATGTGTTGTAAATGTCTTTATCTGATCCAGACAACTATTTCTACACTGTTTCTAAGTTTGTAAATATATTGGTCTTGCTCAGATCTAACTCTATGTACCTAAAGCTATATGGGATCCTTTGTCATAATTTGGTTCTGATTTTATTAATTATCTGAACTGGATCATGTTTGAAATGTGTTTCGATATTACTGAACATCATCAATTGTTGTCCGTAACATCAGTATTAGTAACCCGGAATATGCAGTTTCTATAACAATTTTCAGAAGCTTTTCAAACTTTTTGTTTTTATCAAATCCGTTTACTGTCGAATACTTTGATATTACTCAAGTATTGTAAATTTTTCAGACCTATACTTTGATATCACAAGTTTGTTTCCTCCTATTACTGTAATCCATAAGAATGCTGTTTCTGGAGTCTTTAGGAAATTACTGTGGTTTTGTAAATATCGTTATGTGATATAAATATGTGTTGTAAATGTCTTTATGTCATCCACATTCCAAACTGTACTTCAGTTTGTAAATATATTTGTATTACTAATATCTGACTCTAGCTAAACTTTTATGTGATCCTTTTGTATGGTTTGAGCTAGTTCTTCATAGAACATCGACTTTACTTTACTAGAACATCGACACTACATTTCTAGAACATCCACATTAGTTTACGAGAACATAACTTTACTTTACCAGAACATGGAGATTACTTACTTAGAATATCGAGTGCTTATGTACATGTTTTTCTAAAGTTGTTCAAAAAAGTTGAGAGTTTTTCAATTTAATTTTGATTGACTATTGTACACATGATGTTATATATCACATAATGTTATTTATGTTCGTAAAAATGTTCTTGACATCAATTTTTGGTCTCTTATTTTAAAATTTCTTCACATTCTAAACCTCCTTTTAATATCATGTTTTGTTTTAAATGTTTACTACCAACTTAAGAAAAGCTTATTTTAACTTGTAATACTATCCATGAACATTCGAGTACTCTGATATTACTTGAAGTCTTATAAATCCTACAGATATCTTTATTATTTATTGTTGATAAAATAAATGTTTTTGTTTGAGCTACTCTAGAACATTGATATTACTTTAACATAACATTAACATAACTTACTCGAAACATCGACTGCTTATATACATCATCGTTTGACATATTTCTAGGCTACTTTTACAGTTTTGCCCCCTGTATTATATTCTTCTCCAACAGCTGTTCTAGGTAGCTACAACTTTATTCTCAAGAGGCGGGCACTTTGGGGAGGCGGCCGTCACTACTCATGGCGGGCGGGCGGCGGGGGTGGCGGTGGCGGCGGTGGTGGCCGCTCCGTTGGTCCCGGAGGCGACGACACCATCCTTGTTAGAAATCTAGATCAGGTATCTTTAAAAAATATCTCATGTATCCTCCTTTTTTGTGTAAAACTAGATCCACGAGTGCGAAACTAGATCCACGAGTCAGTGAACTATAATATCTCTATTTCTTTTTGGGCGCAGTCTTTGTTTTCCTTCTTGCTGCTGTTATTGATAGATTCCCGTAATGATGGTTTTTATAAAATTCCCTGTACTACTTATTTCTATTTTTTGTTGTTGTTTTTAGCCTTGTTTTTCTAATATGTAGTTTCATATGTACATTTAGAGTTTCCATCTGATTTTCTTTTTTCTCTACAATTTTGTAGACATGTCAACATTTCGTTATCGGTTTCCAAATGAACTGAATCATCACTTCTCTTGAAATCTTTGCATCATGTTGTTCATTCTCTAAGTCCTATGCAGAGATCTTATGTTATAAAATATGGGCTTGGGAATTTATTGAATATAAGTTCTTTTCAAGTACCTATTGGCTTAGTGCAATGGATAGTTCAACACACTCATGTTGGCACTATAGAATTCAGGCATAAGAACAAAGCTATTCAGTTCACTGCTTCTATGGTGCAAGATGTGCTTGGCTTCCCATCTGGAAACATTTGTGTCTCAGATCTTATTGATGAAAATGCTCAATCAACACGTGCTATTGAGACACTTAAAGATTATTTGATCAATAATGGGATGAGGCAACGAGATCGACTCATGGGCTTATTACTTGATACTCATGATGAGATTTCTTTTATACGTCTTTTTGCTTTGTTTTCGATTGCAACAGTCCTATGTCCTCAGTCCTATATTGATGTCAATTATCTTAATTGCTTCGATGATGTTTCCAAAATTGCTTCTTATGATTGGAATAATCATGTGTTACGATGCATAGCCTTTGGAATTCAGAAATTTCAGTCCTATATTGACTCATGTCATCGTACTCCTGGCCAGGACTTAATTGTCTATGGGTGTCTACCTCTTTTAGCTGTAAGAAAGTTTACTTTTTTTCTTGAATTTAATGTATCTAATATAATATATTCTTGTAATAACATATGTAGCTATACTTCTTCAGATTGTATACATGGATTTCTTGGAAATCAATATAAGTGATGATGGTTTTGAACTTTCCTTCTCCAAACCTCGAATATGTTATATTGCAAATGAAGATTTCAACTTGATTACATCTGTTGACCGCAATAAATCATATGAACAAAGATCAAGTATATGGAATGTCAAAGGTTTGTTATAAAGCAAAGAAAAGCTGTTTCTTTTGTTATGTTCCATGTTATTTATATGTTATGTTGCATGTTTCTATTAAAAATGTTCTCACTGATTCCGCTTTATGTTCATCTTCTCTGTATTACTCAGTTTTGTCTTACAAAGACTACCTTCTATATATATTTCAGATTATTCCTATATCACTCACACCTTACAGCAGAAATATATCAATCACTTCTCCTTCAACAAATGAACTGGATCAGATTGTACGTTTTGTTATAATTTTAACTTTTCATTGATTGTCTTTTGTGTAAGATTATTTCACACAGATGTAATGTTTTATTTTAAAAATTTATATTACTTTTCAGACTACGAAAACCATTGGATATTTCTCTCGCACGTTACAAGTCTAGGACAAAGAAGTATATTACTGATTATTCCTTAACTACCAAGCTCAGTATATGTGATGAAGTTGAGTCTGTATATGCAACATATGTGGAGAACAAGCTTGAAGAAAACCCCGAATGGAACTCGTCATTTAAATATTTTCATTTTGTTTATCGGTCTTTTGCAGATTTGATTTTGTTTATCAAACAAGTTACTCGGTTGTTATTATTAATTGTTAATATTACTATGCAGATCTGATTTCGTTTCAATATGTGGGTTCAAATGCTCATACTACAGATTTACAAATTCAGTTAAACCTCGTGGAAAAGTGTATGATGACTTTATGGGGATTTTCACTCTACTTTATAATTCTGGTTACTTGGATGTTGTTGAATGTCATCTGCCTTTGAACAAAATCACAATTCATCCTTTCTTAGCAGTAAGTAGTTTAGTTTTGTACCAAATTCTATATCACTTCAAATACAGTGTCTTCATTCTTACTTATATCAAATTCTTTCTTTTTTTTTAGAACAAGGTGGGCAACTCTTATGAAAAAAACACTTGCGGATGATACTTTGTCGAAGCGAGCTATGTAGAATTCATAGAGATTTTGATTTCAATACCTGTGATATAGTAAGCAAATTTAGGATTGCAAATAAAATTGTTCTTATCTTTATTTCTGATATGGTTTTCTTTATCATTTTCTTATGTTTTGCTTATCTATGCAGTTCTTCTTCCCTGTACAACTTCCTAATGGGTGGTGTGTTCTCTGTGTGGATGTATTATCCAAGAAACTTATTTTCTATGATCCATCCGGGAAATATACAGGTGAGGAAAAAAAAAATGAGTTGATGAATGAATTGGTATTGATTCAACAATTTTAGAAGTATATTATCTCGATAATTTATTCTCATTATCATTTTCTATAATCATGTTTCTTAGGTTCCTAGATTCCAACACTTGTGTAACAGTGCTGGTATTTTTGATAAACAATTGAGCTCTTTTGAGATTTTGCATCCAACGCTACCCATTGAAACTCCCAAAACGTAAGTTATTCAATACAAATTCACATTATCAAAAATAATACTCATTACATCTTTTTCTAATTTTTATTTCTTTCTAAATTGTTTCAGTAATGATTCTGGGGTCTATGTCATGCTATTTATTGAGCTTTATGATGGAAAACAATTAAGGAAGATCGACCACGTACAGTTTTTGCATCCATCTTGTATTTATCATTTTTTCTAACAATTATGCAATACAAAAGTTAAGATTTTATTTTTATATTGTAGACTATTGCAGTACAATACGTAAAAACTGGTGGCCTACAAAGCTATAATGTGTCCTTTAAATACTATTGAATGTAGAGATTTCTAGAGCATATTGGAATTGATGTAAGTAGTGTAATGTTACTAGGCTGATTTCTCGGAATGTCATTTCTTATTTTTTTTTTTCTATGTTCTTTTCAGTCCATACAAATTGAGTATACTCATATTTATATTGACTCCTTTTATGTATTTTCATTCATGTAGATTGATGATCATGTACAATGATGAAGGGCAAGAATTTGCAAAGCTTCGATATGCAATCCATGTCATATTTATCTCACTACGAAATATTAATGTGGAGTTGTAAATATCGTTATATCATACAGACATGTGTTGTTAATGTCTTTATGTGATCCAGATAAATATTTTCCAAACTGAAATATGTGATCCTTGTCTTATTTTTTAAGTTTGTAAATACATTGTCAATGTTCATAAAGAATGTTTGCCAAGTTCCCATTGTATCCAATGTTCGCAAAGAATGTCTCGATGTTCCCAGTCTTTATTCTAATGTTCCCAGTCTTTATTCCGATGTTCCTAGTTTTTATTTCAATGTTCTCATTTTTTTTCTACTTTTACCAGTGTATTACTATGAGACATTTTTTTTTAAATATTTGTAGACATCATGATCTTAGTTTATTTTTTACTAATGATATATCAACTCTTTATGTTTCATGACATCTCTTGTTCACCGTGACATTCTCAATGTTCCCTCTCAAACTATCGATATTCCTATTGAATCTGTTAATGTTCCCATTCACATTTTCAATAATCTCACTGAAATTTGTCAATGTTCCCGCCATACACAGAACACATACTTTACTTTAACAAAACATAAACACTACTTAGTCGGAACATCGAGCGCTTATTTTTTTCTGATGTTCCCAGCCTAGTCAATGTTCACAAAGAATGTGTTTCCAAGTTCCCAATGTATCCAATGTTCGCGAAGAATGTCTCCATGTTCCCAGTCTTTATTCTGATGTTCCCAGTCTTTATTTCAATGTTCTAATTTTTACATTTAATGTTCCCAGTTCTAATTTCAATGTTCCCAGTATTTCAATGTTCCCAGTCAAATTTTCAATGTCCTATTTGACACAAATAATGTTCCCAGTTCTAATTTCAATGTTCCCAGTTGGAATTTTAATGTTCTCAGTTCTAATTTCGATGCTCCCACTATCTAAATGAAATAATCAAAGCATATTATCACTGTGGCCCATATGAAAATGTATTTTACATTAATTCAACCATTAAAACTAAATATCATTACAGCAAAGCAACTATATATATTCTTTATGATGAATATTAAGTATATATATAGAGCATGCATATAAACTCAAGATTAATTACATAAAAATGACCATTTCGTTTTTTCTCTTTTTCAACTTGCTATCACAACTTCATGTTGAGGCTTCTTCGCTCTTCGTCTTTTTTCTTTTTAGCAGTTCCCTTTTTTCTTTGACTTCTCGGCTTGCCTTAGTAATCTTTTTCCCTTTCTGAACACTAATAGCAACTTGAACACTTGGGTCTTTAAAAATAGATGTGTTGCCTACTGATTCAATTTGTTGCTGCTCTACTGCTGACTCATTCTCGATTCTCTCTACAAGCTGTTCTAGTCCCTCCATGAATTTCTGACTTTTCTTTGGATCCTTACTCATATTTGCATATATTGTAGCATTCCTTGTCATCATCATTGCATATCTTATTGCTTGCTGCCCATTCTGATTTCCTGTTGATTTCATTGTAGCTATCTTCTGCCTCTTTATTTGTTCTTCAAGATATTCAGTTCGCCATCTTTCTTTTATATAACCATCAGGTATCTTGTGAATTCCAAGTTGAGTAAGTAACCTCAAGACATGGCAACACAGTATACCATCTCTGTCAAGTTTTGCACATATGCATTTGTTGACGGTCACTAAGTCTAAATTTTATACCGTCAACAATAGCTCTTGAAAAGGTAATAGTAGACTAATAGAGGTTATATCGACAAATTCCACGAGTTTTGTTGATTTGTGAGATTTCTAGGGGATTTTCCAGAAAAAGCTAAAAGAAGGATTTTAATGTAAATTTACCACGAAACTTAACCGCGACGCAACTACATCACCAGATGGTTCAGGAAGACTCGTAAGACACCCGAAGAAGCGAGGCCCGCAGCCGCCACCAGGTGGGGCCGGCCGGCCCCACCATGGGGCCGGTCGGCGCCCTAGGGTTGCTGACGGCGCCCCCTCTTCCAGAAGCTTCTCCTGCCGCCTAGGGTTTTCATCTCCACCGTTGGCTACGTCGGTTTGATCCTACGGCGCGCGTGCACTCCACCAAAGCTATAAAAGGAGGGGTAGACCCCCTCTTAACACACCAATTCATTCCTCCCGCTTCATTCGTCAAGAGTAGTCGGGTTAGGGTTTCCGAGAGATTAGAAGTAGAGCTCTAGTTCTTCAAGTTCTTAGTTTAGTCGTAGCAAGATTCAAGTAGAGATCGGGCGCCCGCCGGGATTCCGGATCTGTCTTCTAGAATTTGGTAATTTTATCTTGTATTTCATTATGACTTTACTCTACTTTAATATATTGCTACTTATTCAGTTCTTAGTTTATTCTAGTTGCACATTCGATATAGATGTAGTTTATGATGATTATTGTTATATGATTGTAAAGCGCCTGATTCAATACTCGAGTGGGTCAGGTGGTGCGCATTATGTAGACGTGATGTCTAGATATATTGTGTACCTACGGAGACACCCTGATGTGCCGGGTCGTGTGGTAGTCCGCGTAGGTGACAATTGCATTGGTTCCTCTGTAGTCCACCCCCCGTACGTAGGACTAGCCGAGCATGGTCGCGAAGGAGGTGACCGTTGTGTCTTAATATCCTCATTAGTTGATGCTCCTTATGATGTCTTCTGATTTTATTGCACTATAGATGAAAATGTGTAGCATGCGTAGGCTGTAGACTTTATATTAGTAATTACATAGGTTTCCTTATTTCTAACTGAATCCCTAAATTGCTTTACTACATTAGAGAGTCTCTATATTCTAGCTCTGGAATACCATTTATCTTAATTACTCATTTATCATTTATCGTTATGTTGACTAGTTATTGCTAAGGCATTGGTGTATTAGGCTATGATAGGGTTTATTACTCTAATTCTTCAATAGTTACCCGCTCCTAATAAGTAGAATGCTGCTTTATCCTTTTGGCATAAAAATAAATCAACGATACTCGGAGTACTTCCTCTGGGTGAAATGCTACAACGGGAGAATTATCTGTGCGCTTGCGGATATATTCTATTTAGAGTCATTGCATGTAGATTATTTTTATCCTTGGTTTTTGGCATCATGTTAGGGATGACAACTTAACTTAAAGTGATGTTAAAAATACCAACAAGCATTTCTCTCGCCGTTGCCGGGGATCGCAATTTTATTTATTAGGATAATTTATTAGGATCATTGATTCGCCAGGATATACATATTTTTCTAGAATTTTATAATGAGTAAACCTTTATGGAAAACAAATATATAAATTATATCTAAATCATAACCTTTTGCTTTTTTTAGCAGACTTACCCATATTTTATTTAGAAAATCTTATAGGGTAAGTGCAGGATTGGTTGTAGAATTTTAACTCTTATCGGGAACAACCATAGGAAGAAGGGTCTTACATCATTCTCGAGAAGCAATGGCTGAAAAAGACTCTCTGCGTGAATTCTCTGCTCCAAGCACCGAGAACATTCGCGTAGGTCCGACTCTCGACACCTTTGACATTGGAGAACATGATTATGAGATCAAGCCAAGCCTCATCAAAATGGTGCAAGTTATCATATTTAGTGGAAAGAAGGATGAAGATGCTATTGCTCATCTGCAGAATTTTTACGGAGATTGGCAACACCATTGACATTCAAGGCATTCCTCAAGATGTCGTGTTACTTCATTTATTTCCTTTCTCATTAGAAGGAAGAGCGAAGCGAAGGGTTTTATCGAGTAAAGATCAAGTCAAGACATGGGGAGAATGTTCAAAAAGCTTTCCTAGAGAAGTTTTTCCCAATAGGCCGAACGAATATCTTAAGAGGGAAGATTTCAGAATTCCGTCGGCCAGAAAGGTGAACCTATTCCGTAAGCTTGGGAACGTTTTCAAGGATACATATCGACGCCCGCATCATGGAATGGAGAAGTGGTTGCTCATGCAAATATTCTATTATGGACTAACCCAAAGATCATGTGAGCAATTGGACGCCACTTCTTTGAAGGATCATTTATGTCACTCACCCCGGAAGAGCTGAAGCAATTATGGTAAGGATGGCGAGAAAATCAGAATTGGACATTCAACACCCGGACATGCCATGAAAGTGAGGAAGTTCCAGAGGGGTTGTGTGCAATATCAACCAAAATGGATGTATTATTGAATTGGCTAGAGCAGAGGGCTAATTACAAAAGAGATCGTCAGGCAATTCAAGATCAATATGAAGAAGATATTAGTGCAATCATCAAGAAGCAAGGATGGAGTCAACCTCAGGCAACAAGACAAGGTAAGTACCAAGGTAACTATAATTCTTCAAGTCAAAGACAACCACCCTTGAGAGAATTAATATTAGAACAAGCTAGAATCAATGAGAGTATTTATAAGAAGCTTGCTTTTAATGATGAAATGTCAGAAGGAATTAATTCAAAATTAGATAATTTTTCTCTAGCAGTTAAAGAGCAGATAATGTTTAATAAAAAGATAGAATCACAAATTACACATCTAGCTTCTACTTTGTCTGCCACTAACCATGAACAGATTAAAGGAATATCCACTAGAGGAGGTAAGGTTACACATGATCCACCCTACCCTGAAGGGGCACATAAACATTCACATTCAGTGTAGGTAGACAAAGAAGCTGAAAGGAGTACTAGAGAAAAAGAAGTGGAAGCACCCCTACCAACAAATGATCTGCAAGAGCCCGAATTAACGCAAGACTTCGAAGATACCAGTATCCTACCGTTCCCACAAAGGAGGAGGAGTATCTCCACTGATGATTGGTTCAGTAAGTTTGTAGAGATTATACAAAAATTATATATCAACATTCCGTTGTTAGATGCTATACAGGTACCCACATATGCAAAATACCTTCGATCCATCCTCAACAACAAAAGATCACTGCCCTCTACCGAAGTCATTAAGCTAACAGAAGCGTGCAGTGAGGCAATCCTACATTCTTCTCCTGTCAAGAAGAAGGATCCAGGATGTCCCACTATTGATTGCTCTATAGGCAACCAGATGTTCGAGAACGCCTTGTGTGATCTTGGAGCAAGCATCAGCGTCATGCCCAAGACGGTCTTCAACAAACTCAACTATTCCACGCTCACTCCAACAACAATGTGCTTGCAACTAGTCGACCAATCAGTCCGCTACCCCCGCAGGGATAGCGAGAAAATATTCGGTAAAAAATCCGTGACTTTTTCGTTCCTCGTAGATTTTGTGGTACTTGACATGCAGGAAGAGAGGAAGATACCTCTTATCCTTGGGCGACCATTCCTAAACACCGCAAATGCAACCATCAATGTTGGAGCTGGAGAAATTATATTCACCATCAATGGGCAAGAAGAGCGATTCGCATTCAAGCCAAGACCCGAGCAATGCAAGACTCTGAAGGATCAAGAAGAACAAGGTGCACCAACATCTCCGACCGCGGAGATCAAACATAAAGAATAAATCAATTGGAGAAGTCCAAGTCGGTGGACTTTAAAAACCCCGAACCTTCGCCGGGAAGTAACTCGGTAGTTATCAGTAATTTAAATTCTCGCATTAACTAGCATATTTATTTTTCCTACCAATTGAATTATTAAAAAGAAATAAAAAATAAGCATGCCATATATAAAATCCAAGCCCCATGAAATTATGACTAACGAAGCGTAAAATCTCCGTCGAAAATTTACCATGGTAGTAGAAAATTATAAAAAAATACTATCATTAGAATTCTAATTTTTCGCAGATTCCTAAAAGTAATTTAGTTTTTCATTCTAGTGTCATTATACGGTATAAATACGGAAGACATGTGGGGCCCACATACATCACCTCACATCACCTCACACCCACCAATTATTCACCACATCCAAAAATTTCAATTATCACACTCATTCACATGCACTCACCTCCATCCATGTCTGCCACCGAAAGGAGTACCTAGGAAGTAGGGAATTGATCACATACATGCCAAAGAGGACACCAGAGAAATGAGAGCACCGGTGCGGTGGAGTGGAGCCGGCCCCATCACCACGCCGGGCCGGCGCCCTACTACTACTCTCTGCCTCCAACTTGTCACACCCCCTTACTCATTCACTCCAAGTCCGTAGAGCTACGCTCGCGACCCGATCGCAACTTCGACACTCCATTCTCTCAAATCACTCATTAATTAGCAAGAAAAAGAGAAAAGAAAAAAGAAGAGAATCAATTTGCAAGATTATCACAAGGATTTTCTCTCTTCCCTTCCTCTCTGATTTGCTAATCCTAATCACTTTCGTGTTCTTCGTGTTCGTGTTGTTCTTGCCGTGTTCTTCGTGTTCTTCATTCTACAGGCAAGATGAGTCGAAGATTTGGAGTGCACTCGGGAGCATCAAGAGGACACTCTCATTCCGCAAAGACCGAAGCCGTTCGTCATCTCAAGCACCTTCATTTGCCGGCTCCGGAATGGACGTTGACCCTCCATCACCTCCCGAGCAACATCAATCATCATCCTCTTCCCCACGGGAAGAGAGGTATGAACTAACAAACCTTAATCAAATTCTATTACCACTTAGACCTCAAATAGAAATATTCAATGTGGTAAAGACAAAAGAGTTCACTCATACTCCAACATTTGATGACAATTTGCTCGTTTAAACCGGAATGGATTCTGAATTTGAGCTTATTTTTAGAATGATTGGATGGGAAGAGGCATGGGAAATCACTGAACAGGGTAGCAAGTTACTCACCATAGAATTTATCAGCTCCCTAGACTTTGATGATGATTATGTTCGGTTTAGAATGTTCAACAAGCCTTTTACTCTCACATGGAAAAATTTCAGTTTAGCACTAGGATTTTCTGAGCAGTGCGTAGTGAATATAGCTGATGTTCTTGGAGATTTTAATAAAGATGATTTTTGGGAGAGCATCACTGCTAAGAAATCAGAATGCAAACAAAAATATACCACTGAGGAAGTCCATAACCCTACACTGAGATTCATGCTTAAATGGCTAGCTTTTACTTTCTTCCCTAGAGAGGAATTAAACACTATTAGACAAGATGAGCTACATTTACTATATATCATGATTAAAAAGAGAAAAGCATCCCCTGTAAAATTAATGTTGAGCTACTAGAAAACCGTACCTCCTATGAAAAAGTGCAGCATTTCATTCACATCTTGGATTACACGCCTAGCTACAGGATTAGATTTATTGTCCAATGCTACACTCACTTTTATTACTGGTGTCCGAAGAGTTATTGGATATGACTTTTTCTTTCGTGCTCACATGGTAAAACGCCGAAATAATAAGATAATTATGATCTATAAAAATTATCCAAATGAGTACGAGCTGCCTAACAGGGATTTGGGGATTTATTCTGTTGACGGTTTTACTTTTCCGAGACCGCTAATATTGGCGGTGTCCGTCGGCAAGACGCATCGCCAGAAAGTACCCGGACTTTGTACACTGGGACTGACACAGCACCATCGGGACCAGCTCATGTCCATTACACTAACTTTGATGAAACAGGTGCATATCATGAGCCATATCAGCCGTGGTCCACCCACTCAGGTTGGGAGGATCAACCCACTTATCATCAAGACAAGTCATCCGCATCTACAAAGGTTGGGGAACATTCCACACACAGAGCCTGAAGATTATGGACAAGATTTTCGGAGAGAGGCCGTGCATCATTCTCTCTCGCGCCAAAAAACACGGAATACACCACTAGTGGACCATATCCGTACCATGCGCCACCATCAAATAATTACATGCCGCCTCCTGAGCAGCATTTTAGCACTTCTATTAATGATTTCCCCTGCTATGTCTATGCTCACTAACCTTCAGCCGGGGGCAACAAGCGATGAACGACACCTTGCTCCAAAGATAAGCGGTGGCAACACCAGGTTGACAACAGGCTTCATCGGCGGACACGATGGCGACACCGGGCCGGACCAAATAGGTTTGAGCAATTACAAAGATGGACGGCAGCGATCACGCATGTGGGTTGGAGTACCTGATAGATCGGTTGGGGTATCCACCACCGCCTCCACCACATCATTGAGTACGGCAACATGCAGCTTGGGGAGAGCCCCCCCGAGGTGAGCATCATTCACCTCTCAGATATACTTTACCTTTTAGTATTTAAACTATATCTACGTTTTCGGTATTTAAATTCTGTCATTAGAATAGTTAGAATTTGTCTTTAAATTCTGTACTACTATAAAAAAAAAAAAAGAGAGAGAGAGAGAGCAACTAAAAATCTGCAATTACTTAGCATCTGAAATTAAAATCTGTCTTTGAATTATAGGAAGTTTATCTATCCCGAGAATTTATTCTGAAACCCTGATATCCGTGGGTAGCATAAAACTTGTGATTCAGTCTAAGTAATTGACAGATATGATATAAAAAAGTTTGAGCTAGTATATGTTTCATTCTAAGTGATAGCTAAGCTCCAGACATTTTGTAAAGAATTAATTAATCAATCTAGTAATTTATCCTACTAATATGATTTGAGTAGATTACTCTGTTATATATTCATGATTGAATCCACACACACAAGAGTTTTGCTCTCTAACAATTCTCTCTTAGAAGTCTAAAAGAGAGTGTGGGTTACAACAATTAAAAGATGCCATACCAAAGAAGTATGAGCCCAAAAATGCCATATCAAAAAGGTATGAGCCAAATCAAAAGAAAGAGAGTAAAACAATGGGTGCAAAGACACTCGCCCGAGAGAGAAAAAAATGGGTACAAAAAGTATCCGCATTTGGGAGATAGCCCACACTTCTCGAGAAAGACAAAGAAGAAAGAATGTTGCATAAGAGCTGGAAATAAAGTTTTAATCACTAGCACATTCAATCATGATGTATAGCCTGAGTAGTCCACTCCCATCTTATTAGTAAATTCTCATGGTTTCCAAGATAATAATCTATACAAGCTCAAAAAAGAAAACCTCGGAGTAGTGCTTAAGCAAAGAATGAAATATATGCAATTGCTTGCTTGATTATTCTATCTTTCAATCACCCAAGATTTAATTAAAAGTTTGATAAGCCCCATAGTCAAAAGGTATAAGGATAAGTTTGAAAGATAGATTAATGAATTATGATTTGGAGAAGGATTTTTTCAATGCTAAAGTATTTGTTGATATAATACAAGATACCCCGGAAGTATTATTTCAAGTCAACTTTGCTAAGGGACTAGCAAAGACTTAGCTTGGGGGGTAATTGTTGACGGTCACTAAGTCTAAATTTTATACCGTCAACAATAGCTCTTGAAAAGGTAATAGTAGACTAATAGAGGTTATATCGACAAATTCCACGAGTTTTGTTGATTTGTGAGATTTCGGGGATTTTCCGAAAAAAGCTAAAAAAGGATTTTAATGCAAATTTACCACGAAACTTAACCGCGACGTAACTACATCACCGGATGGTTCAGAAAGACTCGAAGACACCCGAAGAAGCGGGGCCCGCGGCCGCCACCACTGTGGGGCGGCCGGCCCCACCATGGGGCGGTCGGCGCCCTAGGGTTGCTGGACGGCGCCCCTCTTCCAAGAAGCTTCTCCTCCGCCTAGGGTTTTCATCTCCACCGTTGGCTACGTCGGTTTGATCCTACGGCGCGCGTGCACTCCACCGGGCTATAAAAGGAGGGGTAGACCCCCTTAACACACCAATTCATTCCTCCTGCTTCATTCGTCAAGAGTAGTCAGAAGTTAGGGTTTCCAGAGATTAGAAGTAGAGCTCTAGTTCTTCAAGTTCTTAGTTTAGTCGTCTAGCAAGATTCAAGTAGAGATCGGGCGCTCCGCTCGGGATTCCAGATCTGTCTTCTAGAATTTGGTAATTTTATCTTGTATTTCATTATGACTTTGCTCTACTTTAATATATTGCTACTTATTCAGTTCTTAGTTTATTCTAGTTGCACATTCGATATAGATGTAGTTTATGATGATTATTGTTATATGATCGTAAAGCGCCTGATTCAATACTCGAGTGGGTCGGGGTGCGCATTATGTAGACGTGGTGTCTAGATATATTGTGTACCTACGGAGGCACCCCGATGTGCTTGGGATCGTGTGGTAGTCCGCGTAGGTGACAAATTTGCGTTGGTTCCTCTGTAGTCCACCCCCCTCGTGCGTAGGACTAGCCAAGCATGGTCGCGAAGGAGGTGACCGTTGTGTCTTAATATCCTCATTAGTTGATGCTCCTTATGATGTCTTCTGATTTTATTGCACTATAGATGAAAATGTGTAGCATGCGTAGGCTGTAGACTTTATATTAGTAATTACATAGGTTTCCTTATTTCTAACTGAATCCCTAAATTGCTTTACTACATTAGAGAGTCTCTATATTCTAGCTCTGAAATACCATTTATCTTAATTACTCATTTATCATTTATCGTTCTTGTTGACTAGTTATTGCTAAGGCATTGGTGTATTAGGTTATGATAGGGTTTATTACTCTAATTCTTCAATAGTTACCCGCTCTAATAAGTAGAATGCTTGCTTTATCCTTTTGGCATAAAAATAAATCAACGATACTCGGAATACTTCCTCGGGTGAAATGCTACAACGGGAGAATTATCTGTAAACTTTTGCGGATATATTCTATTTAGAGTCATTGCGTGTAGATTATTTTTTTTATCCTTGGTTTTTGGCATCATGTTAGGGATGACAACTTAACTTAAAGTGATGTTAAAAATACCAACAGCATTCAAATTTGCTTTGATCACGATCAACTTCAACCAAAAATGAATCCCTCTCAAATTCTTGTCCTTCATAGCTCATCATCTTCACAATGTTGTATGTTTTGTCTTTATCAATTTCCTCAACAATATAAGCATCTGAAAAGTGTAACTGTTGAAGAAACTTCATATATATACATCTTGTATATATATATCTGCAGCATGTTTTTCTATTGGTTTCATTGTGCTACACTTTATCTTCAGAACAGTAGAGTCAAACCTATCCTTGTCCTCATGACTCTGTTGTTCATCTTGGAAGATCTCATACTGCCTCAGAAAAGTATCTATAGTATCCTTTCTTAGCACATAGTCTTTGAAGTTAGAATTGATACTTTCACTTCTTCCTGTTGACCTTGTAAAAGGACAAAATATTCCTTTCAGAAACACAGGAACCCACATCTTTCTTGATTCATACATAGATATCAAATGCTTGTTTGAAGTTAAACTGTATTTTTGTAACATTACAGACCATCCTGTTTCAAATTCATCTTCAGTGAAAGAATCATATATTAGTGCTTCTAAGTCAATTGCCAATCCTTTTCTTGTCCTTAACAGTGTCCCTAGATGTTCTCGAGCATTCCTCATTATGTGCCAGAAACAGTTTCTATGAGTAATGTCAGGAACCAATTCTTGAATTGCCTTCTTCATAGCTGCATCTTGATCTGTCAGTATGACATCTGGCATTTTGCCTCCCATTACTTCGAAGAAAGTGCTCAACAACCATTTGAAAGTTTCTGCTTTTTGATCCTCTAATAGAGCCCAACCAAAAACAATTGTCTTTCCATGACCATTTACTCCGACTATAGGAGCAAACGGCATATTGTATTTATTGGTGCTATATGTTGTGTCAAATGACACATACTCTCCATACAAATGAATAATTTAGTCTTGCCTTGGCATCTGTCCCAAAACAAACTCTTCACTTTATTTTTCCTCATCTGTTCTCATTGTATAATAGAATCCTGGCTGCTCCATTTGGATTTTCTTGACATATTCAATTGTCTTTGTCCATGTCAGTGTTCCTATTTCTTTTCCTTCTGTCAAACTGCTTCAAGTTGTTCAAATCTTTCTTTGTAAAATGCATTGATCTGAAGTTCCCACTCATTTTTCTAAATATTGCCATAATTTTCCTTAGTCGGATTCTGCTCTCTTGCAAAATTCTTGAGAACTCTTTTTCTATATCAGTCATATATCTGTGCTTGAGAAAGAATTTCGTCAATGAAGGTGAACCCGACCATCTTATGGTTATGTGTCATGTTGACATTAATGATTTCCCATTTACCATCTTGCTTGCAGCTGATTGAAACTCTCATTGGACATTCAGTTCTATCCAAAACTACACGACTCCTTTTGTTTTGAGGATTCTCTTCATTCTTCTTTGGCTTTACGCACCTATTACATTGTAGTAGTATCTTCTTCTCGCATATAATTCTTCCCTTTGATAACGAGAACCCAACCACCGGCCATATATATTAACAAATTTCTGAGCTTGTTTTATGTTTCAAACTTCATTCCAACAACTGGTGCTTTTGCTTGGTGAACTTCTTCTCGGTGTTGGAAAGAAATATTCTTCATCCTCCGGCACAATATCTTTGTCTCAAGCAAAGAACGTCATCATCATCTGAATTTTCCTCCTCTTTTTCTTCTTCATTACCAACAAGTGCTTCTTTGTCAAGCCTTTCAATAATTTCCTACAATTTAAACATAGATAATATAAATCTCTTATTATTTTACGATTTCAAATATCTAATAATAGAAATAGTTCAATGCAAAATATACTATGACTAATTTTTTACCTCAATTACATCAATATCCTTTCCGGACATCTCCTTATTCAATATGTTTCCTTCGAGAATCTATTGTTTCTCCTGTAGTACTAATCTGCAAATGTAAATAATTTACTTCTTTTTAGTTTCAAATATATATCTTCTTACTAGTCTGTATTGTGTTCAATAACTACATTCATACACAAATGGTTCGAAAGTGCAAAAGTGCTCATACCTGAATTTGACTCTCTTCTAAATTATCAATATTCATTATATTCCTTGCTTCTGACCTGTCATTTCTTTTCTGATACATTATCTGTAAATAAGTTTAGTAGTAAGAATGCATTATAACATTTTAGATTATATATACATATATTGAAACAATATTTTTTATTTTAGTGTAGAAATACATCCATGTAATAGTAGACTACCTAAATTATATTAATATAGTATGCAAAGTTCAAATGGTTGTACCTCCTTCAGTTTTGACACTTTGCCTCATTGGCTTTTTTCCTTCATTATGGATTCATTTAATTCAACACTTGGTTCCAACTGTTCCATATTATCATCCACTTGATTTTTGTTGCTCGATTGTCCACTCTTGGAACATTCAATCTCTGTATTCAAATTATTCTGCACATTGCAACAAATATTTTGTTCAGTAACTATTATCAAATATTGTAATTTATTTAATACAACTGAATGAAATGTCTATGTGTACATACCCAAATTTGCATGCCTTGTAATTCATCACTAATTAACATGTTGCTCCCTTCCGAGATGTCAATTCCTTTATCATAAAATTCATGTACATAAATTAAGTACTTAATAATCAATAATGCTATCTTAATTATTAGATAATTATTTTTTTTTTGAAGAATATTACTATAAATTATATTAATTCTTTGTTATATCAAGCATAACACTAACATGAAGTAAATGAACAAATTATTTTGTATAAGAGAACATCTGATAATACAAGGTAGAACATGTTTATATACAATCGAGAAAATGAAAACACTTTATACGAGATCAAAATACCTTGTTCAAATCTGACAAACTTTCATCTGCTCTCATGGGAATGAGTCCCACTTCGCCCATCTGAAGACTAAGTTCTAATTTCTCCACATCATCTATTTGAATTTTATTGTTTGTTTCCCCTTTCTTGCAAATTTTATTTTGTATTGAAACATTATTCTGCACATTTTACCAAACATGTTATTACAATTTATAGTTTTATTTATATAAATTATTTTAATACATATGACAAATAGGCATACCACAGCTCCCTTTTCTTGTAATTCACCAAGAACAATGATATTCCTCCCTCCTGAGCTATCAATTCTTTTGTCACAGATGATCTATAAATGATCACCAATTTTTCATAATTAAGGACCCTCTTAAAGTAATCAGTTAATCTCTTATATAATTTAACATTTAACATTTAGATATAATACTTGAACTACTAAATTTTAAGTATCAGAACATGAACTACTGTAAGCCAGAAAACCTCATTTTTATACTTAAGAACATTGAAACAATGTGCACAGTTGAAACAACTAAATTTTAATTACAAGAACATGGAATACGGTAAAGCAGAACAGTACATTTATATAGGCAGAACAGTACATTTATATATAATCAGAACATGCAATTAATGTACATAGATGTTTAATAAAAATAATACCTTCTTCCTCACATCTTTTGTTCCTTTGTCTTTCATTATTTCTTCACCTTTATCAATACTGAGCTTTGATTGCTTCAAATTATCTATTCCAATTTCATGGACTGTTTCTTCATTCTCATTTGATTCATCAAATTCACTCAATTTTCTCTGTCATTGTAAACAAGGAAATCAATTGCAATGAACTTTTTATCTAATAAAAAAGCAAACAGCAACAATACTATTGTTATCTGACTTACTTTTCTTTGAGGAGATCTAACAATATCAATTGGAAGTCTAACTTTGTTATGTGAACTTGCAAATGAATCCATACTCTGCTCAATACAACAAATTTTGACTCAGGAAGTCAAATTTACTCTGCTCAATATAACAGTTTTCAAGTAGATGATTGTACCTTGTTTTTTTTTCGTAACTCCTTCAATTGCTAGCACCATGTGCTGTCTATTATTTTCTCCATCTTTCTTCTTGCCATTTGGGATTGCTTTATTGATGCATTTTTCATTCCTTGTACCCAAAATGTTCTACAATATTTAGAAAACAAGAATCAATTCCACAAAACATCTGAAATAATTGGAAGCACAATCCATCTAGTATTCTGCATATTTGGAAGAACAATCCATCTAGGCGGAATTGAAAAGCAAAATAGTAAAGAAGCGGAAACAAATCTGACGAATTCACTATTACACTTACGATAGCACCAATATTTTTTCCACTCAAGTCTTCTTCTACTTCCGAATCCATGAGCTCTTATGTTTCTGGCGGATCTATGGTTTCCTCTCTGAACTCTTAGTAGATGAGTTCGTGGAAAGGATGAAGGGCCATCTGATAGATGAGTTTGTCGAGTCAAAGGGATGAAAGGGCCAAGTATACAGATGCCGATCTGAGGGTAATATTGTAATTTCGCATATACTCACTTACTCTGACTTGTGGACCACTTCTGGAACATTCACATGGGAAAAGGGAAAGAGGGTTATATAAGTGTAAATATATCAGGTAACTTTCCCAATAGCTATCCTTTCTCAGAACTCCTCTCTCTGGTTTCATGTCTTCGCCTTCGATCTGAGAAGGAGCAAGGCGATTCGCATTGGATCTGAGAAGGAGCACAGCCGACTCAGGTTCTCATGCTTAGAACTCCTCTCTCTCTTTTCATGTCTCCGCCTTCTATCGAGAAGGAGCAAGGCGATTCGCCTTGGATCTGAAAAGGAGCACAGCCGACTCAGGTTCTCATGCTTCTTCGTCTGGAATCAAATTATTTGCTTCCTCTGCTGTCGATTTTCTATTCACCCATTTTTTAACTTTCCCTTGCGGCTGGTGGCGTCCTTTCTGGGGTTGCGGCTGTAAACTTTTCGAATATGAAATTTGTGGCTTGGATTTCTTTGTTTGCTCATGGGGAATCAAATAAATTTTTCAGATGGATGATACATCACCCAAAGAAGCCGTGCATGAACTTTGCAACTTTCCTATACCTGACGATGGAAATTATTTGATCAAGCATAAAGTAAGTGTAATATGTTATGTGCAAACAGTTGTTCCTAATCACTCTAGTTGTTCAATCTACACTTGATATGATTCTTGATTCTGTACTTCACAATCAGTGCTCTGTTATTTGTGTAATTTCCAGCCATAATTTTGTCTTTTTTTTCTAGTTGGAACTGAATGAAAAGGATGGGAACAAACTGAAGAAACAAAAAGTAAGGATACCCTACATTTCTAATTTGTTTAGAATTATATCTTATTCCAAAAAATTATTATCAACATTTCATCATTTCTCTATGAATGCTTGTAGTTGAGGAACAAAGATATTTAATCTCACTATTCAGCTACTTGTTTTGTTATGTTCTCCATCATATTATGTGTTGTTCCATTATAGAATTCTTACATTTTTATTGGCGAGTAGAATTATTGGTGTGTTATGTTGTATGTCATATTATGTGTTGTTCCATTATAGAATTCTTATGTTCTACTTGCCGGAGTAGAATTATTGCTTGTCTTATGTTCTAGATTGTATTATGTGTTGTTCTATTATGGAAATGTTCTGTTCTTCTGGCAGAATTAATATAATTATTGGTGTTTTTTAACTATAATGTTAATGCATTCATGTGTAATATGTTATGTGCAAACAGTTGTTCCTAATTACTCTAGTTGTTCAATGTACACTTGATCTGATTCTTGATTACGTACTTCACAATCAGTGATCTTGATATTTCTGTAATTTCTAGCCATAATTTTGTCATTTTTTTCTAGATGGAACAGAATGAAAATGATGGGAACAAACTGAAGAAACAAAAAGTAAGGATACCCTACATTTCTAATTTGTTCAGAATTATATCTTATTCCAAAAATTTGTTATCAACATTTCATCATTTCTCTATGAATGCTTGTAGTTGAGGAACAGCATATTTAATCTCACTATTCAGCTACTTGTTTTGTTATGTTCTCCATCATATTATGTGTTGTTCCATTATAGAATTCTTCTGTTCTACTGGCAGAGTAGAATTATTGGTGTGTTATGTTCTATGTCATATTATGTGTTGTTCCATTATAGAATTGTTATGTTCTACTTTGCCGAGTAGATTTTTTTGGTGTCATTTGTTCTAGATTGTATTATGTGTTGTTCTATTATAGAAATGTTCTGTTCTACTGGCAGAATAGAATTATTGGTGTTTTTTAACTGTAATGTTAATGCATTCATGTGTGCAGGTTTTGCAAATTTGTTATTAATATTTAATAATTTTGTTATTGTTGAGAAGGATCTAGTTCAAAAGTATCATGCTATATTTAATAATTTTGTTATTAACATTTCCGCATTTTTGTATGAATGCTTATAATCTTTATTTCAGGTTTTCCATTATTCAAATGATGTCTTTAGATTTCTTAATGTGATTTCAAAACTGTCTAAAGATCAGAAGGATCTGGTTCATAGAATTGGCTTTTCTACACTCCTTGGTCTTCAATGTTCAGAACTTCCACATGCTTTATACCACTGGCTACTTCAATATCTTGATACTTCTGATAGCACATTGAAATTACCAAATGGATTCTCATTTACCATAAATGACAAATGTGTTCATAAACTTCTTGGAATTTCAATTGGAAGCAAACCAATATTTCCAATAGGTACTTCAGAATCATTTTGGTTTTTCAAGGACCGAATCAAATCTATTGGAGACACACCTACTGTAGAAGAATTGTGTGGTTTGATAACACCTGATCTTTCTGGAGAAGATTTCATTAGAATATTCATGTTGTTAGCTCTTTCAGCTTTCTTGTGCCCAAATACAAGATCAGTTTGCAGTTCCCGTTATTATCCTCCACTTGTGAATGTGAAATTTATTCCTGAATTCAATTGGTGCTCTTTTGTGCTGCAATGGTTTCTTTCTTATGCTTCCAAGCAGAAGATTAGAAGTTCAAAAAGATGTTTATCTTCATATGGTGGATGCTCTCATCTCTTAGTGGTAATATACAAAAGCTGCAGATAAATACATTTCAAAGACTGTTCTTAATTCATTGTTTTAGATTTTAATCTGCATTTTGCTTTGTTATGTAGATTTCATACCTCGAGTTCTTAAGCACATCTGAATTCAATTTGGGTCTTCATACTCCTAGAATCAATGTGTGGTCAAATACAATTGTAAATGCAATGGCTCTTCTTGATTTGTACACATGACAAAGATAAAAAATTTGGCAGATTACAGGTACATGTACTCGTGACAATAATTCTTACATTTTATAATAATATCATATAAATCTTTTATTCAACCAAGCTGTTTTCTGTTTTATAGTTGAAACATATCTGTTGCACTCCATTCAGTGATTGCTACTCAACTGAAAGTTCTCCTGAATGTTTGGTCAAATTAATTCAAGCTCGATTCCAAATACATCATGTTCCCAAAAACTGAATATGTAAGTGGTGAATATATTATTAACAAATGTTTATTGGACCATGTTTGTCAATTTATTGCCAAAATCCAAATTAATGTTTTATTAAAATTTGTTTTTCTAGGCATTTAAAGATCTTTCTCAAGTGCTACTGAGAACCTTAAGGATTCAGTTTCATCATCCTCATTACCAAGGATTTGTTCATCATTAGAAAAGGCTGTTCAAAGTCTGTGTCAACTGGTAACTTCTGAACAGAGAACCACTTCTTATCTAGAAGAAACTGATTCGGAAGAAGAGAGTGATGAAACTATTATTTATCGATCCTTTCCAACCTTACAAAGAAATAGTTACTTCATGAAGAATATTCCAGATCTACCCCAAGTTCCAATATTAGATTCAACTTGTCATTGTGGTCTTGTTGATATTTCTTCAAAAGGATTCACTGATATGTACAACCTTCAAACTCTAGCACTTCTTGATGATGGAATTTTAAATGATTCATCTAAAAGCTATGAAGAGTTGTTTTGGGAAGAAATTGAGTCTTCTAAGCAAGAAATTGATATTGCTCAACCAAATCTTGTGGATATTGTAAAGTTCATTGAGAATGACTTTAATTCACTCATTTCAGAAGGTATGTTAAATGTTTATAATACTCTTTTGAAAGCTGAATTGCACTTAGTGATTATAGGTTGTTTTTTTTTTACAACTCTTGACCAATCTTTATTTATATGAAATGATTGTTCCATGTTGTAATTTTTTTGTTGAAGTAATGCTCTCTTCTAATAATTTAGTGCACTATTTTGAATACCCATTAGTTTGAATTCGTAATATTAACAATGCCATAATTGATTGATTAAACTGCTATTTGCTAATATATAATCTTCTATAATTCTTTTGTAATTGTTAATAGGCTGCAAGAGAAGAAATGTTTCACTTATCAAGTCAAAATTCCCTCTGATGTCCATGGAACACATTTCTGAATAGTATTCCTCTAGATTGGGACTGCAATCATCAAAATTTGATGAAGTCAATATTGATAACAATCTTCAGCACCCAGCTACTGAACCTCAATATGATGCATTTGTATCTAAGAAAGAAGTTGTTCATCCTGCACAGAATAATATTCCTTCTACAGAAAAGTATGTTCCTCATACAGATAATGATACTTCAACTTCTCAAGACCCTGCAATTCTATCTGAGAATGTTCATCCTGCAGAGAATAATGTCCCTTGTACAGAAGAATATGTTTCTGATACAGATAATGATGCTTCAACTAGTCAAGATCATGCATTTGTATCTGAGAAAGAAATTGTTCATCCTGCAGAGAATGATGTTCCTTGTACAGCTAAACATGTTCTTCATACTGATAATGATGCTTCAACTACTCAAGAGCATGCATTCCTATCTCAAAAAGGAAATGTTCATGGTGCACAGAATGATGTTGCTTCTACAGCTAAACATGTTCTTCATACAGATAATGATGCTTCAACTACTCAAGATCATGCATTGCTATCTCAGAAAGGAAATGTTCATCCTGCACAAAATGATGTTCCTTGTACAGCTAAACATGTTCTTCATACGATAATGATGCTTCAAGTACTCTCAGTAATGTTCCCACACAAGATACCATACAACTAGCTCAGAAGGAACAAAACAATATCATTAACTTTGTTCTTCAGAAGTTAAAGAAGCCAGTCACTCTAGCAATGCAATCTCTGCACCACAGTACAGATACTCTTCTAGTAGAGCACAAAGAGGGGAATTTAGAATTTGCTTGTACTCAAGAATACAGAGGTAAATATTCTGGAGAAAATTCTTTTGACAAGTCTACATGTCATGGAAAATTTTATGGTCTATCTCTTAATGAATCATTATCACTTTTCACTCCATGCTATCAGCGTCCAAAAGAAAAAGTTGAATTTCCGAATTTTGACCTTTTCACCAACTCAGATCCATTTTATTCAGATGAAGACTGTGACAGTACTTTACTCAGAGGTCTCGGGAAAAGTTTTAAAAATGCTCGATCAATGATTCATGAACAAGGTATCAATTTAGATGAATCAAAGAAGGCTGCATTACCAGATGAATGTCAACATCATGACAGTGCAAATCAATTTGGCCTTGGAAATTATAACAAAGAAAATGCGCATATTTCCAATGTCGAAAGTAATCAGTTGGGAAAATCAAATGAAGCACCACCACAAGCCCAAGAGAGTGTTATTCCGATGATATTTAATACTGAAATTGAAGAAAAGTTGTTCCATATGCTTACTGATAGAATAGTTAAAACACAAAGGAGGTAAATATATTGTCACTCATTTTCTATTTCTAGATTCTGTCATTATTTTGCTATTGTTCCAATCTCTCATAATCCAATGTCCTTTTTGTAATAGAATTCAGTTGAATAATAACTACTAATAATCATTGTACTGTGATGTTCCTATTCGATTGGTTCGATGTTCCTGATAGAATGAATAGATGTTCCCAAGTTGATAAATCAAAGTTCTTAGATTAATTCAGTATTGATAAGGTAAAGCATAGCCTAATTGGTTTTATTCATATAGTTTTAGATTAATTCAAGTTGGAACCTCTTGGGTGGATGTCTATAAAGCTTCTTTGTCAATGATGAATGGTGGTTGGCTTCATTTCCACCTTATGGATTGTTTCTGCTTCATCTTTTCCTTCAATTCTTCGACAGTTCTATTACTGTAAGTATCACTGAATGAAAATTTAATGTCTCATAATTGTATAGTTATAGTTGCTGTAACTGTTTTCAATGTTTCTGTATAGTCAATCCTCATGCAACATGCTATTGATTTCTCCAAGTACAAGAATACCTTTCTTGAAACTGTTGGGTTTAGTCTTCATCGTGCAAAAGTTGTAAGTTATTTAAATTCTCTGTTCACAATTTTATATGCTTGAAAAGTTATAATGCAAATGATATTAGTCAATGATTATTTTTATTAAATGCAGCTACATATCCCATTCTCCATAAACAACCAATGGTGTTTGGTTGTTGTTAACTTTCTTCATAAAGCTTTCCATGTTCTGGACCCAAATAAAAATACAGATTTATCAAGTGGAGTGGTGCAGAATATTGTCAGAAATTTCAGGATATTTTTTCAAGCTAATTTTCCTGATAATATCATCTACAAGATTTATGATTTCTCAACACAATATTTGGATATTCCAAAGTGCAATTTCAGGTACCCATGACATATTAGTTTATATTAAGCTGTAATTACTATTTTTATATATTTGTTAATACATAACATTTTGCACTTATGCAAAATTATAACTGGGAACATTGAAATTAGAACTGGGAACATTATTTGTGTCAAATAGGACATTGAAAATTTGACTGGGAACATTGAAATTAGAACTGGAAACATTAAATGTAAAAATTAGAAAATTGAAATAAAGACTAGGAACATCAGATTAAATACTGGGAACATGGAGACATTCTTTGTGAACATTGCATACAATGGGAACTTGGAAACATTCTTTATGAATATTAACTACACTGGGAACAATTCAGTAAGAAAAAAACATTTATGTCTGTAAGATTTACAACAATCAGTATTGTTAGAACTGTGAAAATTATATGCATTATCTAATTCTACTAACTATTCCAAATCTTGTTCATAATGTAGGTATGATTCAGGTATCTTTGTGTTGCAGTTCATGCAGACCTTTGATGGTACATCATATCGGTGTTCTCTAATGTAAGTAAAATGCATCTATTATTTCAAGTCTGCAGTTCAAGCTAAATATATGTAATTTTATTATTCTCATGTAACAAAGTATTTACTTCAAGCTAAATATATGTATTTCTATTATTGTCATGTAACAAAGTCTTTAGTTCAATCTAAATATATCTATTCGTATTATTCTCATGTAAAGAACATTTAAATTTTGTATGTCAGCTTGATGTTAAAGCTCTTCGTGCAAAATTTTCTGTTTCAAATAGCAACTACACAACACAACAAAGCAAATTCAGAATTCATGAGAAAATTCTATGCTGACAATGTAAGTATATAGTTTCAAATGTAAATTCATTACAGTTTTTCATATATGTGTATTTGCCAAAATAACCATTCCTACTTGACCAGTAATAAGTATTTGTTATTATTATTTTTTTGCAGCAATAGTTCTTTGACGATGATACCATGTGAAGCTTAGAAGATTTTCCAGTTCTCAAACATGTGAAACTCAGAAGATTTTCCAGTTCTCATGCTTTTAAATCAAAACGTGAACTTTATTGTGTACAAGAATATATATGATGTTATTATTATTTCAACTATGTTATAATATTGCAGCACTACGTACTCTTCCGATGGTTTTATATTATAGAGTGTTTGTCTTTCACAATTTTTTACATCTTCAGTGTATTTCAATTAGTGTACATGCTATTTGAGCGGTAATTAAACAGTCCAAACAGTCCCTACACGAAACAGTCAAATAAGGCCCAACGAGTGAATTCAGCCCAACAAGTCAACTGGGTGCGCTGCGCGCGGCACGCGGAGGAAAGCGGAAACGGAAAGCGCAGAGCGGACGGACGCGCGGAAAGCGGAGAGCGGCGGCGCGGGCTGGGGGGGGTTCGGACGGTGACCGCGTGTCACCCGGGTCGGCAAATAGCACGCCCGTCCAGGCCTCCACCTCCACACACACAGCAGCTGCTCCTCTCTTCTCAAAAAAAAAAAAAAAAAAAGCTGGCTCCTCTCTCTCAAAAAAAAAAAAAAAAAAAAAAAAAAAAAAACAGCTAGCTCCTCGGCACCAAGAGGGGATCAGGCGAGGGCAGAGAGCAGCTCTCCCTTCTCGATTCGGTCAACTCTTGGGCGCCTGCAGCTGCAGCAGGATCAAGGCCTGCTCGTTGTATATATGTATAGGAGTACTGTATACATAGTAAACCGTAAAAGTCTTCGATCGATTACACACGAGTCTCGTGAAAAGATACTGATGCTAGAGCACCATGTGCACTGTACGAATGCAGCACATAACGTCATCTCCTAAGCTAAATAAACTAACTGCTCGTCAACGATCTCCTCTCCTAAGGTAAGTAAAACTAGCAAAACGGAGCACAAAATAGTAGTAGTAGAAAAGGCGGACAGGATTCTATGCTTGTAAAACTTTGGTGAGTTCAGTTCGTCGGAGACACAGTGCAGGCAGTAGTCCGACGTACACTTGTGTGTCTGAAGTCTGAATAGACTTCACTATAGCCTTCGTCTTCCTCACCTCCAACTAACCACTCTGTCCATTGCACTGCTGTATTGTATCAGGCTATCAGCCAACTCGACGATGCAACTGGTGAGGCATATTCGATCTTTTTCAATCTTATATTGCCCCCAACTTTCTTCCTTCTCGAAACTGTTATACCATTCATGCGTCAAATTCAATTTACTTCATTCATCTGCAGCACAAACTGGTTGTTTTCTTCTTCCCCAGGATTCTAATTATCAAAGCACTTTGTTTTATTTCCCTAGCCGGCCCAATCTGCACGGAAAGCCGGCGGCAATGCTCGGTCGCGCCGGGCTGTCCAATCGAAGGGGCTGTGCTGCTGCCTGTGCCCGTGTTCGCTGCGGAACCTCGCCATCCTCGCCGTGGTGGTATGGACCTTCTTCCTCTACCTGGATTTCTCGGTGATCAGCGACACGGCGGAGGGGAGCAACGGAGGTGACCCGTGCCGGGGACGGTACATCTACGTCCACGACCTGCCGGCACGTTTCAACGCCGACATCATCCGCGACTGCCGCAAGGCCGGGGGCCGCTGGGGCGACATGTGCGCGTTCTCAGCAACGCCGGCCTTGGCCGGCCGCTCGCCGACGACGTCACGGACGGCGTCGTCACGGGCGGAGCTGGGTGGTACGACACGCACGAGCTCGCGCTGGACGCCATCTTCCACAACCGGATGAAGCAGTACAAGTGCCTGACCAACCGCTCCGCTGCGGCCTCCGCCGTGTTCGTCCCGTTCTACGCCGGCTTCGACTCTCTGCGCTACAAGGTGGGCTACGACAAGGCGACCAGGGACGCCGCGTCGGCGGACCTGTCGTTCTGGCTCACGGTACAGCACCAGTGGAAGCGCATGGAGGGGCGCGACCACTTCCTCGTCGCCGGGCGGACGGGGTGGGACTTCCGGAGGAGCCGCGGCGGCGGCGACGTGAACGCGGACCGGGGCAACGGCCTCCTCCTCACGCCGGCCGGCCGGAACATGTCCCTGCTCGTGCTGGAATCCACGCTGGAACACGGCACCGACTTCTCCGTGCCCTACCCGACCTACTTCCACCCCAGGTCCGATGCCGACGTGCTCCGGTGGCAGGACAGGGTGCGCGGCCAGCACCGGACGTGGCTCATGGCGTTCGTGGGCGAGCCGCGGCCGGACGTCCCGACGAGCATCCAGGTCCGGGACCGCGTGATCGCGCAGTGCAAGGCGTCCAGCGCTTGCGCCATGCCGGCGTGCGCGCGCAGCCCCGCCCGGCAGTGCCCAGTGCCACAGCCCGGGTAGCATTATGCGGCTATTCCAGAAGGCCACCTTCTGCCTGCAGCCACCTGGCGACGACGACGGCTACTCCCGCACGCGACGGTCGGTGTTCGACTCGATGGTGGCCGGCTGCATCCCGGTGTTCTTCCACGCGGCGTCGGCGTACAAGCAGTACCCGTGGCACCTCCCCAAGGACGACCACCTCAAGTACTCGGTGTTCATCCCGGACGCCGACGTGAGGCGGCGGAACGTGAGCATCGAGGCCGTGCTCCGGGCGATCTCTCCGGCCACGGTGGAGCGGATGCGGGAGGAGGTGATCAGGCTCATCCCGAGTTTGTTGTACGCTGACCCCAGGTCCAAGCTGGAGACGATCAAGGACGCGGTCGACGTCGCCATTGACGGGATCCTGGACACGGTGGCGCGGATCAAGAACGGCAGGCAAGTCGATTGTGGCGGGCCGGTGGACAAGGATCCACCGAACCTTTTCGCATCGACAGCATCAAGGATTCAGCCAAATGGATCGGTGCGAGCAGTTGACCAGCATCGGTAGTTTTGAACCGGCGAAGGGATCTGTGTAGTGATTTGTTTCATCTAGAAAAACAGGTGCAGCGCTAGTGATAGCCGGAGCAACTCCATGAATTTTCTAAATCCTTCAGAGGGATTATACAATGATGATATCATTTCTGCAAGTTGAACATTGCAAAAATTTGTAAAGAACACGGCTCATATTGATATCATCGTCAGAGTATGCAGATAAGATAGATTTCCAGTATTTTGTGTACCATTCCATTTGAAATTGCTTAAAGATTTGTAAGTAATCTGAACATGGGCATTATATGAAAGGTGGATTTTTTAAACTTAATAAGCAGCATGTCAATTACTTGAACTTTCTGTCAAAATTAGTAACCTTTAAAGTCCTTCCAAGAAAGAAGAGAATTGCTATGATTTTTTTTTTCGAGAGCAGGCATATAGCCTGTATTTCATTAAGAAGAAGAGAATGGTCCATAGACCTACACATAGTTGATACAAAAAGGATTCGCGGGTAATCCATGGATTACCAACGAAATCCTCCACACAGAACACAAAGCAAGCACATGAGGGGTGGGGACCCTCCACCAAACAACCCCAAAGAATCGAGCCTAATACAAAAAATAAATCTCAACACCTCGGCAGCCAAGTAGTGATAGGAGCCTTAGAAGACAACAGCGACAAAGCATCCGCTAGAACTCTAGACGGCAGAGCATCCGTCCAAGCAACCTTGGCAGCAAAGCATCTACCGGAAAGATGACGACCTCAGTGGCAAAGCATCCACCGGAAACACCTCGGTGGCAAAGCATCCGCCGGAAATGACAGCGACCTCGGCGGCAAAGCATCCGCCGGAAACGCGACCTCGGTGGCCGGAGCCGCACTCCGAAGGCCCCTCCGAGTCACTCAGGGCCACCGCCCTCAGGACCACGGGCGAGGAGGACCAACCCGACCGGCGGCAAAGCATCCGCCCAAACATATGACTACGGCTACCACTAACACTAGCTAGACATGCCAAGGCGAGGAGATGCATGAAGCGCAAAAAGGCTCAGCGCAGCGACCAAGGAGTCCACACGGGAGTGGCGACGGACAGGAAATGGCACGACGACGACAAGCAAGGAGCATCAACGAAGCCTTCAGGAAGGAAATGACATCCGCGGACGCCATCTTCGCTGTGGATAGCATCTAGGGACAAACATCCCCAAGCTTGGCCATGGAGTTCAAGGAACGACGCCCGCAAGGGGGTATATGGCGCCACCCGCGCGCGCGACGAAGGCCAACACCACCTGGCGCTGTGCAGATGCCACCACGGCATCTACGCAGCACACCGGGCCATGGGGGGGGGGGAGCCACCACGGCACCCACGCGGCCACCAAATACAAGGAATAGGGGGGACGGACACAGTCGCTCAACCGGCGACGGCGGGCGAAGCGCCGGAGCGCCAGCGAGGGCGGCGACGGGCGGGGGCGGGGGACGGGCGAGCGACACGCACAAGACGGGCCGCCTCGAGCAGGCCCCGCGGACCCCACCACGCACTCGCCGCCGCCCCCAAGGCCCGGGAGCGTGGAGGTGGCCCGCCAGCGACACGACCGGAGAAGGTACCACGACCCCCGGCACCGAGCCCCGCCCGCCAGAGAAGGGACCGCCCGCCAAGACCGGCGGGCGGAGCAAGGAGGTGGGCCCCGCCCCCCGCCAACCGGCCGCCCAAAGAGCGGCCAACATAGATCCGCCCAGAGACGCGGGATCCGGCCATGGAGGCGCCGGATCCGGTCACGGGCGGCCAGATCCAACCCGCCAGCCACACACCTCGTCGGAGATGGAGGGGAGGTGGGGGAGGGGTGGTGCAGGAACGAGGAGAGGAGGGGAGCGGACAGCGCCGCGGGCCGCCGCCACCACGCGCCGGGTGGTGACGGCGGCCGAGGGGCAAGGGGGAGGGAGGCCCTCGGCCGGGCGGCGGTGGAGGCCCCGAGTCGCCCGTTGGGGCGCTCAGAATTGCTATGATTAAAAACCCAGTGCAAAAAATGACAGATGGACCAAACTGCTGGTTGCTTAGGGCACTCCCAGTGAAAAAAACTGAACATGGACATTAAACACCAAAGCATGTATGTAATTATACTGTCGAGTAAGCATCCACTTGCAATATTACATGTTCCATCAAATTAGTCATATCCATGCTATAAAGATACCCATTGCTCCATTTTTCCTAGCCTAGGTTGTTAAGACTACCACAATGTGCATGGAGCATGGAAACTTGAAACATCAAAGTAGCAAGGTTCATGGTTTCTTGAAAAGCTACATTATTTAATCATACTATCGAGTAAGCTATGTTGGCAAAGATCATGTTTGGTTAGCTAGCCTATTCAGCTAGACTTATAAGCCAACTGATAATCCGAAACGACTGATTTGCGAATGTTGCACATTGCATATGCTTTGAGCACCGTGGAGAAACCTCATCAACAGCTAAACTGCACCACATATTCTAGAGATATGCTAATGAGTACACCAAATAGACTATTTTGGAACATTCAGATCGGTCTATCATTATGTCAATTTTTCTCGATTATGTTCTGCTGCATCAGCTGTTAATAATTTTAGCATTAGGAGATCGTTGACTGACAGTTATTTTATTTAGCCTAGGATGCTTGGGAGATGATGACACACGCCGATCTAACATTATTCTGTTTTCACGAGACTCTAGTTAATTACGAGGAGGTGTAGCCACTTGCCAGATCCCGCATACAGCTGGTTGATTCAAAAACTACAGTTGAAGGAGTTCAGCTACTACTGGAATCCCGCCCTTTGCCGAGTGTTTAGGGCTTTGCCGAGAGCTTTTTATCGGGCACTCGGCAAAGGGCGCCTTTGCTGAGAGCTACTCACGGCAAAAGAAGGCTCTCGGCAAAGAATCTTTTGCCGAGTGCTTGGCACTCGGCATAGTAACCCTCTCGGCAATGGCCCATCTTTGCCGAGGGCAAACTCTCGGCAAAACTTTGCCGAGTGCCCGATAAAAAGCTCTCGGCAAAGAGCCCTTTGCCGATAAATTGGTTGCCGACGGCTCTTTGGCGAGAGCAACACTCAGCAAACCCTTTGTCGAGTGCTTTTGGGTCTTTGCCGAATGCGTCAGGCACTCAGCAAAGGACCCGAGTCCTGTAGTGAGCATGTGGTAAACTAATAGCAAATGTGCCGATACTATACTGGTAATTCGCAGAGGTTAAACCGAGTTTGAGGTAAGAGAGCTTCTTTTTTCTAATAAACACTGATGTACCTTCAATCTAGTGATGCATGGGTGATCGCCTATGGATCATTGGACGAATTAACCCCAAGTGCCTTCTCCCAGCATCTCATGGCCGTCCTGTTGCGTGGCAAGCAAGTTGCTACTAGAATACGCAAGTGCAATAGTGCATCTGGGTATATATGTACGCTCTCTCGATTAACCACCACGAATTACTGGCACAGTAGTATCTCATTTGCTATTTTTCATATGTAAACTGTAAAGTTCTGCGAGTAGATCTTCGCTTATACTCCCTCTGTCCCTGAATACTGCAACTTCTAGAGTTGTCTTAAGTCAAATTTTTTAAACTTTGACCAAATTTCTAGAAAAAAAATACTAAGATATATGGTACCAAATTAGTACTATTAGACTTATCATACAATGTATTTTTATAAGATACATATTTTATATCATAGATATTGATGATTTTTCTATAAAGTTGGTCAAAGTTAAAAAAGTTTGACTGACACGGATTCTAGGAGTTGCAGTATTTAGGGACGGAGGTAGTAGTACACTAGTCGATGCGAGTCTCGTTGAACTACTAATTCAGGGAGCGCATACTAATGTTAGAGCGCCATGTGTCATAATCACCTACTCCTAATCTCCCAAGCTAAATAAAATAGCTGTCGGTCAACAATCTCGGACCTTCTAATGTTAAAGTAGAAACTGCTGCGGCAGAAAATAATTCGTCGAAAAGGTGGACAGCAGAATGATAGATAGATAGATCTGCATGTGCAAACTCAGGCATCTGATCTCCACATAATAGTGTGTACAAGTCGTCATTGACCAACCAGGGCCAGAAACTCTCGAACCGTCTCTCCCCCTCTCGAACTGCTACAGTCCAGAGAAGCGATTTCGAGAGGAGTGCTCTCCGCCGGTGGGGATCTTGGTCCTCCCCGTCTCCGATGGCCTCCGGGCTGTCGGGAGACGTGTAGGACCATGTTTCCTTCGCCGGCGGATGGGGGTAGGGCCTAGGTCCCTTAGGTTTAGGGTTAGGTTTCCGGCGAGGTCGCCGAGGCGGTGGCGGCGGCGTCGTCAGTATGGAATAAGGTCCTCCCATGGTTGTCCCCGTCTCGATGGCGCGTCACTCCGGTGTCATCGACGAGCGCGTGGAGGTGAGGTCCGACGAGTTCGGATCTTGTACAGGAGTCCGAGCTGCCCGGTGAGTTCTCGGTGGCTCTTGTTTTGCTTGGGTGCGGATCTGCTCCGGGTTGTTGTGGTTGGGGGTTGGCCGGATCTAGCTCCTTCTTCCATCGGCGGTGTTGGCTGTCGATGGCGAGCTGAGATCTGGGAGTTGGAGGAGTTGGAGCGTGCCTCCGGTCGATGCGGATTCGCCGACGGCTTCATCCCGTTTCTTCGACGGGTGTCAACTTCGACTCCACTTCAAAGCCACTGTGCGACGGGACTTCTCCACCTCGCGGTGAGGATCGTCTTCTTCCTCGGCGGTGGTGGCCGGCGACGACGAGGACGACTGCAGAGGCTTCACGAAGGATCCAGGGGCTTCATTGTATTTTCTATTTTTAGGGTCCTTTGTGTAGTTGGGTTGTTGCAGCTGTATCCGTATCCTAAACGTACATGTCTGTATTTGTACGCCTGTGTTTTCCTTATCTAGAAATACAGATATGTATTATCAAAAAAAAAAAAAAAAAAAAAAAAGTCGTCATTGACCAGCTCACAC
>JADLZL010004460.1:0-15767 GCA_015844335.1 Chrysopogon serrulatus | reverse complement strand
AAACCCTAAGGAAGGATACGCGCTACGCAGACCATTTGGGAAAGCTCTGGCACCCGGTCGGTCGCATATACGACCCCGGCCGGGGACCAGCAGGCGGCTGCACTGGACGGACCGCGGACGCGGGAGCGAGCCGAGTTCGGGTCCATCTCACCTGCGAATCTACCGTCGCCGTCGTTCGGTGGATGCAAATCGAGCAAGCCAGATAGTGAGCGCGCACCCGGCGCTGCTTCTTGTGCATTCTACCTGGCTCCTGCCGTCCTGCGGGCTGTGTGGTAGTGTGATTGTGTGGGTGTAACCACTGGTACGGGTACCCGGCCCATCCAGGCCATCGTCATGCATAATTAAGGCACCGGTGCACCGCGCGCAGTTTCTGCTGCTTTTGTTTTGCTCTCTGATTACGTCGTGCTCCGATAAAATTATGGACTAACATGGAACGCGTACAGCGTTCCAGCTTATATTTCTCTTCTTCTCGTATAGAAAGGATCATCTTTTTTAGATGCGTCCGTATGTGGCCGACGATAACCCCAACTTCGTCATGTTCTTGTGGTTATTGACTATGCAGAATTAAGATAATTTTTGATGTGTACTCGTATTCGCCTTAATTATTCATATGTATTAGAGTAGATTAGGACGAAACTTAAACTATCTTCCATCTTAATCCACTCCGACATATGTGAATTGAGGTGAATATGAGTATACCTAAACAATACTTAAAATAAAAGTACTACTTGGGTATATGTATAACTGTCAGGTCAAAATCACGTCCACAACCCGCCTCTATATATAAATAAATTGTATGTAGTGGTGGCTGGAAAGTTTAAAATATAACTTTCTCCACAAATCGTTATCTAAAAATCATAAATCTCTAATCAAAGATACATTGTGCACCAAGAGAGATCAAATCCACGACCTTAAGCCTCATGCGTTACTCCCCTAATCACTCTATCCCAAACATAGTTATGTTAATAAGACATATTTATTCTCCTCATATTATCTTTACTTCATTTTGAAATGATTATTTAGGACTCTAAACAAATTTAAATAGAAAGTTTTCAGCTGTAAAGTTGTAGCATCAAGATTTAAACTTTAGTTTTGATTATTTCTCCATTCGAGGTTATTTAAAAATTTTAAATTTTAAAGTAATTTTCTTTAGATAGATGATTTCAAATGAATTCTACATTCATGTTCATTTGAAATTACTACATTGCACATGGTTTTGGATGCAGCTCTAGATCCAGCGACCTTTATAAATTGGTTTCTAGAGATGGTCCAGATGTAGTTGTCTCTATAAACTCTAAATGCATCTGTCACTAGAAATCTATTTATAGAGGCAGCTACATGTAGAGCTACTTAGAAAGATAGGAGCATTTATAGAGGTAGCTAAAAATAGCAACTACCCTATATAAATTTATTTCTAGAGTGATTTTTCGAGAGCCAGTTGTTAAATGAACTACCTCTGTTAAGAGGTGTTTGGTAGGACTTCTACTAAGAGGCTTCACCGATGGAGCCGGAGCTTTTTTGGATCCTCCAAAAAGGTGCCAACTTCTTTGTTTTTTATTGGAAAATAAGTCTTCCTATAGAATGTTTAACAAGGCTTCTTAGGAAGACCAGTAGCTCGAGTTTGGCCTTACGCCAAACAGTCCTAAATCTGGTTACGTCCTTATATTCACTGATGGGCATCTTTTGCTTCCCCCTAACTGATGATGGAGCCTACCATATATAGGCGTGGTGTGTTGTACGTTACAAATCATAGGAGAGCAGATCACATGCCACCATGTTTACCTGTCTCGCCCCCGTATGCGTCCCAAAACCTTTTTTCACGATGGACATGGTGCATTCTTCCTGAAGCATATGCATCAGAATATCTTTTTTTGAATTATCAAAAAGAAGAATGTCTTCTTTGAGAGCGATATGCGTCTAATATGTGGCTACATACGCAAACTTGGCTGGCGCCCTGGCGGCACCAGTAGTGATCCCTTCGCTTTTGCGCGCGCGCGCGCGGGCGCCGCGCGTCAAATCCGTTGGGTTCGTCGAGCGTGACGCCCGCGTGTGCAGCCGCTGTCCTGCGGAATCTGCCATGTGAAGCCCAGGCGCGACAGCCGCTTCGACGACGATGGAAAGGAAAGCGGCGAGCGCGACGGCTGCGTTCTTCCTAGTATCCCGGCCGTGAGGCGATCGATGGGTGTCTTTCCGAAAGTGAAGGGTGTGGTAGCGCCGTCTCGCCACTCCCACTCGGTGAAAGTGAAGTGAGGCGATCGTCCCTGGGCGAGTGAGTGCCTCGGACAGCCGGACGGGGTTGTCAGCTGCTGTGCTCAGCTCCGACCACACGGTTACACGGCTGGATCTGAACACTCGCCGAGTGAACTGCGGCTGTAACCGCTACCAACGACGAAGCAATGGGGAGCAGGGTGACAAGTGATTAGTGAGTAGTGACAGGCAGGATCAAAGATGTGGCGCGTAATTGCACAGTGAGCGGAATCTGGAAAAATGACGTGGGTTACTGATCATGGATGGCACGTCACGACAGCTGGTTTGGGCCTTGCACATCTGTGCGTCCTAGCAGCCAAGCAGATGACCTCTGGCTGATAAGATAACTTGATAAATAGCAGTAGCAGTCCACTAGTCCTACAAAAATGGAAATATGTACGTAGGCAACTTTGCTTTCCAGTGTCGTCTGGCCGTCCTGGTTCCTTGATTTAGGGACAATTTTTTGGGAAGAAGATTACCAGGTCAATCGCTGTGAAAAAGGAAAAAGCGAATGATTTAAAGCTAGCGATGCGGCGGTGATTGCGCACCACCAGCTTTAAGAATCACGAGGACATTTCTGCAGCTCTGAGCCAAACCCAGTAGGCTATAGAAGGTTCAGTATTGATACCAATAATGTATATTTACAACATTCATCGTCACATCAAAATAAGCTCAAAGGCCACAGATTCTCAATAATATAATATAACAAGATGATGATGACCTATACTATACTACGTGAAACGTAGGTAAACTTCTTCATCTGCACAGGAATTTGGAGATCAAACAACATGACACCGTGGCAATGCTGCTAGATACAGGAAATGTTCCACATTTGCCTCCGTCACTTAGCTTTCTACACTCACATGTCAATGTTACTATTCATCGTCGAATTTCAATAACCACTTCTACTGATCGTTGCGTCTCCTGGCTATTATTTTGATCTCTGTGATCTTGACGAGCAGGTAGGAAACACTGAGGTGCTGGGTTAATTCTCAGAATTCTCTGGATCGGCCGGGAGTTGCTGGATGCTAAGTGCCGATGGCATGGCAGCCTGCAGCTAGCTCTTTCAGTGAGACCCGGCATATTGGGCAAGTCGTCTGCTTTTGCAACCAAATCTAGGCAGGCAAGGGGTGAAAGTTGTGTCGGAATGTTGGTATGATTCGTAGAATCTCTTTCTCCCTGTATTTTTCGCCTAAACATATTGAGCACCTGTTCAAACAAGCAAGCATTAAATTCTCTGTAGCTGTCTTAAACTAATAATTTATACAGCCCTGTAGGCATCATGGCAACTAAGGTTGAACAGTGCGGCAGTGCCCAAGACTTACTTATTATTAGTTGATAGTCGATAGATGGTACAGAAAATTGCCTCCCTTAATAATCCAATAAATAAGAAACTCAAGTTTGAAAATTTGGTCCAAAGTCATGTGGATTTTAAATTGAAATAGGTTGCAAGTATGCACTAAGCCAAAATGAACTGGTAATTCTTGTGAGCTTCTGAATTTGCACATTGTTGTGTTTCCAAACAAAGCATATATAAGGCTCAAGAAATGCAGGAGCTGTACCAAAACATGAATAAACAGCAAGCTAATCAAGCCTTTCAACTCGAATTTACGTGATAAGCAAAATATGGCCGATATTATCTCCAATAAATGCAAGCCCACAGCCCACGTGTGTTTCTTATGTTTCTATGTTTTGTCAAATGGAACTTCCCATAAAGCTTCAAATGATTATGGGATATAGAAACAAACTGTTAAATTTAAAAACGGGGCTAGGGTCTAAGAAAAGAAACGAATAAGGAACAGATCTTATATTATGTACATAAGAGTTGCAACATGACTTGTATTGATAGCTCAAAGGATCATGGGTGTGGAGCTACTCCAGGTAAGTTATAGCATCAATCACAAGTGACAGACTGCTTAGCTCAGTCCTCGCAATCCGAGTGACTCAGAAATTTTGAAAATGTTCCATTGACAATGGGAGCACACTTATATTGAAGCACAATAATAACAACTAATATTTAGTTCATATGAAGGAATTAACACTTACTGGACATCGTCTTTAGAGTTGAAAGCCTCACAATATACTTCGTAGTAAAAATTGCAGCAATAACCAAAGGTTCCAATCCTGTACGGGTGTGCTCTTGACATCATATTGCTTAAGAGAAGATTAGGAAATTAGCTGGAGTTCTTGGATTAGTGCTTAGGCTAGTTAGATGTCTCTTTAGTGCTTGATTTTTAGATTTAGACCTAGTGTTTAGTAAGGTTTGCATATCTTTTTGTTATCTATGATTGTGTTCTTCACTAAGTGTTGTTCTCTTTAGGGCGAAGTACCAACCATCTTTATGGACTATAGACAGATGGTGTGGGGCAACGAGATGCCTTTAGCATTTTGGCCGAAGCACTCATACTGAATATGGTGGGGATGCTACCTCCACCCCTAAAAAATGCAAATCTTGTTTTGTTAAACAAGTTAAACGATTTGAAGTTTGACTAAATTTAAAAAAGGAACACTAACTTCTATTGAATATATCTTCGTAGCAAGCATAATTGGTGACATAAATCTTTATAAAATCGAACAAACTTAATTTAGTTTGACTTAGTCCATTCCTAAAATTGCACCCTTTTTAAGGCATCGATAAAATTTAATCTAGTTTGACTTAGTCCATTCCTAAAATTACATCCTTTTTAAGGCATCGATACAATTTAATCTAGTTTGACTTAGTCCATTCCTAAAATTGCATTCTGTTTGGACGGAGATAGCATTTTACATCATCTTCCGATTCATTCTTTGGGTTTTCCGTTGATCCAGAAGACAAAGGGAGGATTGGTTTGCCCCAAAAGTTCTCAGAAATAGCTATTTAATAGTTGATGTAGAAAATTTCTAGAAATGCCCCCGTTCAAATAATAGGAGATCAAGCTGTCAGATGCTAAGCACTGTGAAGGAATATTCTGAAGATGCAGGAGGAGAGCACGCGCGCACACACAAAAGAAAACCTCAACCTGCGGAGGATATGACGCCCCGGGCATACGGTTAAAAAGAGACCCATTTTCTCACACAGATCAATGGAACCCACGAACTTCTGCTCCCATCTAGAATCCGTTGTCCTGTGAGAACCGGGTCAGGCCATTCTGCACTTTGCCATACGGGGATGGGTGAGAGGATGTTTTTTACTCCCAATATGAAACACACTATCTATATCGTATCGTATGGATAAGTGCTTCTTTCTAAAGTCTCCAGGCAGCCAGTCTTTCTGAAATCTGCCCCAGGAAGCGTCCTTCTGAAGTTAGAAGTGACATGGAGAGGGCACAGAGTCCTATTCAGCTGCCTGCACCTGTAGAGTGAGACCTGAGAACTCGCAAGAAACTTCAACAACGGCGCGAGCTAGCTTGCAAACATCTGATCTGAGCAATACGCTGCCAAAGCAACAACCGTGCGTTTACCTCGTCCGACGTCTGAAACTGAAGTACAAGTATAGGCTAATAGGAAAGGCTCTTGGAATGCTAAAATAGCATCGGAAATAAGATCATTTGAAGAAGCAACCTTGCGGAAATCCGACCGTAGAACCATGACCTGCAAGCAAACTCGAGGATCAATTATCCAGGCAACAGATGTGGCAGCAAAATCCTTTTCTGTCAGTAATTAGAGTGAACTGCATAAATTCAGAATGTTGGAACATACAGGGATGAGTCTTTGTCTCCCTTTCCCAATCCTCATGTTTTGCTTCTGGAGCGTTCATTCATTCATATAGCATACGTTTCAGATAAATTCCACTAAAAACCTTCAGCCCACCATACGGCAACTTCATTAACATCGCTGCAGCTGCAGGTTCAAACACTCAGCAGGCTCTGGTGTTTATTACACCATGTGATTCTTATCACCAAGTGTCATTATCTGGCGCCAAGGCTACCTTGGCCGTGTTGACGCCAGTGCCAAATGTGCAGAGACAGCCGCTGAAAACCTAAGCACAAGCACACTCCTCTGCTCCTTGCATTGCATTTCGTCAGAAGAGCAGGGAAACAATACAGACATGAGCACACCATACATAATCTGTACACAAGATCGATCGTTGGTACCAAACCAAAGCCGGGTCGATCGGTCCAAATGGCGGTGGATCAGTAGCTCCAAAGACTGACATCGCATTCGTACTCATCCTCGATCCACGCGGTAGGCTGCGGCGGGTCGATGAACATCCCCTGCGCCATGTCAAGATACCCATGCATTTCGAACTCCAGCCCGTCGTCCATCGGGTAGTAAGAGAAGTCGCCACCGAGGCCGCCGTCGCCACTCCCTTGTGCGCAGGGAGCCGCGGCGACCGCCGCCACGGCCTCGGAACCACCCACATTGACATTGCGCTGTGTTCCGGGGTGCGGGCGGAACAGCTCGGCGGCCTCCACCGCGGCGCGGCGTATCTCGTCGTGCCCGGTACGCGGAGCCTGCGCGGCGAGTCTGCGAAGTTGAGGCACGCGGCGCGGCAGCGCAGGGCGAGCGCGGCGACGTCGTGCGCGCGCGCCGCCATCTCGGCGGTCTCGAAGGTGCCGAGCCAGATCCGCTGGCGGCCGTGCGGCTCCCGCACCTCGCAGACCTACCGCCCGGGGTTCCGGCTGCGCACGCCCTTGTACACTGGGTGCCTCCTGCCTCGTCTCCTTGAACTTGGTCCGCCCCGCGCGCCGCTTGAGCGGCGCCGAGGACACCGTCATGTACGCGTCGTCCTCCTCGTCCCACAGTGCTTCTTTTGGACTGCACATCTTCTTTTGGACATTGAGATAGCGTCCAAACCTACAGTAACTAGCAAATAATACGTACAGTACACACTTGAAAAGTTTGGCCGCCGATCTACAGTAACTTACTGGGCGCGCACCACTTGATCTGTACGTACGTCTATGTTGGGTCAATTATGCGCCTCCGAAAGGGAACCTGCGGGCTGCGGCCGTGTTGATGTTGTCGGAACAGTATAGAAAATCATCCAAGCCAGGTTAGAGGACCATAGGCACGGTGCTGGCCAATGACAACCATCCCCCCCACCCCACCCCAAAGGCAAGGGAGGACCCCAGACGGGCGGCCAGATTCCCCTGTGGCCGAGGGACAATAAATGCACGTCGGGGGGTCACGAACGAAGTGTACGATGAGAGGGAACCCCACGTCCGTGACGCCATGATTCGTTCGTTCGGTTCGTTTCGACCGCGGCCCACCCCCCGGCCGCCGTGCCAGCAGGGGGCCCGGCCGTACCGCTGCGGCCTGTTGATCCGCCAGTCAGATAGGCAGGGCCCCTCGCCGACGGCCAGGCCGCGCGCGTCTCGTCGGGCCAGCACCAGGACCGAGCAGGGGGCGCGTGCGCGGTCAGTGGCGCATCGCAGTGCCGAGAGGACGGCCCAGGCCAGATGCGGACCATGACGGAGTCCGATGACTTTTTTTTTTTGAAGCCGCGCGACCCCGCCCTTAAAGATGGGGAGAGTGGCTTTTGTCGTCTCGTCGCTAGTGCCCTCATCTGCGGATCAGCTGCGCGCTGGGACGCACGGAGCCACGGGCACGTGTTGCCTCCGGGAGGGGCCTGGCGACCGATAGCTGTTGCCTGTTTTGTGTCGTGGTTTGCATTGTAGAGTACGGAGTATTGGTTGCGTTCCGGTACAGCTGCGGTCACTTATCCCTTTCATTCACAAGCTGCACTGATGAGAACTTCCGAAGTACTGTACTTTTGTACGAGTATTTTGATTTCCCGAGAGCGGATAAAACAAACATTATGACTTCCAAAGTACTTGACTTTTGTACGAGTATTTTGATTTCCCGACCATCAGACAAAAGTTAAGGAATATTGGGCATATGTTAATTACAAAACTAATTATATAAATTAGAGGCTAATTTATGAGATCAATCTATTAAGTCTAATTAGTCTATAATTTAACAATGTGTTGCTAACGTAAACATTTGTTAATAATGAATTAATTAGTCTTAATAGATTTGTCTTGTGTAATTATTACTCATGTTTAGTCCTCCCAATCATTTGAACATTCAGTGTGACAAGAGCTAAACTTTAGCCCCTAGATCCAACTAAACACCCAATTAATAAACTTCATAGACATAAAATAGCTTCACAATCTAGTGTCATCTTAAAAAAGACGGAATAGCCAAATTCATCATAAAACTATCGCTGAAAAACTTCGTTTGGTTCTGAACTATGAAAACGGTTTGTTCTAGTCTTTAAACTTTCACAAAAGGCCTAATTTCGTCCCTAAACTATAAAAATGATTGTTCTCGTCCTCAAACTTTTCGTAGGCGGCTCAATTTCATCCCTGGTCCAACGTGGAGCGTCACAATCAGCTCGTCTTGGCATCGCCCGGTCCAGTTTGAAACCGGTTTCTAAAAAGCACGCAACCGATTATTATTCTTATTTCAACTAGTTGTAACTCTTCAATACAACATCCGATGAAGATGATTTTTGTATAAAAATTGTAGATCTCGATAAAATCTACAACTTTCTAGTTTTAATGTTTTTTATTTGAGGATCTTTGAAATGCTCAAAAGGTTAATATAAAATTTTAGCACCACAATAATTACCTACTTTGCTTGTAATTTATCTAGCTGCTGTTTCTAAAAGCGTCTCTCAAAATTATAAAACCACTTTTAAAACGGTATAAAAAAAGTATATTTATTTGACTCCATACAAAAATATATTAATTTTCTAATGCGACAAGCGATAGAACGTGATTATTATAGTGCTACAATTTTTTACGCGATTATTTTGAAGCGATAGATCTATAAAAAATATATTAATTTTCTAATAGCAGCTGAATTAAATTACAAGCAGCAGCAAGTAATTATTATGGTGATAAAATTTTATATTAACTTTTTGAGCATCTTAACATCCGCAAGTAAAAAAAAATTAAAACTAGAATGTTGTAGATCTTATCAAGATCTATAATTTTTATACAAAAATCATCTTTATCGTGTTTTATTACAGAATTACAACTAGTTGGAACCGGTTAGAATAAGAATAAATCGATTCATGTGCTTTTAGAAACTGATTCTAGCTGACTGGACGATCACGAGGCGGGCTAGCGTGGTGCTCCACATCTGACCAGAGACGAAATTGAGCCGGCTGCGACGAGAACGGTCTTTTTCATAGTTTAGGGACGAAATTGAGCCGGCTATGAAAGTTTGAGGACTATAACGGCCGTTTTCGTAGTTCAGAAACCAAACTGAGCTTTCGGCGATAGTTCGAGGACAAATTTAGATATTCCGTCTCTTAAAATGTAAAATTGGACCGGTGAGGGCTTTTTCAATGCTCTATGGTGGCGTGCGTCCCAACCCTAAACTGTACATCAAAATTCCATGTCATGCAATTTGGTGGTCTCGTAGATTATGGCCATAGTAGCTTGTAGAGGAACTATTGGCCTCAACTGACAAAGAGCATAAACTAATGTCTAGGAATGCATTATAAGCAGAAAAGCGCTAGCCTTAGAGATGTGTGTGTGTGAGAGAGAGAAGCTGCCAAAGCAGTGTGACATGCATGCACATTACTAATTTGCAGGATCAGTCCAGGAGAAGAGCAAAGACTGATAGGTGATGGCCATGATTTTTTCTAAAATTTTTTACAGAGCTTACTTTAGTACGAGACTAACACAGGTGTATGTGTCTGTTGCGCGTGCCTGATGACACTATTAGTATCACTTTTGCCGCCGGCGGCAATGAGCGCAAATGATCCCACAGTCTTCCTCCGATCCTTAGGCACGAACCATATCACGATCCTTAGGCACGAGCCATATCATTATTCAACTAATCAAGTCTGCTTGGGCTTTTATTGTTTTCCTCCTCACTCTCTGCTAATATGCCATAAACGACAAGTAACAAATTGATGCTCATGTATACTCACGTCCTTGAGCTTCTCAAAAATTAATTAGTCTTTGTTGTGTCTCAAACATGCCTTGGTTTTTTGGTGGGGCAATATAATATTTTAAGCTTAATAAAATTTCAATGAGTTATTTTTACCAAAAATAAAGCAAAAGTTCTACAAGCTAGAGAAAGTGGAACATGATGCTGTGACTGAGGAGTTTAGAAGAGCATATCAATTTTATTTTTGTAGAATGTAAAAAAAAAATGGGAACCACTGCCTCTCAACCTAAATGAAATGGTAAGGCAAGTTCTACAAGCTATTCTTCAGGCAGTCTTTTGTTCCACAAGCTATATGTCAAATCTTCCTAATTTGGTTGGAGTTCCAGAGATGAATTGGACGGATGACCAACGATTGATGACATACGGCCTAGAAGCTACTCCCTCCGTCCCTTTTTATTTGTCGCCGTGGGATGCGTGCCACAAGTTTGACTTGATTTATAGAAAATACGTATAATATTTATATCTCCAAATAATTTTGTTAAAAAACTAGATCCAAAGATCTTTCCGATGATATTAATTATGATACTAATCGATGATATTTATTATTTATTAAAATTGTCGGCATTTGTGTCTCGGGAAGCGAAGCGACAAATAAAAAGGGACAGAGGGAGTAGACATGAGTGTTATCTCTGAGATAAAACAAGCACAAGAGACAGTCAATCACATCGTCTCTAGCTGCCCTTACTCAAGGGAGGTATGGTTCAGCATCTATCAAGCCTTGGGCGCCGGCTATCACTGCTGCTGCGCATGGTGATCGGATGGTGGGGAGGCTGAGATCAACTTGGCATGGGTAGCAAAAAGCGGGCATCTATTCCCTCTTTGTGTTAGTCTCTCTGGCAATCTTGAAAGGAATGGAATGCCCACTACTTCAGAGATGCCTCAACCATGGTGAACAATCTCCTGCTTATCATAAAGGCAGAGGCAGATCAATGGATATAGGCGGTGGCAAATGGCTTACGCTGTTTACCTTCGAGGGGGAAGGGGGTAGCCACATGTGCCATCGAGAGTTTGGATTTCAGTGTTGTACAAGCTCAATGTAGCCCCCATGCGCAATTTGCCCACTAACTAAACATAAACTTCTTCCTTCTTAATACAAATATATGCAATGCTCTTCTATATGTGACAAAAAAAAATATGTATAGTTCTTCTTTACTAAAGGCAGTCCAAACTAGAAAACTAATTATGAAGATTTGATTTCCATGGCCATTAATTAAGGTGTCAACTAACTAAGCAAAATAGTGACGTGAAACTAAAAGTAAGGGAGTATACAAGAAATTATGTCTACACAGGAAGAAGATATTGATATGATAGGTAGATGATAGAATAGAGAAGATATGGGATTGACAAAAAAAATGTTTTTAAAGAGAACATCCACCGAAAATATGATTTCTAAGTGTAAACAGTAGTATGGAAACTTGAAAGTCCTAGTTTGGTTATGGATAATCGATTAAAACTTCGGGACCAATGGCGGACCTAGGGGCAGGGCTGCCCATGCTACAACCCTGGTCCTTGGCTACAAGTCTCCACGTAAATCACTTCATTACCTGTAATATTAGAGGGGAAAATGTTTTTGTTCTTTATTACATGGTTTAGCCCGGGGTTTAGGATATTTCTAGGTCCTCCCCTGTTTGGGACTAATCCTATTGAGCTAACTAAGTGCATGTACCAAGATATAGGATGGTCGAGGCCAAGTGGTGGAGACATGGAGGAAACCATGGTGATGGTGCTGAACTCCAAATGATGATGATCAAGTGCTCCACATTTAAAAAAGAAGAAAGAGAAAAATAAAAAGGGCTCAAGACAAAGGTATAATTAATAGGATCATTTTGTTTTGCCACTCAAGACACCAAGTGAGTATGAGTGAGTTTAGGATAGATAGTTGTACTATGAAGTCGGGAGTTCTTAAAGCTAATACGGTTGTCTACGTGCCATTAGGTGATTCAATACTTTGCTGTGCATTAGGACCTAGTGTGAGTTAACTTAACCCTTGAAAATTGCTTTGAAAATGCCACACGTGCACAAGTGATGACATACTTTGGTGTTTTGATGAAAGGACTGTAGGGGAGACCCCCACAGTTAATAACCCAGCCTGAAATTCACTCCAACTAGGATTCGAACTCAGGACCTGAGAGCTGCCGCTGGAGTGACTAGACCAACTGATCTAATACCCTTTGGTGAGATACTTTGGTGTTGGCACATGAGAGCAAGGGTTGAGTGTCTGCCGAGCTTGTGAGGCCGGATTCGGCGATTTTCGATGAAAGAAGACCAAAAGCATCCGGTCACATGTGTGCAGCTGCGCGTGTCCGCTCGGAGGCTGCGGACGCATAGTCGGCCACCTCTAGAGCTCTCAGAGTTGTGACCGGTGTAACATTCTAAATGTTAATCATGCATTGCACTACATTTCATTAACATAAGCATCATCACGCACTCATCAAGAGCATATAATAATGCATGCTTGTTTCAAAAGGTTCCATGAACCTATGCTTTGCAATATGTGAATGAAAGCAATGTTTTAGGTTTGCAATGCACATGTTGTTAAATGATCTTGAAAATGATTTAAATTGGTTTAGAATTTATTATAGAGTAGGGGTTGTATTCAAACAATTGTCCAAATATGCTTCCATGATGATCTACATGTCTTAATTGCTTTTATCAAGTTAGTAAATGGCTTAAAGTACAAGTGCATGTTTTATTCAGTTTTTGGTAGGAAACCCTAAATAAAAGTTGTAGTACAAGTTTTATGCTACAAACTTTGTTTAAGGGCCTAGAGCTGAATCTCTTTTTAAATTGCTCAAAAAGTCAATTGAAAACTGAATTCAGCATAAATTAAAAATGGACTTAGAATTTTTCTAAGTCATGGATTTCAGTTATTTTATTCGATTTTCAAGGCTTTGCAAAACTGTTTTCTATTAATAAATTTTGTCATCTGGTGCATCACTTGGCAGTACAAAGTTTGGACTTTGCTTTCATGCAATTGGTTGGACTTGATAGTCTATAGTTAGTCCATAATTAAATGTCAAACATAGCTAATCAACATGTTTAGTGTCTTGTTTAACTGAAACCCAGTTTTCAGTTTCTTTTTGCCCTTGTTTAGCATTTTATATCCTGCAAACCATTGAGTTTTAGATCTTGATCTTTTAAGCAAATCTATAGACCACCTACAGGAGAGCAGCACGGTGCAATTGGTTTCCAACTTCGCTTCTTGGATCGAGAGAAAAAGATCACTGAAAACAGCTCATTCAGTCGCTACAGTGCCGACCGACCCTCTGTTCTTGCCCATACCGTTTCCTGTCGCCGGCGTCGCCGTGGCGTCTCCCGCGCCTTCGCCGGCAAAAACGCGCGGCCGACCACCTGTCCGAGCTCGCGAGACCGCCAGCTCCCTCTCTACCTTTCCCTTGCCCTATTTAAGCCATTGGATGGCCGTCACCCTTTCTTTTTCTTCTTCTCTCCCGTCGGCGACCGAGCTTCCTTTCACCGTCAAATTCACTGTGACCTCTCCATCTCAGTCAAATTGCTTTTGTCACCATCTCCGTCATCCAATTGCGTGTCGTTTGCACCCAACCACGCCGTTTTCCATCGCCGGAATCATCCGAACCGCCGTCTTCTTCCTCGTGAGCGGCAGCAGCGCCGCCGCAAGCGTCCCACCGTGCCCAACCCACACCAGTGAGTCGCGCACTCCACTGACTTTTGTTTCGTACTGACCTTAAGGCCATAGAGCTCCTAAGCTTGACCGTCGTACCAATTATGCACCAGACGCGTCTCAAGATGGCAATGGGTACCCGAAACCCGAGTACCCGACGGGTTTTACCCGATTAAAACGCGGGTATGGACGAATTTTTCTACCCGCGGGTGTGTTACTGGAAGAAATCCTCTACCCATCGGGTACGCGGGTACGGGTATGGATGTATACTACCCATACCCGCGTACCCGCGGGTAAAAAATACCCGCAACAATTAACTAACTATCATAATCAATTTAGCCCATATAATCTAATTATTTATCCCAAGTCTATGTGAACACTACTTAGTATATACATATTGGATGGAGTTATATTTGGTGGTGTGAAAATTCCTAAATTTTTCATATATTGTTTATTAAAAAATGATATTTGTTTGTAATTGTCGGGTGTGTTCGCGGGTACGAAATACCCGTCGGGTAAAATTTACCCGCCCACGCGGGTGTGGAACGATTTTCCTACCCGTGCGCATTCGCGGGTAACCCGATGGGTAAGATTTTCTCTGGCGGGTGCGGGTGTGGGTTCCTACTACCCGACGGGTAAATACCCGTTGCCATCTTGAGACGCGTCGGAACATCGTCATCGTCGCCGGTTCAGGCCGCCGCGTCCGCCGTCAACGCCGGCCGAGCACCTCCACCCCATCTCCGACCCCATCAACTAGAGCAACAGCACCGTGGTGAGCTATTGGTCGTGCCCACGTTGCCCTCTTGAACCCTACGACGCCATAGCCACCAGAACACCTTGCGCCGCCGCCATTACGTGCTTGCGAGCCACCATAGCCGCCCGCTAGGATTTCCCCGAGCATGGTTTTGCTCAATTTGACCCATGGGTGGGCTCGCCTTTGGCGTGAGGATGGCAACGGTGCCGCTCGCGTCGTCCCTAAGCTCGTCACCGATGAGTTGGCTGGCCGGCGCCGCCGCTCTTTCCCCTGCTCGAGCGGGAGAAGGGAAGAAGAAGGTCGGGTGGGTGATGGGCCGTGACGGGCGATCTGGGCCAGCGTGTAGCAGGCCTCGATAGATTAGGTTTTTTCTTTTTCCGTTTTTCCCAATTTGGTGAATAGTGCAGGAATTTACTTATTTCATGTCTAGAGCTCCTAAAATCATAAAATTTTTTGTATAGCTTCCTTGTAGTAACACCTATTCAGGAAAAATAGGAAGTTTGGATTTTGGATAGTTTCTACATGAGATAAAATTATCTCTTTTAATTTATAAATGCAAACCCTATGATTTTTCTAGGATGAAATATTATTCCAAAAACCATGAAAATTGTTTTGCACCTGTTGCATGATATTTCTAATCTGTACAAAAAAGTTTGAGATAAATTTGAAAATGTTTCATAAAAAATCATTATTTCAGAAATAGGAATAAAAGGAAAAAGGTGTATATGATTTCATGCATGTGTATTTTTGGATGTTTTATTTTCATACCCTGTTATGTCATCATCATGAGTTACTTGTTTGACGCTAAGATACTTTGATTGGATGAGTAATAAGATATGGTTTCATGTCATGATTGCTAGGTTTGGCAATATAGATATATAGTTATATTGTTTTCCTTTTCAAAATAAGCCACCTTGTAATGCCTTGTGTGACTTTTTTCTAAATTGATTGTGCACCCTAAATCATGACACCCAAATGCTTCATGGTAGTTCTCTAATTTAATGATGATGGTCATGATCCAATAGTTGGTAACAAATAGTTATTGCTCTCTAGCAATTAAACTATGTTTTCCGAGAAGAGATATGCACATATTCAATGTGAGTAGAAATAAATGACATTTAGTTTCTTTTAAAATAACTCGATAATATAGTGTTGTCATCGAGAAAAGAGAATTGCACACATGGAACCTTATGTAGCTTTCCAATCTTGTCATCTCCCATGATCATGTCATCATGTATC
>JADLZL010004459.1:0-149834 GCA_015844335.1 Chrysopogon serrulatus | reverse complement strand
GCAGCAGCAGCTGCTGCTCTGCTGGTCGAGTGCCTGCACCACTACTGGCGGCGTGCTCCTGCACAGCGCTAGCGCCAACAACGGCACGCCGCCGTGTGGGGGAAATGGGCTGCTGACGACGGCGGCGAGACCTCATCATGCGCCGGCAGCTCCGCCGGCAATGCACGCCACGTTGGCCTACCGTGGCATGCCGGTGTGTACTATGACGACAACGGCCAACGGCGGCGGCAGGAGGCCGGCATCGGATGCAGCCACCATCGCCGTGAGAGGAGGAGGTGGTCAGGTCGACGCTTCTAGGGATAACAAGAGCAGCGCCAGGTGAGGATGCTCAGATGCTATCTTCCTTGTGCTCAGCTACACAAAAGCTAGCTGCTGGTTGCATTCTGGATACTTGTATTGGCTTCTCTCCATTGTTTCTGCAACTGCAGGTGATGCACTGATGCTAGCTACTGTTAACAACTGGGCAAAGAAAGGAGGAGACCCTACCCCAAGTGTTGATTTTTGGTTACTTGTGTACTGTGACAGCAAAGCGGCTCAATATACGACATATATACAGCGACGAGAGCTAGACTACTTTTATGTGTGTATTGTTGATTGCTACTTCATTCATATGATCCTAGAAATTACATTAATTACTAATGATGAACCACAAGATCACGAGAGTAGCATATAACGACCCAGCTCTCAGCAAGTTTTTCATACAGCAGAACAACTCAACAGCTGCTATATACCGTACCTGAAAGCAGTTACGATCGAACTGCATCATCGTCTATCATCCCGTATATATTTTGTGACTTAAAACGTGCATAAGTTTCTGGCAGAAAGCCACTCATCATCCAACAATAGATTAAGCAACAACACATCAACCGAACAACCATCGTATCATCTGAAGACCTGCTTTCCTGTTTTGAAGAGATCAATTGATGCTAGTTACTCCTTTGCAATGTTAGGAGGATCCTTCCCCACCTGACAAACCTTCAAGCATCAAAGCAGATGGATAGATACCGCATTTTAGTCAACACCACTAAGACTACCGATTTCTTTAATTTGTCACAGCATAAATTTTTTGAACGGATGCAAAACTTTTGCCATATTTTTATTAGCAGAGGAAACAGCAACAAAAACTGACCAAACAGCTAGCACCACTTGCAACCGACTTACCACTTATTTAGATCCAGTGTATATAGAAGAAAAAGAAAACGAAAAGAGACTACTAGTACTACTACAGAAAGTTTGACCACTACCGGTTATGTGAGTATATCACGGCCGGTTTATAGGTTGAGCGATCGCAGAACGGTGACTTACCAGCGGTGATGAACGTTTTAACCGCCGATTTGGCGTACGACCCGGGGGTGAACATGTACAGTGCTGGTTTTCGCCGCAACATCATACATAGAATTAGCGGTGAAAACATTTAGCACTGTAGGTTAGCCACCCAATGTTTGGTGCAAGGCTGCAGTACCCATTAGAACCGGCGGTGGAAAATCCTTACCATTTGGAGTAATTCGTTGGCAATTTTTCAGTTCCAGAACCTCTCTAGATGACAACGGATTGTTACGTTGCTCACCGGATTATGTATTAGGAGTGTTTTCAATCGTTGATTTCTAACGGCTAGTTGTTATTTCGACCATTGGGGAGGTCACTTAATTGATCTGGTGAGGCCACCGAACCATCCAGTGCTTGCACAGTGCTGACAGATTTTGCCCCAACAACTGTATGTGTGTTCGACATATATAAATATGTGTCTGATCGGCTTTTTTGAGTCTCTTGGTACCATTGGCTGATGTTGTGGCATACATAATGCTCAAGCAACCACTCCAACTCACTTGCTAATTCCATGATTGTATTTGTGTGAGATTGAGAGTGTTCTAGTGCATTGCAACTAAGAGTTTATCTTTGGTGGCACTGGATAGTCTTTGTAATGGAGCTCAATGACGATGGCAGGTAACATTCGGTGGTGATGGCCCAAGCTTGGCCATGGCAGAGCTGAACTCGAGCACAAGGTGTTTCATGAGTTTGAGTGAATTCTATCCAATGCTGAGGGGAAAAGATCTGTATTGAGGACAAGAGAGATTAGGAGCAGCGAATATCGGTTGGCATTGAGGATGTACCAATTCCGAATTCCAAGCCATCAAAACAGTTGTTCTCTTGGATGTAGACATTCCACCAGCAGGTAACTATATGTATCCGAATTCCAAGCCTGAATGTAAACGGGGTGTTAGATGTTTCATAACACCCTCTCTTAGATTCCGGAGACCATATGGTTACCGGGCCTGCTCGAATTATTCAGCGTTCAGTGATCTATTTACTAACTATGTTGTACTTGTACCGAGCAAACCTCAGCATACATAAATTAGGCACCTTTTTATTAGTTTGCCTAGAAAATAATATGCCGATATATATATTGTACGCTCTATGACTTAGGCTGTCTCCAACGGCGCAGAGACGCATTTCCCTTTTTTTGCGTTGCCCACGGAGAAAGGGTCCATGACCCAAAAAGTTACCGTCTCCAACCGCGCGGACGCAAAAAGCAAAGGCCGCAACGCCGCCTGGCCGAGCGCTGCCCGCCTCGCCGCGTCGGCCCCGCCGACAGTGCGCCACCGTGAACCCACCTCGCCGTGCCGGCTGCGTGCCGCCGTGGACTCGCCTCGCAGCGTTGGCGGCGGTCGGTCCCTCCTGCAGTCCTGCTCCCATCTTCATCTTCCCCATGGTCGGCGACCTAGTGGCGAGCTCCGTTGCCAGATACGGCGAGGCGCGGCACCCCATCGCGCGACGAGCTCCGACAGCCCGGTGCAGGCCCCTTCGTGCATGTCGCCTCGCGAACGCCGCCCCGCGAGTGAGGGTACTGAGCTGCGAGCTCCGGCCCAAGATCCGGCGAGGCGTGGCGCCCCTTCGCGGGACGAGCTCCGGCCGCCCTCTCCTTCCCTCGCCCCCGGCGGCACCTGCAACTGCGACCCCTTCTTCAGCTCCGGCACAGGCCCCGCCGTTCGCTACCTCGCAACGCGCCGTTGCGGCGAGCACCACCGCGGGTGAGAGACGTCCCCTCACCGGCGGGGTGCCACCGGCGGCGTGGCCCTGCGGCCCGCCGTTCCCCTTCCCTCCCTTCCCTCATCGTGGTGGGCCCCTTCGTGGAGACGCAGATCGCGGAGAGGAGAGACGCATCTTTGCTTCTCGCGTCCGCTCCCCCACCCATTTTGCGTCCGCTCGTTTGCCTCGGCTGTTGGAGGCCTGTTTCGCAAGGGGAACGACCCATTTTGAGTTTGGGCCACGCTATGCGTGTTCTGTTGGACTCAGTCTTAGAGAAATGATACGCCGGATATGGTTCCCTTTGCTAATACATCTTAGAGCAGTGGGATATGGTTCTCTTCGTTAATATTTCCTCTATACCTGTAAAAGCAAGTTGTTTTGAACAGCGACACGATCTCCAAACATAACTTTGACTTTTTATCTTTATAAAAATATTTATCAAAAAATATATATATATATATTTTTTATGAAAGTACTTTTCAAGGCAAAACTATATATATGGTTTTCACATTTTTAAACTTAACAACTTAAAAGTTATTCATAATTTATATTCTCAATGTTTGACCTAAACCTTGTTTAAAATAGCTTGCTTTACAGGTATGGAGGGAGTACATCTCAGAGCAGTAGTTTGTTGTATATTGCAACTTGTGATATGCATGCATGACCAACAATCTTGTTGGTCATTATTTCTCCTTGCCTCCTAATGTATGGCTTGCTTCTAATAAAAGAGCGGTTGGAGTCAACATTGGTCAGTGTATATGGTCTCGTGTTACTAAAAAATGTGATTTGCTTGATTCTCGTTTTTTCTCACAACAGTGTACAGTATTCATACGTCGTTGCCATTGTTTCCTAAAGTGCATGCACCGTGGTCAATTAATTGAGGGAAATGTTTCGTATACAATACAATCTATTTGTTTATATAACAATGATAAAAGAATCTCCAATAGCATTAATGAGACATACTCCAACTATTTCAAAGAAGTTGTAGATCGTCTTGGCTTTGTATTAAATCAAAAATATAACTTTAACTAATCTATAGAAAATATAATAACAAGTAAAAGTACGCTAGCTAGCAAAACATATTAATTTTAAAGTCGTGGTCTGTTGGGATTAATTCAACGAGTAATGATTTGTTTGCCAACTAGTCCGTCCTTGGTACAGAGCAAGTCTCAACATACAAAAATCAGGCACCTGATGATTAGTTTGCCTAGTAGATAGGGAAAAGTAGATGGCTAAGATAGTGTATGACTTTGAGAAATAAAATATGCCAATATAATCTCCTTTTTAATGCAACAAAGGTCGCATATTGCAACTTTCAATATGATGAATGTTGGTCATTCTTTCTCCTGTCAGTTTCCCACTGTAGGATTGCTTCAGCCACAAGTACAGACCTTATTCTAAAGTTGTTCTGTTCATGCAGTGTCGGCCGACAGCAAACTCACTTGTGAGCCAACAAGATGAACAGGAACACCGAATTGTCCAACCAGATCGATGGATAACCAGTGAACCAAGACAACACCGAGTTGCCAAACAAGCAACAGAATGACATCAGCCACCAAGGTAAGGTACAAATCCTATCGATGCAGGGCCAAGGCGCTGAGTGAAATAAAGTCAGACTCCACCAACCACAGATAGCCAAAGAACACACAACACAACCCCCAGGTCGACTCAGCAGCTATGAATGCTTTAATTTCAGGAACCGGTGCATCAACATCAACAAGCCAGGTGCATAGGAGCATGACGCCAACACCAGACAGTTGCACAGTCCAATTATCAGGAAGCTTGCAAGGTTCCAAACGTTACACAGATGCTTGACCACGCCTAATCTACATAACTCACTTCCAAAAAGAACAGAAATCGGTGTTTTCATTATCAATACCCAGGTGCACCCACCACAAAACATCTATATCAAGGCGTTAATGATAGGCTCAACTTCAGTTCTAATGGCTGAGACGGGAGCGCTAGCACTAGCTGCGGCGCGGTCACTGGTCACCTTCAACTGCAGCATACAAGCTTCTTGTCAGATAATCAAGAGCTGGCTCATTTTATAAACTCTGTAGATCACTCCAACCCTTTGGACAGGAGAATCAAGCATCTGACTCAGCTTTTCTTCAACAACATACATCAAAAAGCTACCTCCTCCATTCCAAATTATAAGTCATTTTAATTTTCTTATAGAGTTAAAACATCTCAAACAGCTAATCCCTCCATTCTAAATTATAAATTATTATAATTTTCTTAGTGAATGAAAGCATCTCAAGTTTGATCACAATTATAGAGTCAAAGTCATTCCAACTAATTAACTTTTTGAGAACCCCCTCTCAGTATTTCAAAAAAGACACCATAAACATAGATTGGATAGGACTGAATTAATCAGCACAAGTCTCTCCCCGATGAGAATTAATTTTTCTTTTCAGCTACTTAGTTTTTCTCAAATCTATCCTTAATTTGCTGCCAATCTCTATTGGAGAGCTTGCTATAGTAAATTGGTATGTTTGAAGGACCGAGAGTGGCGACCAGAGGGGGGTGAATGGGAGCCTCAAATTTCTTACGAAACTTTCCGACCAAGTGTCTCAAATTCGACCCCAAGAACCAAACGCACAAACAAGCGATAAGTTCACGAGCCAACAGGTGGCTGGGTACTCTAGGAGATGTCCTAGGAGTACAGCGGAATGATCGCAAAAGACCGGAAGCAAGCGCTCGACGGAACTTCGAAACGGGTACACCCAACTCCTATTGAGAAGGAGTGAGTGCCCAACCCAAGATACTCAAGCCAACTAGTGACAAGAGTATTTAGGAACGATGCACGTCAAGGTAGGAACCCAACGCAAAAATCGGAACTCGATTCGGATCACGAACGGGCAAGAAACGCGAAAAATCAGCACTGCTACAGTACTGAAACAGTAACTACGGACAGTCCGCTACAGTGCCCGGACAGTCCGCTACAGTGCTCGGACAGTCTGCTACAGTACCCCCCGGACAGTCCGCATGTGAAAAATCAGAAACACGACTGCGCGACAAGGGTTCTGCTCACGGCTGAAAATGAAGTGGCGGACAGTCCGGGACTTGGGGGCGGACAGTCCGCAGTTTAAAGCGAAAACCGTACACATAAAACACTCGGACGGACCCCGATGCCCGGACAGTCTGCTACAGTACCACGGACTGTCCGCGGGTCACTGGACAGAGGCGATTTCAGGGCGATTTCAAAATCGCCTCCTCTTCGATCCGCCCGATCTCCTCCAAATCTCAACCAACTGCAGCCAAATTTGAACCGTGGGTTCCCAAGGCAGTGGAGAAGCTCCCTCTAAGAGATCATAGCTTGAGATTGGATGAATCAACAGGAATCGAAAGAGAGGTGAAGAAACACGAGCAAAAACCGGGCGTCACCAAGAATCGCTTTGATCTCCTTGCACAGGACGGATTGGGAGAAACCCTTCAGTGGAAGTGTTCTCCTACAAGCAAGGATCAAGCAGCAACAAACGGTGAGCAAAACGATCGACCATAGCTCGAGAAATCGCAAGAATAAGAAACGGGGGAGGAGAGGAAAACTCAAGAACGCGAGGAACAAAACGCAAATCGATGCAAAACCACTCAATGATCTGACTCCACGAGGAAACATGGAGGATTCGGGACCTCCATTCCCTTCAACACGAGTTCGATTACACTAATGAAGGATTAGTGGACCTCTCACTCACTCACAAGCAACTAGAGGAAGAAACCCTAAATGAGGAAAATGCAAATGGGAGAGGTGAGGGAGATGGGGCTCCCTCCCCCTTACTTATCGACCGGGCTTATTTCATTTTCCAGTTTTTGCCCCTGATACAACTCTGAGCAAACCGGCTAGTCCTAGGGACATTGCGGTCCAACTCGAACCGACTCGATGCAATCTTTGATCCGACGGCCACCGCGCCTTCTCACCGGTAGCTTCGCCTCGACGCGAACTCCCCGATGCCGCCACGTGCCGTCCGTCCGCCTCGGGACCTCCGCCCGGGGTTTTGTGGCTCAACCCGAAACCCGTCGGGTGGTTTTGAGGTCCAAACCACCGAAACCCGCCTCCGTTGGTTTTGAGGCCCAAACCAACAAACCGGCCCATGTCCTTGCACTTGTCGAAACCAAGTGCCGCAACGTGATCCCGCCCGGGCGATTCCGGGTCCCTCGGTCAAGCCTTGATGCGTCCGCCCTTTCACCGCTCCCGGTCCATTCGGCGCGGCCCGCCATCACTTGACCTTCACCTCGCCGTCGGCCACCGCCTCCATGCTCGACACCTGCACAACACAAGCCAAGGCACATGTGGAACTCGTGGCTTTCACCACCGTCAGTAGCACCCCATCCGAGGTGCTAGTAGTTGAATCAATCACTCATCATCACAACTGAACTACAAGTATAAACCTTGTGTTCGCAATGTCCAAATATTTAAAGGGAAAGGTATCAATTTTGCAACCAAAGAGTTGAGAATGCTGTATCTCACAGTCCTTTGCTTGACCAAAACAAAAGATTTTACTTGTTTTTAATTTGTTTGAATTCAGATCATGTTCAATAGTTCCCAGTTCTTGAGGCACTAAAATCTGTAGCCACTCTGTAATGGTGCTAACAGCTAGATGGTGTACAAATAAAATTTGTTGTTGTAAAAAAAAAGAAGTTGTTGTTGCAGTCAAATGGTCAGTACGTGGTCTCGTGTTACTGAAAAAAAATCGTTTCATCCTGTAACCTTTGTGATAGTTTGTGGAGAGTATTCTAAAGTTTTTAGAATTCCTTTAAGTATTCCAGCTTGGTTGACATATTCCGTAAAGTGAATGCACTATGTTTCTTACTATGATAATAAATTTATAATCGACGGAAATGTTCTGATATGATGTACCCTCTCTGTTTTAAATATAATTAATTTTAGCTGTATTCAAAAAGTCATTTTTACTAACTTTAGACAGTTTTATTAAAAAACGCACCAACTTAATATCAAGTTAGTTTCATTAAATTCTTCAATTAGATATATTTAATTAGATAGTGCATTTACTTGAATATATCTATGTGTTAATATATTTACAGAAATAATGCAATGATATAATTTGATACAGTCTAGTATTATTGCGGAAGCACAACAACGTAAAGTAGAAATACAGCTCTAGCATTGAGAGTTGAGGCAGCAAATTTGCAAACATTCCACTCGTATATGAATTAACAAAATAAATGCACAACACCACCGTATTTCGTTGCGTACACATACATCTGTGTGTATATATGTAGTAAGAAGACAACACGCGCGTATCCTATATATATACCTTCACCCACAAGCTTTAATTTATCTGTATATACGAGCAGGACGCATTTAATTTATGGTGTACGTGCTGGATGACGTTTTAACTATCCGTAATATGGTCGTGTGTGTGCTTGCGCCCTCGTAGTCGTAGGCTTTTTTTTATGCGGTGTGGGCTGTGCCATGCATGCGCACAGCTAGCGTACCCCTGCTGACGTGCACCGGCTACAGCTCGGCGGTGAGGCCTTCCACCTCGAGCTGGAACTTCTCCATGGCGTCCTTGGGCAGGCAGATGGGCACGACGGTGCCTTCCTCCCCCTTGCCGTTCTTAGCCCTCGAGAAGTAGTTGGTGACGCCGGGGAGCGGCCCTTCGCCGCCTTTCGCCGGCCCGCCGTAGACGGCCTCGCCCCAGCCGAAGTCGACGCTCTTGAACCCGGCGTGGCTGACGTCCGACACGATGTACGTTCTGGACAGCGCGAACAGCGGACGCCCCGTGAGCACCATCAGGTCCGCCACCGACAGCAGGTAGTCGTAGGTCACCGCCGACTTGGCCTTCTTCACGAGGTTCAGCGCGAAGCCGAGGTCCCCGCCGCAGAGCTCGCCGGCGGTGGTCGCCGCGACGGAGTAGGCGAAGGCGTTCCCGTAGAACCCCTCGGGGAGGGGGGGATCTCGCCGCCCGCGGGCGTTCACGATGAACGACAGCCTCACCTCCTCGTCGGGCGCGTACCCGAGCGCGGCGGTGCGGCTGCGCCAGATGCAGGCGGCGACGAGCTCGAACCGGGAGCAGCGCATCCCGGGCGGCGCGCGCTGGCGCAGCCCGGCGATCTCCCGCGGGCCGAAGAAGAAAGGCACGCGCGCCATGTCGGCGGGCGGAGTGGTGAGCATCCGGTCGACGGGGCCGCCGGCGGGCTCGCGGTACTCGAGGTGCGGGTACGACGGGCGCGGCGGGTTCCGCGCCATGAACATCTCCCTGCCCCACGCCGGCGCCACCGACGGCGCGGCGGCGCCGCACGCGATCTCGCAGACGGCCTTCTCGAACTGCATCCCGCCGGGGGCGTCGACGATGCAGTGGCAGAACCGCTGGCCAAAGATGAAGCCGCCGCACCTGAGGCGGGTGACCTGGACGTACAGCAAGGGGCGGTCGACGATGGGCTCGCTGCCGGCGACGGTGGTGCTCTCGAGGATGAACTGGTCGAAGCACGGGAACGGCGGGCTCTGGACGTCGCCAAAGTCGCCGGCGGTGAGGTCGGCGTCGGCCTCGGCGAACAGCACGCCCTGCGCGGCGCAGTCGACCACCAGCTTCCGCCCGTCCGTCTCGCGGAGGCGGCCGGCGAGCGGGTAGTAGGGGACGAGCGCCCTGGCTAGCGCCTCGCGGATGACTTTAGCCGGGTCCTGCCCGGCCTTGGATGGGTTCGCGCGGTAGAGGTGGATGCCCGAGCTGTAGAACCGCATGCCCTCGGCGTCGTCGATGTCCGAGAGCGGCTTCGTCTCGTGTGGCGTCGGCGATGACGGCGACACCAGCACCGGGTCCTTGCGCCGCACCGTGAACGCCGGGAGAAGAGACGGTGCCATTGCCATTTCTCGAACGTGTGTAGTGGTGGTGTGATCGATTGCGTGGATGGGCTAGCTGATCAGTGGAGTGGGCTGGCTGCCAGTGACTGGTGAAAGTTTGCGTTGGGTGCATGGTTTTATAGCGCGTGGGAGGTGGTGGGGGTTGGTGGTGCGTGCGATGCCAATTGCCAATGCAATGCTATCGCATGGCGATGGTGGGCAAGGGAGAGGGCCAAGGGGCATCATGCATGGTAGCTGCTGCTGCTTGGTCAGCAAAGTCAAAGGCGCCTAGCGCATGCTGCAGAGAGGAATAGTAGCATGTCGTGTGCAGCTGGCAGCGTGGCTGGCAGAGCACCGCCAGTAGGACACGGGTACGGTGCACGGGAAATCGATCGGGGTCTTATTCCCATGCATCATGCATGACATGAATCCGGGTCGCGTTGTCGTGTTGAATCTGGATGGTCTTAGAGCGGTGGTAGGCGAGAGAGGTACGGTGTCACTAGTGTGTGACTTGCAAGGTAGTACTAGCAGCAGGTTTAGCGTTCACATGCTTTACTTTTCTCCGTGGCGATCGTACGTGTACGTGCATTTTCTGAGCTTGTTGGTCCGCTCGTCCATTCCGTGTAAAGGCCAGCAGCTAGCTCTCGTGGTCAAATCCTGGGGTGTAAAAAGACACGTTGCTTTCCGGTTCGAGAAAAATGAAAGGAAAAAAAAGTATAGACGACGAGAATGGAAAGCATGCAACAAATCTAGCTACGTACTGTACTGGAGCAATAATCTGGCCACTGGATGACTATGCCACCAGCACCAAGAGTGGAGGGGTTGGTGGCGGGCGGGCGTCGATGGAGTGGAACATATGCTGATGAGGAGACGAGACACGCTCTTGCATTGGGTTCAGTTCAGACTTCAGACACGGAAAAATCTGCGGCGGATCGGATCGGAGGGCCTTGCTTGCTTTTTTGACCAGGAGAACGACGAAGCAGCTAGCGGAGACTTGGATCGCACCGTACCTCCTGTGGGGTGGTCGTCGTAGTGTGTGTAGTGCGGAGGAAGAGAGAATGATGATGGGCATGCGGTCGCCGTTTCACACACACACGCACACACATTGTAAATAAAAAAAAATAGTTTTTTTGAACGACGCAATTATAAAACAAATAGAGAGAATGTCGGGTGGTGGTGGTGGTGGTGGTTGTGGTCCGGCTCCGGTCACGTCGTCGAAATGCGGCGGCGCACATATATATGCATCGTCAGATGGAGATGAGAATGAGATTCACAGCGGCGCTGTAAGTCCACTCCGAGCACAGTAACAAGTCACCAATGCAAACTAACACCTTTATTAGTTACCTTTGGTCATGGTTAGTCAGCTTGATGAGGCAGCCAAATTCAAAAGGCAGATGTTTGTTTAGTCTAGGATAAACTAACCACCATACCCCGGCCCACACAATGCAAAGCGAATCAGTGGTTGCATGCGTTGAATGCGCCAATGCAATATTATAATGCAGTTTTGCGTCTCTGTGCATGCAGCATAATGTCGTGGTCGTCGTCGTCGTCGTCTCTGCGCTGCGGCGCACCAACTGAACAACAAACCCTCGCTCGACATGCATCTCCTCGCTACTACTCCCCATCCCTCGTTGAGCCTGAAACACAAGATGCGCCAGCACAGCACGCCAGATCGACGATCGGATGGACGCCATGGAGCTAGCTGTAGTAGCAACGTACAGCAGCTACTCCAGCGTAGCGTGCAGTGTAGTAGCAGCGGTTTGCATTGTTGGTTGCGTACTGTACGTGCGTGCATGACTGAGGCTATCTGCACTCATCGTCCTCTATTTACATCCTCTATATTCTGGTCATCAAGATTCTCTACTCTATATCACTTTCTTCCGCATCCATCCATCCTCCATATCATCCTCTATCCACTATAGCGCACTTGTCACTTTATCTAAATATATCTATATGATATCTTGTTTTGAAGGATTTATTGAAATGGGTTTAATGGTGCAATTGAAATTTAATTTGGTTTTTTAGTTTATTAGTTACAACATATTTTAGCTAGTAGAAATAATTAGGTCCAAGTGGGATCCACTGCATGCGCTCTCTCTCTCCTCTCTCTCCCACAGCCAGCCTCTCTCCGCGCGCGGCAGCCGGCTGCATGTGGTCTTGGTTCCCACGCCAGTACCGTAGCTGCTGTAAACCGTCAGATTTGGAGGACGCACTCTGTTCCAGGACACGATGCAGTACTCCGGTGCAGACCATTTTAACGGTAAATGATACGCTATAACTGACACCGGATGCGTTTGGAGAAGCCGGTGCAGACAGTCTGACTCTAACTCTGACTCTGACTGGTGGATCAGATCCACCTGTTCCAGTTCCAGCACCAACAGTATGAAATGAAGCGACGCTTTCCTGTCCCCCTCCGTTCCGGTCGGACGGACGGACAGCTGTGCGGATATACTTATTCGAGCAGGAGCAGACCGACACGTACGTACCGCCGGCGACGAGCGAGCATGATGATTAATGGGTCGGCCCGCCCGCCCGGCATGCTGGTTGGTTATTGGTGCACCAACTCCTCCTCGATCGATCCATCCGCGGCGCGCGCTGCTGCTGGTACACCGTACTGTATGTACCCCGCAGCAGTGCCGTGGGCTGCCTCAGTTCAAAAAAAACGTATAATTATGTGAAGCGTGTCAGTCATACTATACCAACATTGATCAAGTTTATAGGTCTAATTGGTTGGCAACCAAAATTTGCCCTAACAAGAATTTAGCAAGCCAAACCTTGGGCAAAAAGGTTACCAAAGATTGATAAGCTAAATGTGAGTAGTTGACAAATTTTAGTAGCTAACCAATTACTAACTAAAATTATAGCTTGCCAAATCTACGGTGTGGGATAAATTTTGGTAGCCAACCAATCAGACCCTATATAAAAAAGTATTAGCATTTATGTTTCCAAATAAAATTTTATGAAAATATATTTCATAACAAATCTAATGATATTTATTCTGTCTCATAAAATTTAACTCTTTATTTATATAATTTTAGTCAAAATTTACAATGCTTGACTCATCGGAATGTGAAAATTGCATGTTTTTTTTTTAGGAGGGAGTACAAACAAGCCTGCTTGCCCGTTGCGTGCCCCGGCCGTTTAGGTAGGCAGGCGCGCAGGCGTTCACACGTGCATGTGTGGTCCAATCTACAGTAGTTCCTTTCTTTGTTGAATCAGGTAGTGAAGTGGGCCATATTAATAAGGTCTTGTTTAGATGGAAAGTGTTGGAAAAAAAGTTGCAAGAACCGGCGTTTCGTTTGTATTTGGTAAATATTGTCCAATCGTGGCCCAACTAGGATTAAAAAGATTCGCCTCGTGATTTACAACAAAACTGTGTAATTAGTTATTTTTTTCACTAACATTTAATGCCCATATATACGGGTAGAAATTGATGTGATGGAGAGAGAGTGGAAAAACTTGCAACTTTCAGTGAAACTTGCATGGAACTAAACAAGGCCTAAGTACACACACCAGGTCCGTACGTAGCTCCTTTTCTTTGTTTTCATTTCCGGATGCGGTAATGGGTGGTGACACGGCCGGGGTTGGTCGTTTTATACTGTCGTCGCAGATAGATAGATATATAGGGCAAAATTACGATTACAAGGCAAGTAGCCAGTTAACCACCAACCAGATCAGTTGGGTGAGCTAAGCAAGCATAGCTTTTTTATATACTATAAGATATGCGGTATACATATAAATAAATTGCTCCTTAATATATATAACTCAAATCCGTAGCTAGGTAGCAACACCAACGAAGGTGCACGCATGTCGTCGTCGTACATACAATAATAAACCCAAGACCGACTTGACTGACGCCCGGCGCCGTAAAATTTTCTTTCTCATCTCAAAGAAAGATGCGCTAGCGAGCGATCACCTGCCGACACAAACCGCAAGGGGCCGGACGCACGAGAGACGGATATTGCTTGGTTCGGACTTCGGACCCAGCAGGGTCGGTCCAGCGAATTTAATTTTCTTCTTCCTTGCGCGATTTGCCTGCGAACAGGCCATCCGGCGTGCATCAGCGACTGACTGACTCATGACTCGTAGTATAATACAGCACAGTACTACTAAGTAATGTATAGTAAATTAACGCACGTTGTTGTGACGCTTAATTGCTGACCGGTACTGTACGACCCGACGCGACGCACACTCTTGTAGACTGTAGGCTCTAGTGTTTTTTTCATCGCTGACCTTTAATTATCAGGGAATTTTAGGATATACACGTGTACACGAACGCTTGTGATGTGATGCATGGCTCAGTTTAGTAGAAAAAGGAGAAAAGAAAACGAACGGGATTATCCATCGATGGCACCAAGTCCTCTATTTTTATTGGCCGGTGGAAATCCGTCGTGTCATTTGACCATTTGGGCAGTACTGCCAGTCCCCTTCTGGCATCGCCGTCGTCAAACCTAATCCATCACGCAAACTTTTTGTTACCTGCTACAGTACCCTATGGAAGCACCTCGCCATAGGCCGGATGACATCGGCTCTGCATCACTGTGACCGTGTCTTTTTTTTCCCCCCCGAGAGGAGGAAGTGCCGGGTTTAATATTTTTTTAAAATAATGGAAACACATGTTATGGCTTAACATAAGGGCGTCGTCAGCAAAGACTTAAATAGACTTTGTAAAGAGGAGAGAGTACCAGAAACACAATCGGTACCAAGATGTGAAGCAGTATTCAAAATTCTTACTGTCTCTGGTACCCCTAGTCTTTTTTTTTTTAATATACCATGCAACTTATGGTTACTTCAATTTTTTATTTCCTATCTGCTCTGCATCGCTCTCTATATACCAGGGCCGTCGGGGATGTCCTAAAGGGGTTTGGTAATGTGGTATGTCTCCATCCACTTCCTCCCATCAAAATTTATCGGCCTATCCGTTTTGCCTCCAGTGCCACAAGTTGCTTGCTTGATCACGCCGCAACCGCAACCATCTCATGGTCTCACCATCTCTCGTACACGCTTGTGGATCCACCACAGGATTATGCTTGCATATCTACATCAGACTGCTCCCCAGCAGTCTTATTGGCGCCAATGATGACTAATCCTGTCTATGTGCTAATCGACCCCGCTGCCCCTTCCCGTATATATTTCCTGTTTAATTTGGGTGCTTTAGATGTTCACCAATGTCCTAGGTGGTCTTTCTAAGCTAGCACTCCGGAGAAGACTCACATGGGTAGCGTAGCGCAGCAATCAAATCAGGTTAAAGCAGGATTAATTGTATGCAAATCTTTCAATCCCATATATGGTTATATCAAGATACATACATAGGATTAGTAAGAAACATTTTTTAAATGTAGAAAAAAAATAAAAAATGACCTATAATTCAGAATTTATTGAGTAGTTTCTATGTAAAAAAAAATACGAGCCAAGTACCAGCTGGGGTCAGTTGAGTGATGAGCCAAGCTGGAAGGTGCGTGGATATGTACAACTAGGAGGGTACGCGCGCGTGCAGTTGGTGGTCGCACCTGTGTGTTGTGGTGAACATTCTAAAGGCCCGTTCGTTTGTAGCGGTAATACACGTAAAACTGTGTATATGGTTTTTTTTTTAGTATGGTATACGCATCTGCATGTAAAAGACAGTAATAACTACTCACGGTTATTTCTAAGAACGACTGATGAAAAATTAGAAAAATCCACGATTTAATGGTAGAAGCTAGTGAATTTTATACTGGATAGCCTTTTGCTAGCCTTTTGCTTTTCAAGACAATATATATTTTCTTTTAAATATGGTGGCACAATAGAACTGCTAGCGGCGACATCAAGATAGACGCATGAAGAAATCCGGTATGGTGAATTTCTCCTATACATATGGAGGACTTTTCTTGATAGTCACGCGATAGTCGTGCGATGGATTAGACGTCAGTGCGCCGGCTTAAAGAGAGAAAAAAATGAAGCTGACAAAAAAAGTAATAAAATTTAAAAATAAAAATTGAACTGTGTATGCGGGGCCTATGTGAACAGTGGTAGGCCCCCGCATGAACAGTAGTCAGATTGATAAGGAGCCGCGGAAACTTTCCGGCATAAAGAGTTACATATGGATGGAGCAGTTTGGGGAAAAAAACCAAAAGCAATTGCGAATGTGCGTCCGCTTCAATTAATCATCCATCAATAATATAGAGATTTTAGTTTAAAATAAATTATAATACTTCCTCCATATATGAATTAGATATCGTATATATTATCCGCGCGCGCTATGCCTGACGGACAGGCTGACAGGATGATGATTTGTAAAATTACACTAGTATATGACGCACGTTTGCAAAAGGATATATAGGAGACTAGCTATGACTGACCGTTAGTGACTTGTAAGACGACGCAAACTTTGGTGATTATGTTCGCTGACTTGTACGATAGCAGGGAATATACACGTACTTGTGCTGGTTTGTTTATAGAGAGAATAAGAAAAACAAAAGCTAGCCAAAAGGAATCCCCCCAAGTCTCTTGGTTGGTGGAAATTCGTCGTGTCATTTGACCAAAGAGTCTCGTAGCATGCAACCTACCCATCACGCAAAATGGCAAATCTTTGTTTCCAATAAACTAGTTGGCTAATGATATAAGCCCTTAGGTTGAATCTATAACTCCTATAATCCTAACCCCCACTAAGGAATTCTTTAGCCTCTGATTGGTCGAATCCTGAAAAGTGATGTCATGTGACATCATTAAATCCATTACACCCACTAAGCCTCATTTATCTCCCACTAACTATTTCTTTTGAAATAGAAAAAAACTCTTAGCAACCTAAACCAAGTATCGTAATTAAAATCCAATTGCACCATGGTGTTCCTCGCAATAAACTCTTCAAAACAAGACCCCACATGGATATATTTCGATAACTTTTTTGCAAAATTGAACCGTTTCAAAAACCTAGCAAAACTGCATATCACATGGATTGCATATGGTCCTTCGAAGCACGTATAATTTTATAAAGGAAAGGTCCTAGAATTTTAAGAGGGGGGATGACCCTTAGGTATAGTAGGGGTAGGGGTTCGGGTAGATGAGATTTTGGTGATGCCCAATTCAAATCATCTATACCATGTATATCAATGGATACGACTTCCGCAATTGACCTACTACATCCATATATATGTATCTATTAATTTATAGTTTCAACCATTATAAATTTCTTACATTTCTATTTCATACCCGCAGCATCGCGCGGGGCATCCTACTAGTTTTTATAAGGTTGATGAACTTTGTATGTAAAATATCAACTTTATAACACCAAATAAATAGATTAAAAAGATATATGTCATGATATATCCCATGATATACAAATTTTGTATCATTAAAATTGTTATTCTTCCAGTAGTAAATTCGATCAAACTTACAACAGTTTAATCTAGTTTAAGTTTAGAAGTAGATTTTTTTAATATATAGCAAGAAGTCGATTTATTTAGAAAACTAGGCTGTAGCTAAAGAAACTGTTACATCTGATACTAAGCTCTGTTTTTAGCTTGCAGGATAATTATAATTATATACCAGATATGCCGTGTGTATCTTTGGGAAGGCAGCAGACCAACAGTTCTTGGTTAAGCATCGCTTTTAGCAGTTTGGAAATACAATTATTTATGTCTGTTGGATGGGATGATAGCTACCACCAATAATGCTAATGATAATAAACAGTAACAATAATGACGTGTTTTGGTTGGTGGCAAAATGTCTAGGGTATGTCTTTCATTTTTTTGACCATTAGCAGAGACATTTTTTTGACCATTTGCCGTGGAGGAGTCTAACACTACTAGCTCTCTAACCTACAAATCACTTGAGTGTAGAGCCTACTATGTTGCTGCTATCTGCCAATTAAGCATTGCGTCAGCTCCACGTCACCGTGCGCGTAGTCGCAGACGAATGCTGCCGCAGATCCTCAGCTGTAATGCCACGTAATCTGAATCCAACCCTTGTTCAAACCATGAGAGGCAGTTGCAGCTGCAAAGTATAACTTTGCCTGCTGGGATTCTCATTTCGATCTTTCGGCGAGCCTGCAACTGTTGGAGGGTTTGAAATATTAGTTTGGGAAGGTGTTTTTTTTTTCCTTGTGTACACTTTCGCATGAATGATCGAAAGAGATTTCTGGTCAAGCTCAACACATTATAGCCTTGCTCCTGGGGAAAAAAGAAGAAAGCTATGGCTTCTGCCAAAAACGATTCAGAATTCCAAAAGTAGCTGATATGCTGATTACAGTACACAACAACCGCAGTGAATCATGGATTCATGGTAATACAGAGATGTTAGACCACAGCTTTAGTTTTTTTTTCCCCCATAGAAAGGGCCAGCACAGCAGCAACAGAGAGAGTAGTACGCTTCCCTGGTGTGACGGCGGATCTAACAAAATACGCCTTCACAGTTGGTTTGGTTCACAATTTCAGCTCATTCGGCCATTCCAATCGGGTTGCCAGTGAGAGAGTCCGACAGTCCGTGGTCCATTTGATCTCCATGTCGCGCTCGAAATCATCATCCGAGGACAAAAAACCGACATAACTGCATTGTCATGTCAACAAATCTTCTCATTAAAGTAATCATGAAGCTTGATCATTAATCTATACGGTTGAGCTGTCAAATTGGAGTACACTGTTCAATCATTTTGGTGTACACATACAAATCGTTTTACAAGAGAGAGAGCACAAACTTAGTACGAGGTGCTGGAGAAGGAGAGGTCAGCCATCATGGCGATAGGAAAACAACATTTCCTCTCCACTCACATCAAATTTAAAGTACTGTCATTTGGAAGGAACAGTTAAGACAAAACAAAGGTTTCATGAGAAGATGCACCATCTAAAAGACTGCACAGGAGATTCACAAAATAGTTGTACATAATCCATAAAAACATCATAAAGCAAAAAAAAAAAAAAAAAAAAAAAAAAAAAAAACATATCCCCACTCATGCTGAACCATTGATATCATGCAAAGGTACCATATATACGCAAATAACCCATTAAAACTTGTGACTCGTCTGCTTCCATCCATAGCATCAGTCCTTTCATTGTCGGCTGTTCTCAGGATTGTCAAATACGCATTTAAATCAATTCCAGGTCAAGCTTCGTTTCATTGTCGGGTGCTCTCAGTATACATACAACAAATCGTTTTTGAAAAGAAAAGGAACATAATAAACCTGAGATATGACGCGGGAGATGATCAGATAGAGCTAATACAGTTTGAGCCATCATGGCGGCCAATCAAACCAATAGGGAAACAATTTCGTCATCATTTCATCTCCACACACCAGACCCAAAAGATTAAAAAAATGCAAACGATCTGAAGCGAGCAAATGGCAACAAAGAAGTTATAAAAAAAACTGTCTGTTGCTACAGAGAGGGATTTGGGCGGAGCATTGGTGCATCAGATCTCCAAGGTGAAAAAGGGTGTGACATCACAGAGATGCCTCAGATGCAAATTACCCATTAAAACTTGTGACTCCTCATCTGCACCAATCCATCCAACATCCCCACCCCAACAAGTAGTGATACCAACGCAAACCAAGGAAGACGGTAAAATGGGGTTTCGAAGAACTTGAACAAGCGGAATCGACGAGGATGGCTGGCGATAACGAACCGCTGCGTCGGAGGGACGGCGGCGGCGGGGGGCTTCCGTTCCCAAAAACGCTCACCTCACACGACGAATATATACAAGGGTCTACTAGGGTTTGAGAGAGAGAGAGAGAGCCGGCGGCCGCGCCGACCGAAGCCGGATGTCCGACGCGTTGCCGCTGGAGCAGGCCGGCGGAGCGTCGCGGCCCATGGGACACTCACAGCCTAGGCCCAAGTGGGTAAAAATTCCCACCATGGTTCAAGCTTCTCAATCTCATAGATCGCAAGCCCACCAAAATGGATTATGTGTTTTATATGTTTGTTTAAAAAAAACAAAAAACCGATTCTTTGTTCACCTTTTGCCAAACTGCGTTGAAGTACTCCCGTCATCATAGATTGCACATCAAACATCTATAGTTTTGACTATTTCGAAAATATGAATGCATCTAGATCAGACGAGATTATAAAATATATATTTTATATGTACTATGATAACACATCTGAGAAATATGTACATTATAAATTTATATTAACTAAAACAATATGAAAACAAATGAACTATTTATTTTGTTGATTACTGACAATTTGAACTATATGTATATTTGACTTAAAACAAAAAACAAAACTATTACAAAATAGAGGAAGTATTTTTTTTTTCTTTCATGGTCGTCAACAATTTAAATATGGTACTTTCTCCATTCCAAATCATAAGACGTTTGCTTACTGATACTTTCTCCATTCTGAATCATAAGATGTTTTGAGTGTTTACCATTTCTTCCTACTCTTGTGCATGAGCTATCATATTTTTTTATTAAGCCTTTTCAACAGCAAAAGGTTAAAATGAGTTATATTGAATATATTGTTCACCCAAAAAAGTTCACAATTTTTTTGAACATATTACATTTATACGTTTTTTATGAAAAATATTCATCATTTTTTTTTATCAGAATCCAAAAAATTCTCAAAATACGGCCTACGAGCCAAACGATGTCTCAAAGGGATTCTAATTCATCATCTGCACGAGAGTCTACATCCACAAAAACGTTTCTACAACTGGGATCCCTAACAACCTCACTAGTACATAGCAAAAAATTTTATACATCTAGAAAAGACTTGTTATGATTTTGATTTCAGAATTGAGGTAGTACCTCACATGTAAGGAGCATGTACAGAACACGAGGCATTTTAGCCCTCAAATATTCCGCTTTCTTATTCTTGTAACTTCTGTTTGAGGCTTATTAACTATCACCACTTAAGTACGGGACTTACAACGAAGGCTTCTTCAGTACTGAAACCGTCGCAATATTAACGAGGATAGCAAAGGCACAAAACCAACGACTCTTTAGAAATGAGTGGAATAACAGGAGATGATACAGAATTACCACAATATAAGAATAGAGGGCCAGATAATACTGGAATGACAGTAAGGAAAAATGAAAACTATAACAGCTCTGATCCGACCACATTCAGCCAAAAGATCCATTCAACAGTGCCAAAATGCCAGAAACAAAAATTTTCAATTCAAGAAAATGTTCCCCACGAACTCTGTTTACTGGCTTGTAAATGCTGTCGAACACAATAAAAGAACAACTCCAGCACGATCCACTACAACACTAACAGTTCGGAAGCCCAGCCGAGAAGAGGAACTGTTGTGGCTTCCTTACTGCTCCCCAGGCGTAGTCTTGATGATATCAGAATCACCTGAAAACAGAATACAATCACTCCTCATATCCATAATTTTTTATCAAAACATAAAGTTGACCTGTGATATGGAGGAGATAATTACCAGGATCAATAATACTGAGGGAGCAGACACGGAAGTATTTTCCACAGGCTGTTCCCAGGTCAACATTGTCTGGAAAACAACAAAATGCACTTCATTTCAGTACTGTTGAAAAACAGTTAATTGCATAGACGTGTCTCAAAAAATAAAACCATAGGAACCAGCTATGCACATCATTTAGTTATTCCTCCTAGGGATTACTTGAGTTACATTAAAATGAAATTTTTGTTAGAGGCAGAGCCATAAATATATTTTTAGGAGCCAATTAGTAACACTTGTGCGTTCAAAGAAGACAAAATGATATTTACCAGTTGATTTTGTTAATTAACTTTGTATTGGGGTTGCCATGGCCCCTAGGTCTATCACTGATTCTTGTGCTTTTCCGCAACTGGCTAGACACTCCAAAACAATACATGTAAATCATGGTCTAAATGAAAAGGTACCATGCCTACTTACAGTTGAAAATTCGACATTTCACTAGATCATAACGTTGATTAAAGAACCCAAAGTAAGAGATGCAAACTTACTTCCATGGAAGTGGTGGACTGTGACCTTAGCCAGCATAGCATAGTACTCAATTTCAGACTTCCGGAGTGGAGGGCAGTTGTTAGCAATGATCACTAGCTTTTGCTGTCAAATCAATAGATTGATTTAGGCATATTACAGGCATGCTATATAACAAATGATCGCATGCGAATTCTATTGTAAAAGGCAAACGGTGCAGTTACTCACATCAAAATTTAAAGAAAGCAATGCCATGTGGAAGGAACAGTTAGGCAAAGCAAACGAGTATAGACAAGTTACACCATCTAAAAGACTGGACAGGAGATGTTCAAAATAATTGTAAACAACATAATCCACAAACACACTATAAACCAAAAATATAAATCAGTCAAAAGAAATCCCCGCTCATGCTCAACCTGTAATATCATGCACAGGCAATGGCATTGACACATACACACTGGTCATCTAAATTCACCCATTGGTAATCAGTTTTTAACGCATAACTCAAATGACAGACACATTTAAAAATAGCATTAAGAATAGTCACTTGAAATAAGAGCAAGGACAACAGGCATTGTGTACAAGCTAACAGATTAAAGAGTTACAGAATTCAGAACACTACGAATGTTGATACACTGAAGTATATTGAAAACGTATTCAAGGTAAATCAAAAAAGAAATATTTTAAGAAACAATCAGAGGATCAGAATTCTGGCTTGGTTTTCTCAGATGAGAAATTATAGCGCTCAGTATGTTCATTGTCGATCATCTGGGGAAAGGGTCATCATATCCTCTGAAGTGTGCAACACAGTGAAGAGAACAAAAAAGCACAAAAGAGGCCTCCATTTTGATGAGGCAACAGAACAAGCAATACATGAAATTTAGAAACAAATTTTCTGCATAACTGGAGGATCAGCATTCTGGCTTGGTTCTCAAATGAGAAGTTATATAGCTCAGTATGTTCACTGTCGATCATCTGGGGAAAGGGTCATCATGTCCTCCACAGAACACGTCAGTACAGTTTTGTATGTACTCATCAAAATTTAAATAAAGTACTACCATATGGAACAAACAGTTACACAAAGAAAAGGAGTCAAACTACACCATCTAAAACACTGGACAGGAGAAATTCAAAACAATTGTGCCCAACAATATCCACAAAAACACTGTAAACTTAAAATATAAATCAGTCAGAAGATGTCCACACTCATGCTCAACCAGTGATATCAGGCACAGGTACCATATATGCATGACATGGGGAGGATCCTTATGGCGTTGACTCATACACAATGGCCATATTAATCCATCCATTGGTAATCAGTTTTCAACGCATAACACAAATGACAGTCACATTTAAAAATAGCTAGTTACTTCAAAAGAGCAAGCAGTGACAACAGACTTTGTGTGCAAAGGTGACAGACAAAAGTAAACCAACAAAAGTCAGATAAATTGTTTTTTCCAAAGAACGAGGAATCAGAATTCTGGCTTGGTTTTCTCAAATGAGAAATTATAGCGCTCAGTATGTTCACTGTCGATCATCTGGGGAAAGGATCATCATATCCTCTGGAGTATGCAACTCAGTTAAGAGAACAAAAAAGCACAAAAAGAGACATTTTGACAAGAGGCAACAAACCAAGCATTACACGAAATTCAGAATCAAATTTTCTGCATAAATGAGGATCAGAATTCTGGCTTGGTTTTCTCAAATGAGAAATGATAGCGCTCAGAATGTTCACTTTCGATCATCTGGGGAAAGGGTCATCATATCCTCCACTAACATTAGGGTATAGAGGGGAAAAACATTCAGAACATGTCCAGAAAAATATGTTATCCAGAGAATATTTTGGTTGGCGTCCATGTAGCCTCAAAGTTATTGTAGCTGAGGTCATGGACCCAAGGCCTATTCTCCTTCTCAGTCGTATTCCCATTTTGACATGCAAAACTGTTTTCTTAATTTGGAATAAAAAGAGGTACAAGTACATAATGCCAACAACAGCTGGAGAGCAACATTAAGCCGATATGAACAAGACACTGAAACTAAATGGACCATACAGTAGACACTTGTACAGTGAGCAGTAAATGGCCCGTCCTTATTAATGGATTGACCATCCCACAGGATTGATCTACGATCTATTAGCATGGGCATCTACGATCTATTAAGTATTAGCATAGGCAAACATCCATAGGCATCGATTCATCTTCCTGGAATCTGAAACTACGATCCAAGTAGCTTTACGCAAGAAATAGAATAGCGAGGGAGAGCTTCCTTACACTTGGAGTTCCTGAGGGTCCTGAGGACAGTCTTGTAGCCGAGCGTGTACTTGCCGCTCTTCATCACAAGCTGCAGCTTGTTGTTGATGTTGTCCGTGGACTTCTTCTGCACAAAACCGACAACAGAAAACGAAAAACAAGAGCTTAGAACACAAATGCAAGACTGGAAACGCGACGAGGTGGATCAGCAGGGTGCCATTCTGGCGCTCGGAAGACAGCAGCAGATCGACGGAAAAGTCGGAGAAACGGAGGCCCGTGCGAGAGACACGGAGGAGAGCTGTGAGAGCGCGGGGCATGAGAGCGCTACCGTCTTCTTTGTGGCCACCATGGTTGCGCCCCGCGGGAGTGACGGCGTCGAAGCTGCTCTGCGCGGCGGCGGCGGCGGCGGCGGCTCCTTCTCGGGGGTGACTGCGAGGCGGAAGGGAGGGTGCTAGGGTCTGGTGCTTTATAGAGTAGGGCGCCTCAGGGTTTGCCCGCTGTGGGCTTTGTAGAATGGGCTTACATTACAGGAGTTCTTCGGGCCCAGCTTCTCTCTGTGCCTCGCTCTTGATTCCAATCGAAAGAAGAAAAAAAAACTTCTCAAAACTTTCTCCCCTCCCCCTACACCCACACCCACGAACACACACACGCACACAGATTTTATTTTTATTTTCCTGCTAGAAAAAAACTGCAGCACGCCTCTCATTTTGTGTAAAAAAAACAAACCTAAATGAGTAATACATATATTTATATATCTCTATACAAGAAAAAAAACTACATATATTACTTATATATTCCCTCTGTTCTAAAAAAACTTATCGTTTTTCGTTTCTCAAGAAACAACTTTAACTAAATCATTTGTCGCATATCATAATAAACTCTACTATCAGTAAATACAATACTCATTAGCTTATCAACCTATCAACCATTTGCATTCATACCAAATCAGCTGTTTTATCTTATCAACTGGCTTATAAGTCCTGCCGAACATGGTTAGACTAAATATTATCTACTTTTAAGTTTGTTTGTATATATGGATAGATTTTTAAACAAACATACATTTCCCTTAAAAAAAGGATATACATTTCCCTTAAAAAAGGATGCTTAACCGGAACCTTTTTTTCGACTTATGCTTAACCGGAACTCTTTTTTTTTTTTGTTTTGACAAGTCTTAACCGGAACCTTGGTTGGACCCATAAGTCAGCCAACACCTCAGAGTTGGTCTGCGGCTCTCAATCCCAAGCGGTTCCAGTTCCACCTCCGGCGAAGGCTCGAAGGCCAGCCACAACCAGACAGCCACCGCGAGTGCGAGCCGTGCGCTCCATCTCTATGGACACCTACTCTCGTCCGCCGCCATCTGCCACGGCCACTACACCTCCCGCTGCTCGCGCCTCCGATTCCCAGCCGCCGGGGCCATCGCGGCGTCGCCATCGCCGTGGTCCGCTGCTGCTCCTCTGCCTCCGCGGCAGACCACCACCAGGAGCGTCCCTGGGAGTGGTACGACCGCGCCATCCAGTCCCACGCGGGGTCCGACCTGGCGCGCTCCCTCGGCCTCCTCGCCGACATGCAGGCGTCGGGGGCGCGCCCGAGCGCCGGGTCGTACGCGCGCCTCATCCGCGCGCTGTCCCGCGCGGGGCGCGTGCTGGAGGCCGAGGCGCTGCTCCTCGAGATGCGCCGCCTCGGCCTGCGCCCGGACGCCGCGCACTACAACGCGCTCCTCGAGGGCCTGCTCGCCGCCGCGAAGCTCCGCCTCGCCGACCGCCTCCTCCTCCAGATGGCCGACGACGGCGTCGCCAGGAACCGGCGCACGTACACGCTCCTGCTGGGCGCGTACGCGCGCGCTGGCCGGCTCGAGGACTCGTGGTGGGTGCTTGGCGAGATGAAGCGCCGGGGCATCCGCCTCGACACCGCCGGGTATAGCATGCTCGTGCGGCTGTACCGGGACAATGGCATGTGGAAGAAGGCCACCGACCTCGTCATGGAGATGCAGGACGTTGGGGTGGAGCTGGATGTGAAGATCTACAGCGGCCTCATCGATACGTTCGGCAAGTATGGACAGCTAGCGGACGCGCGCAGGGTGTTTGATAAAATGCGCGCCGAAGGCGTCAAGCCGGATATATCGACCTGGAATGCCTTGATTCAATGGCATTGTCGGGTTGGGAACATGAAACGCGCTCTGCGGTTCTTCAACTCCATGCAGGAGGAAGGGATGTACCCGGACCCAAAGATATTTGTTATGATCATCAGCAGGTTGGGGGAGCAGGGGAAGTGGGATGAGATCAAGAAGCTGTTTGATGGCATGAAGAATCGAGGTTTCAAGGAGAGTGGTGTAGTGTATGCAGTATTGGTTGACATTTACGGGCAGTATGGCCATTTTCGTGATGCACGGGAGTGTATAGCTGCCCTTAGAGCTGAGAATACGCAGCTTTCACCTCGTGTATTTTGTGTCCTTGCAAACGCTTATGCTCAACAGGTCAGTCTAACTGCTAATCATTTTTTCCTCATGGCATGATAGTTTTTTCCCCACCATATTTTAAACTGAATATAGTTGCAAATGCCTTTGATTACGTCCACATTGTAAGTAAGCATGTTGCAGTAATGCTGTAAACTTCTAATAAGGATTCACAGTTTGTTATTTGAGAGAATAAGATACACCATTTCTGGCTCTGGAAATATTTTCTTCTGTTCTTTTTAGAATATAAGATAGACCATTTATAGGTTTGGAAACATGATATTCGGGACACTGGATCCACAACATCTGTAAATAATTAATCTGATCTCAGGCATCTTTGTTTATCTGGTCAGTACTCAGTACAGCACCTGATGTTAATAAATCCTGACGAAGTTGATACGCATTGCTCTGAGAAACAAAATAGCAGTACAAGAAATGAGTGCTTCATTTACATAGGTAGAAGTTATATGACATTATGACTGAGATGATGTGCTTTTCCCCATATGTTTCAGCACTGTAGCTGAACCAGGATTCTTTAGGATATATAGTGCATTTGAGAACTGACGTTCAGGTTTTTGTTAAGTACAATTAAATGATTAATAAGCTTGGCCCACTGCAGTAGGTCAATGCCTACAACCTTCAACTATTTTCTGCATTTGCCTTTTCGTTAGGGGAGAGGATTAATTTGTCAGTAGAACATTGATATCTGCCTGTCTTTGTGCACATGTTTCAAGCCACGCGAATCATGTTGGCTGCTTACTCAAGGAGTCAAGGTGTTCCCTCTCTCTTTCAGGGGTTGTGTGAACAAACTGTAAATGTACTTCAGCTAATGGAGGAAGAAGGATTTGAGCCAAACCTTATTATGCTGAATTTGTTAATCAACGCTTTTGGCACTGCTGGAAGGCATTTAGAGGCGCTAGCTGTATTCCAGCATATCAAGGATAGTGTATGTACCTCATCTAGAAATGAGATGAAAATGTTTTTTTTAAAATCTTGTTTCAAGTTTATGATGTTGCTTTCTTTGCACTGCTGTGATTACCTGTTCTTTTTCTTAGGGTATGAGCCCAGATGTTGTGACATACACTACACTTATGAAAACTTTCATGAGAGCAAAGAAATTTGAAAAGGTCTGCCACTTTCTCTCTCTTTTTTTGTGAAATTAGAATAGGCACGCATGGTAACATGCACAGAACCTTAGCTGTTGGTAATGATTATGAAAGGTCTTGTTTTTAGCTCTTGAATATAGGCTTCAAAATTTTGTTGTTCTTGATTAGGATAATAGAATATAAAATTAACTGATCTTACTGTATGTACCTGATTAATCTGAAAGCATTGAAATAATTCTGCTATTGGCTTGAGTAGGTATCTGAAGTATACAGAGAAATGGAACATGCTGGATGCACTCCAGATAGAAAAGCCAGAGAGATGTTACATGATGCAACCATAGTTCTGGAACAAAGAGGGTGTAAGTATTTCATTTCAGATGACTTGTGCTTTAAGGGTGAATGCAATGGATGAGTGATGATGTATGCAAAATGCTTTGACAGGTATCTATTGAATTTGGAGTTCTTGCTATTGTAATCGATCCATTGTCAATGCCTGTAACTTCAGGGACCCCACCTCCCTTTTTGCTTACACATGCATGATGCAGAGCAAACGCAGGGTAGGTGATTGGTTTTACACCTTGATTTATACATTGTTGCGTCTCCAGTTTTCCTATTCTGATAACACTATAATATGGCTTATCATTTTTGCATTAAGTTGTTTCAAGTTCCAAGTAGGTATTTCAGTTTCTTTTACTTAATTTCTACTGCTGGATTTGATGCAAAAAGTAGCTGGAGATAACATTTTTATTAGACCATGGAAGTCTTGCCATCAACTTCTGTGGTTAGCCATGCAGTATGTAAATGTTGCTTTGCCATGTGCCCATGCCCATCACTATGAAGGCATACTCAATATATCAATTAATACTTCATCTCTACTTTAAAGGCATTATATGAGTCTAACTGTGTTCATCATACAGATTGAATGTTCCCATACATGTGCTTTGCCATGTGCCCATGCCCATCACTATTTCCATTTCAACTTCGAAGGCATACTCAGTTTATATATATCAATTAATATTTCATGTCTACTTTAAAGGCAGAGTATATGAATCTAACTGTGTTCATCATACGGACTGAATGTTCCCAAACATGCAGATGATTCTGTACTGGTATTTTCTCCAATGTTGGGAAACACTAAGCCTACAGAGATTTGGATGGTTATGGTATCAAGGCAATAACTCTGTATTACCAAGGCCCCTGAATGTTTACATTGAACAGAAGAATGAAAAAGGTATGAGGCTTACCAGTGCTGCTTTTCGTTAAACAAACTACAAAGCATTACTTACATTAATTTTTACTGTTGTATTGCAGGATAACCGAGTATACAATGAACAGCGAGAAGGATGTATACACTTTGAAAATGAAGTACATCAACGTTGTGGAAGTTCCGTACAAGTTGCTTTCTTTCTGAGTCAGATATTAGGAATTTGGTGTGATTGTGACAAGGAATTGCTGAAAAACATTAGGTGTTCTGATTATTGATTCATATTTAACTGTATCCAAGTAGCTACATGGTAGCTTGTGTAATCAAGTACCAAGTTGTAGAGTGTATACTACTGTATTTCACTATTTATGATGCCAATTGTAAATACTGTAAATTCAGAGTAGCTTATGTAATCAAGTACATCAATGCCGGTTTGCACTTAAGCAATACATTCATTTTTACTGTTGCAGCACAGGATAAACCGGTATTCTTTTCGCCTCGTACATAGTAGGGTTATGGTTAAGGCAATAAAGATATGAAATTTTGAATCATGAACATCTCTGAAAATGAAGTACATCGGCATTGTGGAATTTCCTGACGTTGCTTTCGTTCTGAGTCATCTATTAGGACTCGACGTGTCAAGGAATTGCTGGAAATATTAGGTTATTGACTCTTGTGTATCTGGATCCAACTGTATGTAGTTTTTTTTTTTTTTTTTTTTTTTTTCCCGAGCATATCCAACTGTATGTAGCTTATGCAATCAGCTATCTATCAAGTGGTGGAGTGTAGACAACCGCATCTTCACTATTTTATAATGCCAACTGTGTTTTTACTCTGCTTCAGATTATCACATTATGATGCTTAAATTCTATTTTTGTGCTAAAAGGCTGTATATTTAAAGTAGGATCAAGCAATTATGGTTCAATCCTGACAGATTATAAATACTTGATGCACTACTAAAACTAGAATAGCCAAGTGTAAATACTTGGTTCATCATGCATAATCTATACATAACTTAGCTCCAATTCCATTCTGTTATTATGGGCTTCATCGTGCATAATCTATACATAACGGAAAACGAAACACATGATCAAATCTTTTTCACAATAGTTGGTTCTCAATTCCTATACCATCACTCATGGAATCCTTACATACTCCACCAATTCATATATTTTGCTTGATCCTAATAATATGTGACATAAAAAACAGCATTTTTTTTAATGACTGCTTCTTCTATATAGAACTACTAGTAAAAAATATAAGCATTTTGACAGATTTGTGATCATCAACAAGACAGAGGAACAACCGGCGAATAAGACAGGCAAAAGCAGCGGCGTCGGCTTCATTTGAGCTCCTCGTCGTCGTCCTCGCAATCACTGAGCAGGTCGTTAATGGCCTCGACATGCGTCATGCGCGCGGACGCCTGCTTGACCCAGCGCGCCATCTTGGCGGTCTCCCTGCTGACCTGCACCTGGTCCTGCAGCGCCTTCCTGAGCCGGCGCTGCTGCTCCCTGAGCTCGGTGACCATCCTCATGTTTTCGTCGCCCCACTCGTCGGCATCGACACCGAGGACGTCGCCGCCGGACCCGTGGTGGACCTTCTTCTTGGCCTTGGACGACGGCGTCCTCTGCAGGGGCTTCTTCGGGGAGAAGCCGAAGCAGCACGCATGGCGCGGCGGGGGCGGCGAGGCGGAGGAGGAGGAGTCCCTCCCCCTGTTCCGCTCCCGCAGCGTCGGCCGCCCCGCGGCGCCGGCCCGAACAGCTGCTCCAGGTCCTCGTCGTCGTCGTCGTCGTGGACCGCGGGTACGGGGGCCGGAGCATGACGAGCCTGCGGCGGCGAGGACCCGCCGCCGTTAGTCTCCGCGTCTCCCGGCGGCGGCGGGGCTTCGTGGAACGGCGCGGCGGGCGGGTGATTCTCAGGCGGAGCAGCAGCGGGAGCGGGAGCGGGAGCGGGAGGGCTGGGGCCGGGCAGAGCGGCGGCGGCGGCGGGGCCCGGCGCGGTGACGCTGCGGGTGAGGGTCCTGACGGGTGGCTGTGGCGGTGCGGCGGGCGAGGGGAGGGACTTGAGCTTGCGGAAGCGGGCCTCGAGGCTGGAGGGGAGCGCGGAGTCGTCGGTGAGGTGGGCCGTGTTGAGCTTGGCGATCTGCTCGAGCGCCACCAGGTCCGCCGCCTCCGCCAGGATGGCGTCCACCGCCGACAGCTTGCCGCCGCCGGCGCCACCCGAGTAGTACGCCATATAGGCCGCCGACGGGCCGTGCGGGCGGGCGGCGCCGGTCGTACGGAGGCCGGGGGGGGGGGAAGGTGGGGTGGGGAGAGTGTGAGTGAGCTAGGGTGAAGTGCGGCGCGGGCGTGTGCTGCGACTGCGACTGGGAGGGAGAGCGAGGGGAGCGGAGGCGGGGGTCGTTGCTTTCCTTGTCACTCACGCCCGGCGCGTGGCGGTGAAGAAGTTGAAGACCGGCTGGTCCGGTCGCCGAGGGCCAGGCATCCCGGCATCGGATGCCTGATCTTTTGACCGTTGCCGTGGTTGTGGGGCCGGGACGCCGCGGCATGCGTCGGCAGGGGAGGTGGGCCGAGCCCGAGTGCCCGACCGGCTTCGAGGAATCATCAGGCCCATAAATAATGCGCTTATAGGCTGCTGCTGCTTTGGAGGAAAGGTCAATCGTTGGGCTGGGATACTTAGATGGGCCGAGCCATTCACCCGTTGTGCCCACGGGCCACGAAGTGCGCGGAGCGCGCGAACTGTGCCAGGCGAGTTGCCATCACGTGGGCTAAGGAGGCGCATGCTTGATTTGCTCTTGGGCCGACTGAGGCTATCCGCACTCGTCGTCCTCTAAAGTCATCCTTTAAAATGAATATTTTGTCCTGGTCAGCAAGATTCTCTCCTCTATTTTGATTTCTCCCGTACTCATTCATCCTCTATATATCTACTCTATGCTGGTGGGACCCACGTGTCATATTTATTTATTCCTTCCCAATTCCCACCGACACATCCCTCCTCCCTCCTCTCTTCTCTCTTCATCAATCAAATCGGGCGGCGTCGTCCTCTCCTTGCCGGCCCCCGTCCCATCCCGGGCCCCTACGTCCTTCCTCCACCGGCAGGCGCTACCTCCCACGCCCCCCGGACGAAGCGCCTTGGGAGGAGCGGGGCGAAGCCGGGCGGCAACACGCGAGGCTTGCTCCTCCGGCGAACGCCGCTGGCGGGGCCATGGAGCTCGCGGGGGCCGCTGCGTCAGCCTCCAGCGGCCGAAGCTGGCGTGGCGTTGTCGGGCGGCGCTGGCGGGCGACGGGCCTTTTCCTCGGGCGAAGGCGCTGCTCGCTCTCCGCCGGCCGCGCGCATCGTCGTGGAGCTTCGAAACCGCCGACCGCGGCCGCCCTTCTCTCTCCTTCCCACACGCCGAGCGGAGGACGATGCGGGACCCGCGCCACGCAGCGCTGCGTCCCGACGCCGCTACCGCGCCAAAGTTTGGCTGCCGGGCGCGCGGGATTCCGTGACGCCACGCCGTCTCCCCTGACACCGGCCGGGACTTCATCCGGAAAAACCGGCCTGCAGAAGCGTTTCCCGGACGCCAGTGCGGTTCGCCTGAAGCTGGACGAGCACAGACATAGCCCACACTTTTGTACATGTTAATTTAATTAATCTATATGCATGTCTCTCAAAAAATATATATATGGATGCACGCATTTTTCTACGGGTTAATTAATTTTATTTTTTTAAAAAAATGAGCCCACCCAATCAGATGTGAAGAATTCGTTGGACCTTGCAGATGGTGTGCTCCAGGAGGCTCCAGCCCTTTCCTAGCTCACGTGGTACAAACTCGTAAGTTTCCACGCCGGCCCGGCACCTTGGATTACGACTACACACTAGTGTGCTTTGCAGAAAATCAACATCCAATCTCCTGGGTCGTTAGAACGGCCGGGCGTCTGTTGAACCAAGAGTTGGACGTACGAAGACTGACTTCTTTAATCATCGCTAGCTGCTGCTACGTGTTCTTCTCAATGTCGACTTACCACCTAACAAGATTAGGGAGATCCTTCCTATGAAAGCGATTGAGGTCATGGCAAAAATGAGCTAGCGAATCCAAGCCATGCATGGGTGGATTGGAGAGGACTAACCTCCCCTTTAATTTAATTCGGTTGACAAACTACTCTCCAATGCTTCTACAACCAACTATATATCAATTTCACCTCAAAAAAAAAAACTATATATCAATTTGGAAATAGGAAGAAGACACTTTTTTGGGCAAGTACAGCTGGCTAGATGGTGTGGCACCTAGCTAGAAACCTTGCATCATATCTATTAAGAAAAAACAAACAAAACGGTGCAGCAAAAACTAACAAACAACGTCCGTCTAGGACTCTAGTAGGTAAGATCAATTCACAATGTTTATTATTACACGCGCATGCGTGCAGTGGGGATTGAGGAGTTGTGAATTTTTGTGGATATCTGCCTGCACGATACAACCACTTGGAGATTAGTCAAGTGGAGGAGCTGTACGTGGAGGTACAGTGCAGTTACGGTGCAGCATGCACGTGATTAATGATTTACAAACATCTGGCTAACTCCCTAGCAACGTGTCTTAATTTGCTGGACTAGCTTTTCTCTCCCCGGCCCGATCGACGAGCTGACGGCACACTTGTGATTGTGTGTCGTCGTGAGAGTTTTGTTGAGGAGGTTCTCGTCGACGAGAGGCCGCTTCCCACACTGATGATCTGCGAGAAGGACACAGTACTTGCCAGAACTCCACCAGTTGCGGCCCTCTCAATTCGCGACATCCCCGGAATTAACATCCGGCGACGGAGAGATGAAACCCTTGGTATATACAAAATCGAGATGAGGTCTATAGTGGGCAAGAAGTATCTACACGTGACACTTAATTTTTAGTTGTTTTGTTTCTTTATATAGTACATATAGACAGATAAACATATTACATTCGTAGTATTCATCTTCCTTCTATTTCGTACATATAATAATACTTGATCAGCAACAAGCAGTACCCTTACCAACTTAATTTTTACCTTAAAAATTATTTTTTTCTCGAATATGTAAAAGATTTATGTATCATTCTAATTAAAAAGAAGAGTTGAACCATACAAACGATACACTTTCAAAGAATGTTCTAAGTAGTTTTACAGTTACGACTAGACGCCTTAAAAATCATGTCTTATTAGCTGAGCTATCTCACACAAAAGAAAACACAGATGGGCCTCCAATCCAAGAAAGGTTAGCTAGCATCGTGCTGTCCACGGTTCCCGTGAATGCAGCCGTATACGTAAGCAATGATAAATGGTCTCGCTGCCCCTTTTCTTCCACGGACTTTCTATTTTGTACAGATCTCATCATGTTTGAACAAATGCAATGGATAACAATATATTATTCTGATTTGAACAAGCAAACAATGCACACGCCACTTCACAGACACAAATTCCACCCAAAAGAAGAAAGAAATAAATAGGAAAACGATAGATGCATGTAGTAGTAATAACTACTAGCTAGGAGCCACCTACTATATACGAAGGCGAAGTTCCTTGCAGGCAGGGATTGACTATCAGCAGCTAGCACTGGACGTTCCAATGCAAGCAGAAGGCCTCCATCCATGACCATGATCCATCCACCAATGCAAATGGAGCTCCGTGTCCGATTCCTACCTACCATTTTGCAGCAGGAAGAGGAGGGATGCTCTGCTCATTCCTGAAGAAGTCATGGGGATCCACCTTGCTCTTGACGGCCGCCAGTCTCTTGAAATTCCCTTTGAAATACTTCTCCCCCCAAACCCTAGCCTTGGCGTAGCTGGTCACGTTCCCCTCCACCTCGTTCGTCCCCAGGTCCAGGTCCCTGTAGTTCACGTACACCGCTCTAGGGTTCTTGGACACCCACGGCGTCAGATCCGCGTGCACTCCTCTCACCCAGCTCATCCGCTTCTCCAGCGCCGCCGTCGAGTTGTCGAACCACACCGAGTAGAACTGGAGCTGGTACAGGTAGTTCCGGTGCGGGAACGGCGTCGCCGACGGCGAGATGCTGCCCATCCGGCCGCCGTAGGGGTCGAGCATCAGCAGCGCCGCCTCGGGCTTCTCGAACCAGTTCGACCAGATGCTCTCCCAGGCGTTCCTCGGCATGGGCTCCTCAACGTGGTCGGACTTGACCTTGAGGTAGTAGTATCCATTGCTGCTCCTGTTCAGGAGCACCTCCGCCGGCAGGTCAGCTCTGCCGTAGAAGAAGAAGACGGTGGACTTGACCCAGCTCATCTCCTGGCAGTCCCGCTCCGTCATCCCTAGCTCCGGGAAGTTGCCTCGCATGGCGTCGACGAGGCCGCCGCACCGGCCGAGGAACAGGGCCACGAAGTTGGCGGTCTGGTTCTGCACGAGCACGCGGAGGTACAGGTCCTGGGGCAGCGCCGGCGCGATCGCCTGCCACTTGGTGATGAGGTCGACGGCGGACTCGTTCCTCCGCCGGCGGATGCTGAACACGGTGACGGTCTCCGTCACGGGCACCAGCCGCACCTTCCACGCCACGACGACGCCGAAGCTCTCGCCGCCGCCGCCGCGGATCGCCCAGAAGAGGTCCTTCCCCATGGTGCTCCGGTTCAGCAGCCTCCCCTCGGCGTCCACCACGATGGCGTCGATGACGTTGTCGGCGGAGAGGCCGTACTTGCGCGACAGCGTGCCGAACCCGCCGCCGCTCAGGTGGCCGCCGACGCCGACCGTGGGGCAGTTGCCGGCGGGGAACCCGAACGTGGCGTTGGCCTTGGCGGCGGCGTAGTAGAGCTCGCCGAGCGTGGCGCCCGACCCGACCCACGCCTCGGCTCTCGACGCGTCGACGTGGATCGCGCGGAGCGCGGCGAGGTCGAGCACGGCGAAATGCCGGTGCGGGTCGACGGAGGCGTAGGAGAGGCCCTCGTAGTCGTGGCCGCCGCTGCGCGTGCGGACGTGCACGCTGTTGCGGCGGCCACAGACCACGGTGGCCTGGACATGGGCGGCCTCGGTGGCCTTGACGATCACGAGTGGCCTCGTGGTGTCCGGCAGGATGTAGCGGAGGTTCCGGACATAGGATACAAGGGCCGAAGAGAAGTTGTTGTTTGCTGTGGTGTAGATGAGGGAAGGCGGAATGTCCGCGGAGAGGCAGCTGAGGAATCCATGGATATCGCTGCTGGAAGATGAAGAAGATGATGATGTTCTTGCGCTGGAGAGGAGGCAAAGAAGGGTTACGAGAAGAAGGTGCAAGATTGTTGCTGGTGTTCTTGCCATGATCGACATGAAAGAGGCAACTGTGTGTGTTGGATGAATGCTTGAGGAGATGCATGTATTTATAGGCAACAGTCGTGTTGAAGGCTCTCTTGGTTTTTAAAACATACAATGCAGTGGTCAAGACACGTTCAAAAGTTGAGTTGGTTGTAAACCGTTTATTTGTCCAAGCTAGTACAAGCAAGGTTTTTGTTACCGTTCGGGGTAAAAAAACCGCCGGCCACCGCTTTCAGCTAACCGGCCGGTAAGAATCGGTTACCGAAAAAAACCGGCCGAATTCAAATTTCAAATTTGAATTTTAAAGCCGGCGTAGTTCAAACGGTTACGGCCGGTAAGCCGGCCGGTTAGGGGCGGTTACCGATCGGTTAGAGCGGATTACCGGTCGGTAATCCAATGATGTCAAAATTTTTCAAATGAAAATGAAAAAAGTTTTAAAAAAAATGCTAGAAAATTTTTTAAAAATACTTCATGATTTATAGAATCCAATGATGTCAAAATTTTTCAAATTTGAGTGCGTTTAGTATATTTTTCGACCTTCATGATTTAATGGGCCTTAATGGGCCGGCTCTTTTTTTTCTTTTTCATTTTTTTTTCAAACTTCTAAACGTCTAAATAAATACTAAACGAACTCAAATTTGAAAAATTTTGACACCATTGGATTCTATAAATCATGAACTATTTTTAGGAATTTTTCTAGAATTTTTTTTCAAATTCAAATTTCAAATTTAGAAAACCCTAGCGGTTTGAACCGGTGCCAAACCGAACCGGTCCGCACCGGTTTGGTCGGTAACCGGTCAAACCGGCCGGTTTACCAACGGTAAAAAAAACCCTGAGTACAAGCAGGCGGACCGTTGCACCCCAAATGAATTAGACTACATTGCTGTTCAATAGGAAAACTGAAATTTCCAATACAAGATAAACAAGGAGTACTTGGACCTCATTTTTTATTAGGATGCATGTATTGTGCAAGATCTTCCATAAAGAAGCGACATCATCTTCCACATGGAATCAGTATGTTTATTATGACGTGGGTGGTCACCATACATGCACACCAGATTATTAAAAAATAACGCCGCTTGACTTTAACTGGACTGCGAAGCTTCCAATTATAGGAAAATGATTTGTTAATTGAGCGGTAGTAAACTTGAGCTGTGAGTTTCTGGTACGAAAGTTACTTGCATGTGTGTTACGTGTAGAATCCATAAGACGGGCCAAGTGCTGCATTGTTGAACTGCGGATCGGAGACTCACGTACAGTACAGTTATGCATGGGCCAACTTATATGTGAGAGGGCAAGAGCACAACTGATCATAAGTTGATCGACGACTAAAACCCTCTTGGAAGCCAAACAACATGAAGGATCCGAAGTTTGCATAAACGGAAGTAGTGAGACAAAGCGACAAGAGTACGTAATAAATTTTTTTAACTGTTTCTTTGCAAGTGCCAAATAATTTACACTGTATTGGACAACCATGTGCAAAACATTACACCGGGCAGTGAGTTTAATTTACTGGCTATTTGCATTGGTAGGAGTAGAAATGTAGAATTGTTGTCAAGTACTCTCTCTGTCCTAATATATATAGTAGAAAAGCCCTATAGGTTGAAGGCTTGAAGCGGAGAAAGTATAAAATCATAATTAGAAATACAATAATCAACCACTCGTTATCAATAATGCTAAAGCTAAGACCGTTGGCCAATGGCCACTATTATATATAGAATAAAAAACAATCAAGAAAGACGTTTACGTCTGTCCCTCGGAGTCAGAGACACCCACCCCCCCCCCACACACACACACACCCCCCCCAAAACCACCACCACACACACACCAAAAAGAAAAGAGTTTTCGATATATGTAGGGATCAAACATTCATCTTTTTCTGCATGCAGAGACGTTTACGTCTGTCTGTGAGGTAGTAGTAGCTAGAGTTTGAGTTGGACACTATCTCGCACTGAAACGTAATCTCATGAGCTATGACAATAAAGTAAGTACCCTTTCTTCCATGCATGGCTCTCCTCGGTGCACGCATGCGTCTGCTAAGCCTGAAACAGAGAAGCTACTTAAAAAAAAAAAAGCCTGAAACAGAGAAGATGGCATTCATGCATGCGCAGGTTAATTTCAAAACATGCATCTGTCACGCGAAAAAATAGCTAGCTAGACGGAGTACTTTGAATCGGAAACGAGACTTCTTGGATCTAACGTAACTGAACGTGTCAATTATGTATTGCTAGGCTGGTAGCTAGCAAGACGAACGATTTGTCTCGCTCGTTCGGCACACGGGAATGAGCTCATGGCATGCGCTCGGCGCCCATTGTTCCAGGACCCATTCCAGGTGAAATATATGTCGATAATGCTGTTTGGTGGAGTGAAATGAGATTGTAACTCTGACCATGTGGACCCATTCCAGGTCCTAGCTATAGGGTGCCCACTGTTGAAAAACCCTCGCGTTGAACGCCTAGCTGGTTGGTCAAGAATATCCCTTTTTGTGCTGTGTCCATACCTACCTTCGTTAAAGATTTCAGCTTGTAATAAGTTGAAAAACCAATCGCAAGGAGTTATTAGAGGATGGGCTGCTCGATCTCTAGTCAAGCTGATTGACTTTCAGCACACGGAGGGAGGATAAATGTCACAACCTGCCGTTTTGTGCAAGAAAATGAAGTATAAAAATAGTATTTGTTGGTTGAGACTAGATTGTGACTCTAACCACGTGGGTTCATTCTGGATCCTTGGCGTTCACCAGTATGTATAAAAAAACCCCCGCATATTTAAAGCCATGTTTTTGTCTATCTGGCACCATCATGTGTTGTGTAGTGCTCATAATTTTCCATGCCTTCTCATGTGAAGGCCATAGGGATTAATAAGCTAAGGTCAAACAATATAAACCATCACAAGGTCTCATCCAAGACTTGCAAGGGCTATTCATAATTTAGGAGCAATCAAGAGGATTATATTATACTTGATAGTTATAGAACATTATATTTTTCTTATATAGGTGAGAATCCAGGTCCTAAATGGTGTTGTTGAGTTGTGATCACTAGTACTCCCTCCATACCGGTAATTCAAGTCGTTTTGAATAAGGTTTGAATCAAATATTGATAATATAATTATGAATAATTTTTAAGTTGTTGAGTTTGAAAATACGAAAACCATATGAATAGCTCTACTTTAAAAAGTACTTTCATAAAAATGTACATATATCACTTTGTAGTAAATATTTTTTTAAAAAAAATATAGAAAGTGAAAGTTATGTTTTAGAGATTGCGTTGTTGTCTCAAACCTTGAGGAAGTATTGTTTTAGAGCTATCTTAAAGAACTTGGTGGGCTTCGCCAAAAAGAAACTTTGTGCACTGACTAGGCAGAACATAGCAACTCACTGGCAAAATAATTTTCGAGGCTACGAATGTGAGCTCAGGGTTGTTTAGATTGTTTCTTCAGACTTCAGTGGGCCATTTTGGTTCTGAACAGTACAACTTTTTGGCTTAGTTGCTTTTTCTTTGGGCCAGCGTATGAGAAAAAAACATATTCCAACATATTCCCTTACGTAAGCATGGGTATTGAGATGTTTTATAAACTTTAAAAAGCTATCTAACTTATAAATCAAGCATCTAAAAAAAAATTCAATTAAACCATCGTGTTGCTTACAATAAATGCTTCAAAACAAGACTCTACATGGATATATTTAAAAAACCATTAAAGAACATTAATCCTAGGAAGAAATAATGTTTTCCTTTTCTAGAATAAGGAGATGTTCTAGGTACAGAAAATGATGTTCCGCCCTCATTACAAAAATGTTCTCTATTTACAAGAACAATATTCTAGATGTACAATATGTACAATGAAAATAAAAATGCGATATAACATACTTAGGAAAATAATAACCAACGGAACAAACCATAAAACAAAACAAAAATAATAAGACACATCATAAATGACACAAAATTTCTATAGTTAAACAAAACCAAATTTTTTATGTGATATAACACATTCAAATGCAGAACACACATTACAAATGCACAAATTATTTCTATAGTTGAAAGCCAAATATTCTGTTTTGTGATGTAGCCGAGAAATGTAGAAGACACATAACAAATGCACAAATCGTTTATACATTTTTAGTAAAGTCAATGTTTCGATGTGATACAACTCTAAAATAAATCCAAAAAAATAGGGGCACACCCATGTTGAACTGAATACTAGAACCCGTGCATGTATGATTGTAGTTGTTTGCAGACGAATCTGCAAATTAAGCGTAAGTTTGTAGGCCATCACTATTTGTAGTCACAAACTGTACCAAAAACCTTTTGGAGAACCGTATTCACGTGCGCATAATTAAGACATATTTCATAGAAAATTTAAGGAAATTTGGTATTATAGATGTTTATGTATTTTAAAAAACATTAATTAGGAAAAAGTAGAGAAATTGGATTTAGAACAAACGTTAGTTGTTTCATCCTCACTCTGATCCTATGGATCCAATCTTCCCCGTTGCTCTCAACCTGTCCATTATTTTGGGCGTGCTTCACATGTGTCGTTGGTCCCATAATCCCCATCACAACCGACAACCACGATGACGATTTCGTCTTGCAGCACCATCGATCTCTAGTATCTTTCATGACATCACTACTAACTGTTCTTTCATAATATTCATCATCATCTATTCATCTTCATTGTTGCTACTACGCACCTGTACATGTACTTTCATCCATTCATTCGTTCTTGAAAAGATGGGAACATAATGGCTCATCGAGGCCGGGCGGCGTGTAGACCGCGAACATAGAGCAGCCTACAAGACAATTGAAAAGAAAGAAAAAAAAGGGAGAAAAGGAGATGGAAAAGATGGAAACGAAGAGCTTGGAGAGAAGAAAACGGGAAGCAGAGAAAGGAAAAACAGTCTGAATGGGTTTAAAAAAAACAGTCTGAATGGATAAAAGCGGGCCAACAAAAGGCTAGATAGCCCAGCAGAGAGAGAGCGCTGACTAGAAGCACTATGGGCCATCAAGCCCATCATCACCCATCACAGCCTTTTTGTAGTTTTGTTCCCTTGTTTGTCCTTTCCTTTTCAAACAAGCGTTGGCAAACCTAGTTTGTAACTAGAAATGCACGCGGGCGTTGCCGCTTAGGGCCTGTATTTCATTGTTATAGTTGGAAATTATCATTTGTGGATGATTGTATATGTTAAGCATGGTTTTTTTTATTTTGTTGTTTATATTTTTTGAGTCCTATAAAGATTGATCGAAACTCTCTTTTTTAATTAATTTATAGTTTGAGCATGGAAAAATATTTTTTTGGAACATTTGAAATTTATATAAACTTTTTTTTAGAGGTTGTGAATATCACATAGGATCCACAAACCAAATTTTATAATTTTAAGATTAATATTTTAATGTGTAGAAATCATGGAAGTTTCATTTATTAATTAAAAGAGGTTATTCTAAATCAATCCAAATTTCTTTATTTTACAAGTTTCATATTTTTTTCTATATAGAGTATATCATGGAGAGGCTACGTAAAAATTTTATGATTTTAGGAGTTGTATTTTTTTTTGTATGAAATAAACAAAATCAAAGATATCATAGGAAATAATAAAAGACACAAAAAGAAGAAGGCTATTTGGGCCAAATCTAGCCAAATCCGCATTTTTTTTCGTAGTTGTCGTGGTATGTATTTTGAATAACTGTATTGTTTAAGTAAGATATTATCTTAGGTATCAGAAGGAAATTTTTTTGGCTATATTTATTGTAGAGAAAGAAATGTTTGAAGTATTTTTTAAGAGGGAGAAGCATTTTGTGAGTAAATAGGAGTTTTTTTTGTAATAACGAATAATTTTATTTTATAAGTGGTATAGGTATGGTATGTTTAAAATTTCATAGCAATTTGAATAAAGAAACCGACTCTATTAAATATTTTTTAAAAAATGTAGATAAATCTATATCTATATTTTTAGCAGATTGTAGTGCTCGTTGTGTAGAGTACAACAAACTTGGTTTGGTATTTTTCTGATTTTTATTTGATTTGTTATGATTTTAACAAAATTTTAGCCGGTTTATACAAATAATAAATTCAGCAAAATAGAAAAATGGAGTTGGGCCGTATTTAGCCCACCGAGCCCCCAATATCGGCCATAAAAGGGCCCAACCGGGGTGAATCCGCCCCAGGGAAAGGCCCATTCATGGGGAGTGGCCTGGCTGGACCGCGGGTTCATTTGCCTTAAGCTGGAGGGCTTTTTTGCAAGATTTTTTGTGAGAGGAGCCTGGACTGCGGGTTCTATTATGAAAAGCTCGAGGGTATTTTTGCAAAATGACCGAGAGAAGCCCGATCTGGGCCGTCCGTCCGGCTGATCGGACGGCCGGGAAAAGCCAGCGACGTGGCCACTCTCACACGCCTTCTTTTGTTGCAACTTTCGTAGTATAGAGATAGAGATAGAGATAGAGATAATGGGCCGTGATTACTCAGTGTCTCTGTGTTTCTTTCTTCCCTGGGCTGTGTGCTTGCTCCAGAAAGAGGCCCAATTTAGCGTGTTACTGCATATTTTTCCAACCACGTGTGCGCGTCCGTCGCTGTTGCAGAGGGGCCAAAAAAAAGAAAAGAAAAAAAAAAGCTGCCTTTCGCGTGCACAATTGCACATGTGGCGTCATTTAAGCCATGTGTGCGTGCTCAGAGTCAAACGTACTCCTAACGTTCATGCCGCCGCGCCCATACGAAAACGAGTGAGAGTGCCCTTTATTTATTACAGTATTATTATCCTAATATCCTATGCTATTATTGGATGGAACTGGCATGGCTATGTATTCTTTTTTTCTTTTTCTTCTTGTTATCAAAAGAAAAGATAACCATGTTAATTGTCCACGTCTCGCTTTCCGCTAATTTTCTCCTCCCCATGATGCGAGCGCATAAATCTTTCGGTGCCGTGCCACGGAAGTGGGAGGAGGGGAAGGAAATTAACGAAGCACCATTTCTTCTTGAACCCCAAGTGATGGTGAAACTCACATAATCATTTCCTCATGCATGACGAATCATTTGACACTGACGATGTACTGTACTACTAGTATCAAGTACTATCTGCGTTCTAAAAAGAATTAAGTTTTTGATTTAAATTGACTCAAACTTCCTGAGTTTTTTACTAGGTTTATATAAAATTTACTAATGTTTACTTCCTATGTTGGTGTCGGATGTTTAAATTTGTCTTGAATTATGGGTATTTTGGTTTGCTCAATCTCATCCATGCGTCTTAAGTCTTTTAAACCTCGTACATATGCCTTTTAAACACCTTCTTACCCAAAATGACGTGTAACCAGTAGCCAAAATCAATGGCATGCATTACTGCTCTTTAATTTTAAGCCATGCCTTACTAGAAAAATTAACCAATTTAACAACAGAGCTAATTAATTAGCGAGGTGCAAGTCTTTTTATCAAACTTTTTATTTGAATAATGAAATTGTCCAGCTACACCGTGTTTCCTTTCTCGTGCATTCTTTGATTTCAGACATGAGCGTTTGCTTTGGCAAACTTAGTTTGTGATAATTGGCCGTAATTACTCAGTGTACCTTACTTCCCTGAGCTGTGTGTTTCAGGAAAAAAAAATTAGCGTGTTGCGTGCTAGTCTAGGACATTCACAAGTAACAATTACTTCGAATGTTTCCCACATGTGCGGTCCGTCACAGTTTGGAGTGCAAATGGATCAGATACCGATATATTCATTTTTAATATTTCTATACAGATTCGAATTTTGATTTAGATTTGAATATGGATAGCGGATATGATAAGATTAAATATCGACATCATAAATATATAATTTAAGTATCGAATATGGATATGGTTCAGATGTTAAATTTTTGGACTCAAGTATGGACATATATCTATCTAAACTCCTTTAAACAGAACCGGTCTCAAATATATGGTCAAATATTCATACATTTAAAAAAGAACTGCCTTTCGCGTGACCATGTGGCGTCATTTCAGCCATGCGTGCTCATAAGTCAAATGTAACACTCATGTGCTATATATTCTTTCGTGTGCTCTTCGATGAAACTTTTTTTTTGGACGAAAGAAGAATTATATTAGATAATAGCTAGGTACATCAACATATTACAATTCTTCCGGATTATATAAATATCCAGAAATTCATCTAAATTATACCCACGCCGTGAATAGCTCCGCATCTCAAAACTAAACCTGTTTGACGCTTTGTATGGATGACCCTGCAGATAAATACTCGGCAACAATTGTTTTCAGCCGCATAAAGATGTCCAACGGAAAGCCAACATTCCTGCAGCGAAGTTGAGAAACTTCTTTTTCTTCCTTGTGTCTTCCTTTTTCTTCTTTCTGCCACCGATGAACGAGGAAGACTGATCTGAAAATTATTCTTCCTAGTCCTTCATCGTGGTCAGATCCAACCACAACAAACGAAGAAGGAACCGGAGAAAATTATTCCATGGCGGCGGCATCATCTCCGCCTTGATGCCGCCATCTAGAAACACAAGTCTCCATGTCATCATGTCGATGAAGATGCTGATGCCATAGATGCCGCCTTCATCTTCAACATATCCGCCATGGAGAAAACGATTCCACCCCACACCCCCGCCCGTTCTTGGAGAAGAGCAGGAGGAAGAGATAAATCTCTAATACCAAGAAACTTGGCATGGAGAAACCCTAACCTAAAGACTCGATCTAATAAGAAAAAACTTACTAGTAAACAATGGATCCCCACTCCCTCCGACCTCCGGCGATACACCGGAGGAGGAGGGAGGGGGACCAGCGGTGGAGACACCGAACGGCGGCGGTGGCGGGAGTCACAGGCCACGAGACTTGTGAGTCGAGTCTGCAACTCAAAAATTTCTTTTTTTGCTCTTGGATGAAACTGGGAGCGTGCAGCTTGCTATATTTCTTTCTCTTCTTTCTTTTTTAAAAAATTTAAAACGGAAAACATTGATATATCGTCCACGTTTCGCTTTCCACTAATTTTCCTCCCGTGGCCACAAAATCTTTCGGTACCACAGAAGTGGGAGGAGAGGAAGGAAACGAGAAGCACCTTTCTTCTAGAATTCCAGATGATGGTGAAAACCATAATCTCAGTGGCAGGGCCTTTAAGGCCTTCTTCTGTTGGGAGGTTACAGTTGAAAATCCTCATGCATAACGAACCATTTGACACTGACAGTGTAGTACTGGTATCAAGTAGTAGTACCACTGTCCGTCTAAAAAAAAGAATTCAATTTTACGTTTAGACTGAGTCAAATTTCCTTAGTTAAAAACTAAGTTTATGTAAAACATAATTAATTTTTTCTTTCTACGCCTTGAAACAAAATATAGCTAAAATATCCTTAGTTACAGCTCGATTCTTGGGTAGTTTTTGAAGCCTTTTGAACACCAAATCAATGGCATGTATGACTGCGTTTTAAAACTATGCCTTACTAAGAAAATGAAGCAGGTTAGTTATCAAACTAAGGGACAAATTAGTTTCCTTTTTACCAAACCTTTTTATTTAGTTCTAAAATTGCTTGGATACTTTTTATATCGCCACAAATAGAGAATGACTCGAATTAGCAATACCATGGAAACATATTCCATGACTGACCTAATAATAGTATTTTAATCCAAATTGATATAAATAATGCTTGATTGGACCGTTGGAGCCGAAATCAATGGCATGCACTGCTTGCCTTTTTAAGCTACTACTTACTCATAAAACTTGATGTTTTGGATAAGGACATGTCTCTAAAATCTAACTTTATCCATTATTTTTATTAAAATATATAAAAAAACTAAAAATAAAATTACTTTATAAAAGTAGGTTTTAAGGTGAATCTATACATATAAATTTTATTTTTTCAAACTAAATATTTTAAAACTTATTAATAGTTTATATTCTCAATGTTTGACCTAAATCTTGTCTAAACATCAAGTTTTATGAGTATGGAGGGAGTACGCCTTATTACGAGCGAGGTGCAAGTTAATCTTTTATCAAACTTTTTATTTGATAATAAAATGGTTTGAATACCTTGTCTTTTAGGAGAAGAGAGTATGACTCTAAATAGCTGTATAATATGAAAATATATTTCATGATTGACCTAATAACATTTATTCGATATTATAATATTATTTTTTAAAACTAATTAGATTTAAAAATGTTTGACTTTAGAAAATAAGAACTATAGCATTCTGTTTCCATTGACATGGGTTCTTGAAAACATTTGAACCTCGGATTACTTGGATTAGAAGTTTCCCGAACCCAGTTTTTGAAGTCTTCGAGCTGGAAGCTGAGGTCCACATTCGGCAAGTCCATGCTTCTGGATTCCACAGCTTAACAACCACTCTTTCACACACTTGATGAAGAAAAACAATTAAAAAAATAATACCACAGCCCCCTCAAATGTGTACAAACTGCAGTTATTGCATTAGTCAAATGAGGTAGTACAAACCAACAAACGCAAGCAAACACACGGCGAAAAGTCGAAAAAGCAACGGGGATGGACGGGGATGAGTCGAGAGGGAATCCCATCCATCCATGAGATTGGACCGGCCTGCCCTTCCTCCCGCTCCGGCGGCCACTCACTCGTCGTCGTCGCCCGCCGCTCTCCTCCTACGACTTGGAACTTGGACCCCTTCCTCCTCTTCTTCTTCCTCGTGTCCTCTTCCGTTCCCGTGCCCACGCCCACCACCCTCACCAATCGTCAAATCAGGCCTCCGCTCCCCCGTTCCGGTTACTCCACCACCCACCAACGACCAAGAGCCCCTTTTTACTCGAATCCGTTGAGAGCTGCGGGTCAAAGTCGACTCTTTTCTCTCCCGGAGCCGGAGCCTCTCTGGGGTGAGTTTGCTGCGGCTGCTGCTGCCTGCCGGAGATGATGGACGCCGGAGGAGGAGGGGTGCGGTCGCAGGGGGTCAACCCGGACTGCCCCAACGCCGCCAACCCCTTCCACCGCTGCGCCGAATACTGCCCCGTCCCCGCCCCGGCCCCCAACAAAGCCGCCGCCGCCGCCGCCGCGCGCAGGAAGCCGTCTCCTTCTCCGCCTCGCCCGAGGACGACGACGGTGGCGCAGAACGGGACAGCCAAGCACGGAGACGGCGCTGCGCGTGTCGTTCCCGCCGCCGACGCCGAGGAGGAGGAGGAGGACGGAGGCGAGAGGGAGGACTTGCGGGCGGTCAACCGGGCCAGTAAGATGTCTCCGCCTCGTCAGGCGCCGTCGCCGGGCCACGCGGCGCAGAACGGGACGGCGCGCCGCGACAAGGAGGAGGAGTGCGAGATTACCGTCGTCGATGACTCGGAGGAGCAAGGCGAGAGCGTCGAGGACTACGGAGCGGAGGAGATCAGCGGCGGCCGGAGGACGAGCGACCGGTCGCCTGTCACGGATAGTGAGGCCGGCGGAGAGAGGCAGTGGCAGGCGGTCAACCCGGACTGCCCCAACGCCGCCAACCCCTTCCACCGCTGCGCCGAGTACTGCCCCGTCCCCGTCCCCGTCCCCAAGGTGCCGCCGCCGCAACGTGGATACGAGGGGGAGCACGCACAGCGACCCTGGCGCGCTGCATCCCAGGCCGCGCCGCCGCGACAAGGGCGGCTCCGGCGGCCTCCCCTCTATGTCTTTTGTAAGAGCTCTCTCTCTGTCTCTCTGCAATTCCGAACTCCGTGAGCAAGTTTCGATCTTTGCGCGCCGCTCCCTGAAGAAATCTGAAAATTCCCATCTCCGTGCGTGGCGTGCGTCTCGCAGTGCGCGAAGGTTCCGATGGCGACGGCAAGAAGGTGGATCCCCGCTGCCCCAACGCGCCCAACCCGTTCCACGTCTGCACCGATCACTGCCTCGCCAAGATAGCCGAAGCCGGCCGCTCATCGGAGGGCGCCAAGTCGCCCATTTCCCTCTTCTCCCGCCACTCGCGCCGTTCCTCCTCGTCCTCTGAAGGTTGTTAATTTCACTACCTGTCGTAATGTTGGCCTGTTTTGTCTTCTCCAGCAGCCGGAGGAGCGGGTTATTGATCCACTGATGTAATAATCATCGTGTTCTTTGGTTGTTTGTTGCATCAGAGGGCAGCGTCAAGTCCGCGGGAAGTAAGAAGGTGGATCCAAAGTGTCCGAATGCCGGCAATCCGTTCCATGAATGTGGTGAGCATTGTGCTGCCAAGATGCAGCAGTCAGAGCAGCACAAGGGGGTCAATATCAAGTCTCCACGCAGAAAAGGTAGAGCACTGCTTACTGACAGGCTTAACCTGTTGATGTGGAATTCGTGCATAACTAGTTCATGACATTGCAATGGTGTGGCGACATGTGACGTTGATCCTCAGTTACGGTGGTTATCATCCAACAAAATCACGAACCATTAGAGATTTTACATGTTGTCATTCATCGCAGGGAGGGAAATTATGTCTGTATCTGCATGCATCGTGTGAAGAGTTTAGCACATGGTTTCTTTTTGTTACTTTTGAAGCGGTGTTGCTTGAACTATATTGGTTGTCATTGCAGGGGGGAAGAAGGCTACAGTGATTCAAAATTGGAAGGTTGATCCAAGGTGCCCTAATGCGTCCAATCCATTCCATATGTGTGCCCAGTATTGCTTTGATCATCTGAATGAAACAGCGCAGACAAGTGCAACCAACTCAGGTGTGTGTCTGTTTTTTTGTTTTTTTTAATTATCCCTGAAACTGCATGTGCTGTACACATGCATACTCAAGGTGCCAACAGTGGTGCAAGGGTCAGTGAGTGGATTCCCTCTGGTGGCTATATTTATGCGTTGCTATTTATCTGTTTATTTCCAGACAAGAGAAGAGGCAAGGATATTCCTAAAGATGAGCAAAGAAGAGAAATCAACCCTGATTGTGTCAATGCATCCAACCCCTACCACACGTGTGGTGACCACTGCAAGAGAAGAGGGTGAGAGGTAGACGGGGAAGGTAATTTCTGCTCAGAATTCTCTATTCTTCAGATGGTCATCGGTCAATTGATGACAACTTAAGAAAACATTCTTCAATTTCCACGAGCATGAAGCCAAAGTTAGGTGGATGTGAATTTCAGCTTGCTAGGTCCTTTTGACCAGTTCACCCTTCATTCAAGATCCCATCTGGTTAAAATTTGATATTGTAATATGCTCTCTACAGCTAGTAAAGTTTCTCTGGACTGAGTCAATCATTCATTCATTATTTTAAGAGTAGCCTGTTATCTTTGAGTCAACTGCTAAATTATTGTTTGTAGCACAGAAATTGTGCAGCTTCTATGCAGTTTTGTTTCTCAAGAACTATCAAGCTTGTTCCTTTTCCATCATTCACTATTATTTTTGGTAGAGATTATGAAAATGTTCGGTGCTTTCTTTATGAGCATCGTTCTAGAGCTTGTTAAGGAACTTAACATCATATTGATTTATGGAGTGCTAAAAGATGTAGCGATGTTCATGGTTAATACCTTATTTTATCATTGAGTTTCTAGATTTCTTAAAAACGTGTTCTCTGAAAAACATGTTATTTAGCTTGGTCCCAGGTCATAATTTAGGGTCGCCGGCCACTTGTTGCACAAAGGGCCAATTGGAAGATTTGTTTTTATCTAAAAAGAAACATCTTGCTACGGAATAAAAAAGGTTATTCTGACTGTTGATTTATTTGGAGTTTTCACGTGCAAATCATGGTTCCATCTCTCTAGTTTTTACTTTTTAAAAAATGATCAACTGTCCTTTTCTATTATTTGTTCGTTTGGTATTTTCTTTGCTTTTTTTGTGTGTACAACCTCACCATTTTTTGGATTATAGAACAGTGTCACAATGTTCCTATGTAGAACGTGGTTTGGTAGCAAAAGCTTCACCTCTTTTTAAACGATTTTCCTTGATCAATCTTTGAAGTCTTGGTTAATGCTCCAAACGTGTTGCAGATTTCTGGGTCTTTCTGTAGAAAAGAAAACGAAAAGGAAACTTGGGCATAGTTGAATAACGGATCAAGAAAACATCGGATAATGCTTGACCATTTCGGTAGTTGAAAAACATAAAATATTGCACACCAGAGTCACATGTCTTTCTTCCTTTTGTTTATATACAAGTGAGGTTCCCGTTCTTTGGCGGGGAGTTGACAGGATATTGGTTGTTCATCCAATTTTTTTGGTTGTGATGATCAGGCCGGCGAGACACGATTTCTTCTTCGGACGGACGATCGACGACAACGACGAAAATACTAAGTAAATTCCATCGATGGGCTATGATAGGCTTTGAGCTGCAGCAGAGGCTGTTGTGTCTCTGCCGGCTCCGTTTTGTAGAGTCAGTGGTGCAGCTGTTGCAATCCTTGCAGTGTGTGCTTCCATATTTATGTTTTTTTTTTTCCCTTCTTTCTTTCATTTCGCCATTTCCAACCCTATACATATATAGTACTAGTTCCATTGTAATGTATATTTTTCCCCGATGATGAAGGTTGTACAAATAGAAGCGTCCTGGAGTATTTGCTGTCCTTTTTCCTTGTCTTCTTCCCTTGGAGAGAGTAGTAAGAAATACTCTCCGATCCTAGCACCAAAATTGAATCGGGAACAGGTTTTGGTTTTCCGTCGATGTCTTGGTATTTATTGTTCGAGGAAAAACAGGAGGAGTAGTTGCCAAGAAGAGAGAAAGGAAAGGGTGTTCATTTAATCGCCGGCCGAGCCATGTTTGTTGGCTAGTCAGGCTTGCAAACCAAGGTTTGTGGCCATTTATGTTGGCCGCCTCCGTCAATGTGTCACCGATGGGGGAGGGTCGGCGCATCATGAGATCGGCATCCCATAGATGGCCGCTCCTTCGACCAGATGACAGGCGTGTGGCTGCTGCTGTTTCTGGTTGGAACTCCAGCTTCCAGAAGGACGAGAAGTCAGAAGCCGTGGCGTGCGCGCAGTTGCAGACTTGCCGGTTGCAGGTCAGACAGACAGACAACTGACAGACAGGTGGCTCGTTCGGTTCGAGCTGTCCGTTTCAAGTTCAGGGAAGTTTTTTTTTTCCAGGCTTTTCCCCCCCGCACGAGAACGAGAGGTTTGGGTGAGTGGAGTGGAGCGGCCCCCTGCAGAGCACTTTAGATTGGTTGAGAGTAAAATTTATGGTCGGTCTCTAAAATTAGCCGGTAATATCGTCTCTGTCACTAAACTTAAATAATATTTATAGGTCTCTTAACTTATTCAGCCATATCATCTCGATCTATAAATATTTTTATATAAAGTTTGTAGATCGACCTGTTTCAACCGAGATAAGACTCGACTAAGTTTAGTGTTTGAAATGGCACCCGTCAAAGTTTAGGCCTTGTTCAGTTCGTAAAATGTTAGAAAAAGTTGCAACTGTAGCATTTTGTTTGTATTTGGCAAATATTGTCTAATCGTGGCCCAACTAGACTCAAAAGATTCGTCTCGTGATTTACAACAAAATTGTGTAATTAGTTATTTTTTCACTAACATTTAATGCTCCATATATACGGGTAGAAATTGATGTGATGGAGAGAGAGTGGAAAAACTTGCAAGTTACAAGGGAAGTGAACAAGGCCTTAGAAAGAAAACAGCGGTGATCTTCTTAAAAGGTTATGGGACTTAGATGACATGTTTAACCAAATTTAGTGATCTATAGATAGATATTACTATAGCAGTTTAGGGACCAGGATAGTAATACCGACCAAATTTAGAGACTGAGGATCTATTTTACTCTTTTAGTTGAAGGCATCTTCAGATTTGACCTGGCTGTGGTGGCGAGAGGGGTGGTGGATCTGGATCGTGTGGTGTGTCCGTGTGGGTGATGTGATCATGATCATGCATGCGGTGCAGCAGGGTCCGCAGGTTAGGAAGGGGCAGGTCCACGGACCACGTGTGCCGCTGTGCCGCGTGTGGTGGTTGCACTCGCACTTGCGCACGGCACCGACGGCCGGCCGGCCGGCCGGCCGGCGGGATGATGTGATACGGTTGCGTCGCTTTTCTCCTATTCATGGTTCACACGTACAGTACGCGGCGCGAGGACGAAGAACGGAAGACGGACGGGCCGCGCCATGCCCGTGCGTGCTCTGCCCGGTCCTGCTGCACTGTCAACCTCGACGAAAAACAGGCCACGGTTTGGTCTTGCTGCGGTGTCAACATCAACGAAAAGCAGGGCAAGGTTGGGTGAGATGATCGGAGAGATGCATGGTGTGGATTCGAAGGGTCTTCCAAGGCATGCATTAGGAACGAAATGAAACACCAAGGAAATGCATGTACCAAGGAAATATAATACGGGACCAAAGAATGAAACGCCCCTTTTTCTTTTCATTTATTTAGGAACCAATTGAATATCAAATATCACTCATTCATATACACTAGTGCACTCTCACGTGGGCACTCTCAACCAGTAGACACATATTAAGGCCTTGTTTGACTCTACACAAGTACATCTCAATCTATATAGTTTGAGAGGAATTGAAGTGTATTTCAGTTTAAATTTCACCTTAATCTCTTTCAAGACCTAAATAGTTTCTTCCCTCTTCAGAGTTCAGACCATCGTAAGGTGTGCGCAGTGCGCTCAAAGCTGCATGGCCGAATGTTCCGTTTCATTGGTTCCTTTCATCCAGGGACAGAGATACGACGAAACAGGAGGGGAGACAGAATTTTTTTGCTAGCTCTCTAGCCCTCTAATCTTCTCAAAGCAGCTCTCTACAGACTGGATGACCTCTGCCGTGAGATGGTCACCGGCAGCCACCTTGTACTGTTCAAATTTCGCTTCGTCACACTCCAGCGCAGCTTTCTTGCAAGCCCTGATGCTTCCTAGAAAAATAAAAGAAGAATGCAATCATGATTAATGAGATCAACCGTGGCCAGTTCATCCACAAAAAAGAAAAAAAAAAGAAAAAAGAGCGGCCCTTTTATTAAGGACTACATATTAGTATTGCAATATGGCAAACATGCTACATTATATAATATGACAAATCTATAGCTTTCTACTATAGCTGTAGCTCCTATGTGTACATTCATCATAGATGGCAAAAATGTTGCACCGGAAGTTTAGTAAATTACACAAATGAAACAGCAAAACACCCCAATGAAGATTATTCACACCTGTTAACCTTGGCAGTGATGTGAGATAGGCATATTGAATCCTTTCTAAATCAAAATCCTATCTGTCAAACTACTACTTTAGTGAGAAGACAAAATCAACTACAGAAATAAGTTCTTTTTTGTTGGAAGGTTCAGTGTGCACCAAATCAAGTGCCAGTTCATTGGACAACCAAGTAAAAGGGAAATGCAACAATATTGTCTTGTATCATCATCCAGACCCTGAGCCACTTACCACTCATGTCAAGCAAGTTGAATGAAACAGGGATCTTCCCAATGCACCTCACCATTGTGATAGCAGCCCAAACTTTCTGGTGGTCTTCCCGTGATACACGGATAATGCAGAGCTTTGTTACAGGATTAACATACTTAACTGAAATTTGAAGAGCTTATAAGTACTTTTATATAAAGAAGCCAGTAGTAAATACAGTACAGCAAACACTGATGTAAAGTCAAAATGGTTTCAGAAGTAATTGCTAGAAGTACCTTGCAATGATCCAAGAGATCCAGCTAGGCCACACTCCCCAAAGTTGAGCTGAATGCTGTCTCTTATAACTTTTGTTATATTAAATTGGGTGAGGATTACAGGGTCCTGTTCACCTCTACCTGCATCTATAAACACCTCCATCACCATGTACCTATTCTTGAAATGGACCATGGTGACTACACACTTCCTTTACTGCAGAGCTCCTGCATCCAGATTAAAGACCAGTCAATATTTTTAAGAAATGTAAGTAATTGAAGCAACATCTGATTGTCTAAATCCCATTTTCCAAGATAAAAAAGAATATGGGGTGGGGGGGGTGGGGGTGGGAAAGGCAGTAATGTAAAAAGTTAATCACCTTTGCAGTACAGATCAAGGGTAGGGGCAAAGTGGGGATGCTACAAAGGCGAAGCTGTTGCCAAATCAAGAAACAATGACCGGTAGTTGTCATTGGTCATCACACTCAATTCGATATTAATGTGGGACATTGAACAACATGGGTAGTGCACATCCATTGAATATGTGCAAAACAATTCAGCTAAAGAAACTATGGCAAAGAAAGTAATGGCTAAAAATGAGTTGCAAGCTATCCACTTGTATGAATATTACTGAGACAGTCAAGTAGTAAACAGTTACTAGTGAAACTGACCAAATCTGCTCAAGCATTTGTTGGCTTTGTACCTGTCCAACAAACCAAAGGTGTTCAAAATTTGCTTATTGGATATCCCTTTAAGGCACTCATATCCAGAGATAAGATGCTCTGGTCCAGTACTAAGCTTATAGCAACAAAAAATTTAATCCAGTCTCTAAACCTATTAACAGATGAACACTAAAAAAAAGAAAAGGAAGCATGGAGACAGACAAATGTGCAAGCTGCTCACACTGGATCCTTAAATCATATGAGCATATATTTATCTGACACAAACAAATAAATAAACCAAATCTATTAACCAAATAGCACGCTACTCAATACTAATCCCCAAACAACATCGGTAGCAAGCACTAGCAAAGCATTAATCATATATCAGGAGCAGGGCACGTGATGCAGCACAGCGATTTGGACTTGGTGTAGAGCCAGACGGTGCATGGAGATAGGTGGCAGCTGATCACCTATATGTTTGTATTGCAGTGAACATATTCAACTTGTTTATTCAGATTTAAGAATCTAGAGACAGAATTCGTGAACTCCCTGCAGGGTTCAAATACAGAAAAATAAACAAACAAAATAAGAAAGGGTAAAATGAAGCAGATCACCAGCTGAAGGAGTGCAGGTCTATATAAGCTTATGCTGCTCTGTACGTTTCGTGCTAGGTGTGCGAAATTATTCCAAACACCCCTAATCTCAATCTTAATACTATAAGGTTAGTAACAGGGATGCACTACTGACCTTTCTCAGTGAATAACCGTGAATAAATAATAAAACACTGCTGGATGCACTAATGACCTTGTCAGTGAAACGCAAGTAACAAGCGTCCTTGAAATTTGTCATGGCCAACTTGATTCACGGAAGGTGATGGGGATTGGACGGAGAGTACCTTAAGGTAGGCGGCGACGGTGTCGGAGTGTCAGACCAGCCAGCTCAAATTAGGGTTTGGCGTCGGAGGAGGTGTTGAGGTAGCCCGTGGATTCGTTAACGGAGCTGCAGCCGAGGTGGCGAAGAAGGAGCCGAGGAGGAGGTCCGCCAACGGAGCCTGTCGCCGGCGGCGGCGAGGCGTTCCCTCCCCTGCAGCGTCGCGTATGCGGTGATGTGAGCGAGGCGCGGCACTGCGGGCGACTGCGTGTTTGGGTGGACAGAAGCGGGCCTCTGCTAGTGTCCAGTGGGCCTTGCTTGCACGCCCTCTCCCTGCCTGCCACTTGAGCCCACCAACGCTGTTTTTACGGAGCGGGCCGCGGGCGCGCGCAGGAAGGCCCAATTTCATCCTATCCCTAGACGGACTCGCCGCCGCCCCGTCGGCTGTCGTCTTCGTCTCCCCTTCCCCAATACCTCAAACGGAATCGATCCGAGGCTAACCTAGGGTTCCGTTCCGTCCGGATCCGAGCTCGTCGATGGGGAAGGAGGGCGTGGTGGCGGGGCCGGCGACGGAGGGGAGTAAGTCACGGCCGGAGTGCATCAACTCGTCCAACCCGTACCACGAGTGCTCCGACTACTGCCTCCGCAAGATCGCCGAGGCCAGGCAGCGCCTCGACGACGAGCTCCCCGACTCGTGGAAGCGCCCGCCCGAGGACCGCACCGTCCACCCGGACTGCATCAACGCCTCCAACCCCTACCATGAGTGCTCCGATTACTGCTTCAGGCGCATCGCCGACGCCAAATCCGGTGCGTGCGCGTGATTCCTTCCCGTTAATTCGATTCGATTCGTCGTGAAGCCCTTCTATCTATTTTTAGGTTAAAAATCCGAGTGTTGCTGGCTGCTTATCATGTGCTTGGTTGCCTTTCTTGTTAGGCCTGGAGCGTGGGGAGCAACAGCCACCAGCTGATGTGGCTACCGCTGCTGGCACGTCTGGTGCCGGGGAGCAGCAGCCAACTGAAGATAACGATGCCAACGGACAGGAGGGCGCAGGCGCGGATGATGATGGCTACCCGCAGATGACAGAAAAGCAGAAGAAGCTGTTCGAGCTGCGGCTTAAGATGGTACGGAGAATTGCTGATTTCGCATGTCGTTTACCTACTGCATCAGGGCTGTTGCATAGCTGTTTGGTATATTCATTCATCACGTTGATGTCTGATGTCCTGCAGAATGAAGCGCGGAAAGCTAATCAGCAAGCAATGGTTGCTGAGAAGAAACGGATGGAGCCCCGGGGCGAAAGCCGAGGTGTTTCTAAGCAGAAGTGGCTAGAAGACAGGAAGAAGAAGATCGGGAAGTTGCTCGACTCGAATGGGCTTGATATGTCCAAGGCGTACATGCTCGATACGCAGGAGACGGCAGAAGGCAAGTACAAGAAATGGGAGAAGGAACCTGCTCCATATGGGTGGGATGGTGAGTGAGCTCACTCCTCTTAACTTCCACAGATGTCTGATTGGTAGAAAACATTGTTACGTGGAGATAGCAGAAAATGCATATGGTGGCAGGGCTTATCTGTTGTGTGTTGCTTAGTCTTTGATGAGTTTCTGCTCCATTCAAATTAGGATTCAGGGTGCAATGTTATTCATGGTTTGCTTACTTGGTTTGTGACAACATCGGACTAAGTGTTATAGCATTTTCTGTTTTTCATGTTATAAGAAAATATCCAACTAGAAAGAAGTAAATTCTGTGGAACATAACTTCATTATTATGGGCTTAGTATAGTAGTATATAGTACTTTCTTGGCAAAGCTTACTGAATAACTATCTCAGTCCATCCTGCATATGTGTAGTATAAACCAGAAAAGTAAGCTAGGTTGGGAATGTATGGGGGAGATATATCTGTGTTGTTATTATATACAATAGGTAAATGCTTGCTATTATGTTGCTGGTATGCATAGATTGAAACATGTCTTGCTATATAATAATATATTCAATACTAGCAGCAACGGTGTTAAATTATACAATGGTTGCAATAGGAATGTCTTCTATACCTTTTCATGTCAGATGTTATGATTGGACACTGTTCCATTTTTTTTTCCCATTTGCACAGCATGCCATACATCTTGAAGTCCAGACTCGATATGAACCTTTATTATTTTGGTCTTTGAGTTGCATCTGAGAAATCATGCTTATACTTTCAGTTTTCAATCAAAAGACCTTGTATGATGCATACAAAAAGAGGACCAAGAATATAGAAGTTGACATGGAGGCCTACAATAAAGCCAAGGAAGCTGATCCTGAATTCTACCGTGATGCCTCAAGTCTCCAGTATGGGAAGGTACTGCTGCCTTGGTGCCATTGCATCACTTCAACAAATCGTTGAATGTCCTTGCGGAAACAAGTCCTCAACTATCGGTTTGTGTTTTGCCTTTCACAGGTGTCCAATGTGTCAGAAGAAAACATTGACAAAATGGTCAAGGAACTCAAGGATCGCGAAGAGAAGCGGAAATCGTTCAGCAGGAGGCGCAAGTTCAACGAAGACAAGGACATTGACTCGATCAATGACCGGAATGAGCACTTTAACAAGAAGATTGAGCGCGCCTTTGGCAAGTACACGCTCGAGATCAAGAACAACCTCGAAAGAGGTACTGCCCTGCCGGACTAAAACCTTACACAGCAGCTATCTTCTGGCATTTTTCAAGCTATAACCACTCGACTTGAGTCGAGTGTCACTGCTGTTGTTTTCCTTTTTGCATGGTTACTTGTATGCTTGTAACTTGAGGCTACAGTTCCATTGTGACTTGTAAGAAACCTGAACTGGGTTGTAATGACCGAGGCTGAAGCAATGTACAAACAGTTGTGTTTGCATGTGAGCTGAATGGAATTAGTGATATGTGATGGTGTATATACTGCATCCAGGTTTGTGTAATTAAAAATCAATTCTGGGACTTTGAGAGCGACCTGTATGGAGTAGTGAGGCAGTTCGGTTGGCTGGGGAACAATTCCAGGCTCCAGTTTATGGGAACAATTACAGCATCAATTCTAGCCTCCGGCTTCCTTTGATAATTTATGGGAACAATTACAGCATCAATTCTAGCCTCCGGCTTCCTTTGATAATTTATGAAGCATCTTTAAAAAGACGAAATTTGTACCATTGAATCTAGCACCTCATCTTGCCACGTCTACAGCTCTTGACACGGCCACGCGTCATTCTGTCCGCTCCAGCTTCTTCACGTACTGGAAATTTCCTGGACTCTCTTGACCCATCCGCCTGTGTGGGCCACCGCCTCAGCAAAGCCGGTGTTCGCTACCGCGTGCACTGCCGCGCACATCTTCTACCGCGCCGCTGCAAGCTTCCCCTTCAGCGGCAACGGCACCGAATACGCCCACCCGGGCACGCCTCTCCATGCCCGTTGCCACCTTCTCTGCAGGCAAAGCTGCAGGGTGTTAGTGGAGGCAACTGGTGGCTGGTGAGCGTTCATGTGTCCCGCAGTCCCAGCCCCACCTCACGGCGCAGCAACTTGAACAACTGCTAAACCTGACAATGGTTTGGGTTAAGCCTGGGTTTTTGGTTTGGTTTTGCTTTTGGGCTGTATTGGTTTGGAGTGAAACAGGCTAAAAAGGCTGTTGGTCTGGTTTGGTTTGGGTCCTATTAAAGTGGGCTGATTTGGTTTGACTGTCAATAATAGAGTTAATAATGAGTTTTCATTCTAGCTATTTATTTTTTGCTTTTGCTTATAGCTAAATATAAACAATTTATTTTTTGCTTTTGCTTATAGCTAAATATAAACAATAACATGAGGTGCCAGTGAATTGGTGGGTTGGAAATGTATTTTAATGGGTTGAACATGCAAGTGGTTTGGTTTGGTGTGGATGATTGAAGTCACGATCTAATTTAGTTTGAATTTAACTTTCAAATATATATGCTTTAGATTGGTGCGGATTTGGTTTGGATCTCGGCCCACTGTCAGCTTCGACAACTGTGCAGGGCCATCCTCTTCCATGTGCAATGAAGCCTGGGCGTGCCGCAAGAAGACCAAGATGATCGGAGGTGAGGTGTCTCGTGAGCATATGCCCTTTGCATCCTATATATGTTCCCATCGCTTGGGCGATGGCGGCGTCAGCGTACACATATCTTCTCTCTTCTCTTTGCACCCGTGCTTCTCTGATCTCCGAGTTCTTCCAAAATCCAAATCCATGTTCCTATCACCCAATATGTGTATGTGTCCATGGTTTTATGCTTATTTGGCTTTGATCCATTGGAAGAAGCTAACACGTACGAGTTCCATGCATGCATGTTGATGGCCCCGGCAATCAAGCATGACACTAGAATAAGATTAATAACGTTGACAGCAATTCTTTCAACCAAAATGCGAATGCATGTTTTTTTTTTTAATATGCCAAATTCAACTCTGCTCCCCAAAGTGAGTAGTTATGTATGAAAATTGAAAGGTTAACTAATGGTGTTTGCTGAACTCGTCTTTATTATATTATATATGATGGTAAATGGTACATTTGTTAAGCAACAGGTCATTGTAAAATGCAGTGTTTACTGCTTATAACCTTAAGCTCTGAATTATCAAAACTTCTTTATCTTTGAATAATCACATTTTCCGGTAGTATATAACTTGGCAGTTGTTGTATCAGGTGTATCGTCGTAGGGCATTCCATTTATTTATTATTGGGCATCATATTATATTTTCAACCATATTCAAACAACAGGTGGTCACTGTGCAATTCACAAATGACGCATTTCTACATAGCCACATGTAAATGGAATTGTGAGCTATAAATTAACCTTCGAAAGATAATATCGCTGAAATATAAAACAAGACAAAGTTCATCCACGACGGTGAGCCGACTCCAAGCAGGTTCCTCCACAGGGCGCGTCAAAGACGCGCCGGTTTTTCTAGTTGGAACCGTTCCTGCCTGGAATGGCCTGGAACGGTGCTAACCGAACCGGGCCTAACAAAGGATACATTCCTTAAACATACCTGGAAAGAGAGGAGACGATACAAAAACCGAGGTACAGTAAGCATCCCTCTGCAATTCTCTTCGTTCTGCTTCCTCCCTCGTGGTCGTCCGAGGTCCGGCAGAGGTGAACCTTGACGACGACCTGCTCCTGTTTCTGCTTTGCTGATCTTCTTCCTGGTCAGGTATGCTTGTGCATGTGTGCTGCATCAATTCTTTAACACAAAGTATGAAAATGTGGCGTTGTTTCTTCAAACAAAAGGTATAGACATGGTGTTTCTTTGATGCTTACATCTCTGTTTCAAAACCGCGAAACTGACAAAGTTTAGCCTCACCGCGTGAAGACCAATTCAAAGCATCTCCTGAGCAACAGCAACCAGGTCAACATAAACTTCGTAGCCTGTCCTCCACTTCTAAACGCCCATTTTTAAAGTTCTTGTCATCTTGCCATCAGCACAAAACAAATCCTCAATGGGTTTATTCCATTGTGTTGGTTGTTGCACATGTCACTTTCTTCTATGGTCACCATGTTCAGTGTCCCCACATTACTCTATTTATATGTCCTCTCCTCTCTCAGTTTGCTCCTGCATTGATCATAGACAAGGTACTTATACAATATATATGGTACGTCCCTTTCTAGTACCAACTACTGCTCCCAGTTTCTACCCTGTTGTTTCCCAATCTTCCTTGTTCCATAGAAACACATGGTCTCTTTTCTGTTCATCCTGCACTTACTGCTCTAGTTTTTTCTTGTACAAACACACTGATTGATTGCTGCCTTACTACCAAGCTTTCCAGTTCTTGTGGCCTCTCAGTCAGCATCTGATACCAGTATTCAGCTCCTTGCATAAACTTGCCAGGCAATGTCCAAGACTGAGAGCAGAAAGCTGTCCGATGACTACGAAGTTGCGGATGTCCTTGGCCGAGGCGGATTCTCGATAGTGAGGAGGGGAGTGAGCAAATCGGAGGGGAAGACCCAGGTCGCCATAAAGACCTTGCGAAGGCTTGGTCCGGCCATGAACGGGATGCAGCAAGGGTCAAAGGGTGGCCTTCCGATGTGGAAGCAGGTATCCATCTCTGACGCTTTGCTCACCAACGAGATTCTTGTCATGAGGAGGATAGTTGAGAACGTCGCGCCACATCCCAACGTCATAGGCCTGCATGATGTGTACGAGGATGCGCATGGTGTGCACCTGATCCTGGAGCTCTGCTCTGGTGGTGAACTGTTTGATAGGATAGTGGGGCGTGACCGGTATTCGGAGTTCGATGCAGCGGCCGTCATTCGTCAGATTGCTAAGGGGTTGGAGGCTCTTCATAAGGCAAACATCATACACAGGGACTTGAAGCCAGAGAACTGCCTCTTCTCTGACAAGGATGAAAATTCCACGTTGAAGATCATGGATTTTGGTTTAAGTTCTGTGGAAGATTTCAGTGACCCAATTGTGACTCTGTTCGGCTCGATAGATTATGTTTCGCCAGAAGCTCTCTCGAGGCAAGATGTTTCAGCTGCAAGTGATATGTGGTCAGTTGGGGTAATTCTATATATTCTGTTATCTGGGTATGTTTGATCGACCTTTCCTTGTGATTCTCTCCCTGTTTATATTTCCAGTTTATATCCTAATGAATTTCACTTGGTGTAATTACAGATGCCCACCATTTCATGCAGCAACTAATCGAGAAAAGCAGCAAAGGATACTGCAAGTAAGTCTTACTATGGCTCGTCTCTGGACATGTTGCTCCATTCGAGTTCAGAGTTGTTCGGAATCATCGTGCTTTTTCATGTCTCATGTGTTCACCATTTGAGCATTCTACAACCTGCAACAAGGATCAAGGAACACGTTGTCTCACTTGTAGTGGAAATGGGAGACAAATTAACTTTATAAGACTATCTTGTTATTTGTTAACAAAACTATAATCATTTGATAGCACATGTCAGATGTCATAGTGATGAATGTAGTACTGTTCAGATTTCCACTCACTTCTGGTATTCTTCCAACCTAAATTACATTAAAAAAAAAAAAAGAGAGAACCTAGGTTGGCCTCCAGGTATAATATTTTGGAGCAATTGTCTCATAGTCATAGCATGGAAGCAGGTCTCGCAATCAATGCTGAAGAACTGTCTTCTTCTGGTAGCTGTTGGCAGTCATATTTGATTTGTCCTATCGGCCATTCTGTTTTAAAGGCCAATTTCCCTAGAGGTTTCAAAGTACTATCACCCAAACAGAACTTCCTGCTGGCTTGGGTGTAAAAAATGTTCTTGATAAAAGCCCAATCAAATCGCTTAGGGAAATACAAAAAGGTAAGTTATTATGGACATAAGGCTAACCCAACCTCTCACAAAGGAATTGAACCCTTTTGTTGAAGAAGCGAGGTTTTAGAAATGTAGAACTGTCTTTGAATTACATGATGTTGGACTCTTAACTGCTTACATGCTTCAACAAAGTTGGCATCAATTGTCTTAAATTGCTGTCCCTAAATCAGGAAGTCCTGCTCTAATGATGTGTGTTCATCATTCTCGTTTCAGGGAGAATTCAGTTTCCAGGACCATACATGGAAAACAATATCTTCATCAGCCAAAGAATTGATTTCCAGGCTTCTTTCTGTTGAACCTTACAAGAGGCCAACAGCAAGTGATGTGTGTCTCATGCTCCCTTCTTTCTTTTTTTCCTTCCATCCATACTGGCCGATCTGAATTACATATAACTGTACTTATTAAAGTCAGGGACTTTCTTGTCTTGCATAATTTGGACCAGCTTCTGGAGCATCCTTGGGTGATAGGAGACTGTGCAAAGCAAGACCTCATGGACGCAGAGGTTGTGTCAAAGCTGCAGAGGTTCAATGCTAGAAGGAAACTGCGTGCAGCGGCAATAGCAAGCGTCCTCAGTAGCAAGGTGACGTTGAGGACAAAGAGGCTGAGGAACCTTTTGGGAAGACATGACCTGAGCTCAGAGGAGCTTGACAATCTGCGGGCTCATTTCACACGAATGTGAGTCTAAGGAATTTGACCCCTTACTTGAGTTTCGATTGTAGCATTCTCATTCAGAAGCGGCAGCATGATAAACATGAAAGTGTTGCATTGTTGTTTCCTTCATTCGCTTGAGAAATTTCAGTACTTGCTGCTGGCAAAAATGAAAAATCCTGCATATAGTTAGTTTTGAAACCTTTTCACTGGAAATGAAAACAAAAAAGACACCTGGTTTGATGAAATGATATGCCTAGTGCGGTGAATATTTAATTAATAACAATGAGATGAGATGGTCGTGGATCTGGTGGTGCGTATGCAGATGCGCGGACGGCGAGAACGCGACGCTGTCGGAGTTCGAGCAGGTGCTGAAGGCGATGAAGCTGGAGTCACTGGTCCCTCTGGCGCCGCGCGTGTTCGACCTGTTCGACAACAACCGCGACGGCACGGTGGACATGAGGGAGATCCTGTGCGGGCTGTCCAGCCTCCGCAACTCCCGCGGCGACGACGCGCTCCGCCTCTGCTTCCAGGTGATCGATGAGAATCGGTGGACGCTTTTTTCTTTCTTTCTTTGCAGAATATGTACTACCAAGCAATTGTCACTGTCATTCTGATTCAAAGTAGCCATGCATCAAATTGCTGCTCTCTCTCTCGACTGACGTACTGAATGACTGAATGACGTGTCAGATGTACGACGCCGACCGGTCGGGCTGCATCAGCAAGGACGAGCTGGCGTCGATGCTGCGAGTAAGAAACCCGTCCTTGCCGTACGATTTGGATATGTTGTGCCAGAGAGACCACCTGGGTGTAATGGTGTTGGACGCATGCAGGCGCTGCCCGAGGAGTGCCTCCCCGGCGACATCACGGAGCCCGGGAAGCTGGACGAGGTGTTCGACGAGATGGACGCCAACGGCGACGGCAAGGTGAGCTTCGAGGAGTTCAAGGCGGCGATGCAGAAGAACAGCGCGCTCCAGGACGTCGTCCTCTCGTCGCTCCGGCCGCCGGCGCCGGGGCACTAGTAGGTGTAGTAGTCTGAGCAAGAGAGATTTCATTCAGCCCAGTCGTCCAGCCCGCTCCCTTCTTCCCTTCCCAAGAGAACACCATTGTTGGTACTTGGTTACAGTACTGTACTATTAGCATCATCATCAATCAATCATGGCTGAACTGAGCCTTTTCTTCCTTGTCCTCCCGTTGTCCGGCCGGCCGGCTAGCTGTTGGAAACGCGTGAAGAGCCGATCGATGGATCCTAAGGTACTAGATTGCTGTGTGTTGTTGTGTCTCTGGAGCCCGGGACACGCGTTTGGAAGCGCGCATGGGCCACGCGAAGCTCGTTTCGTGGGCCTTTCGAGAGTAGGGGAAGACAGGGCAGCCCATGGGAAATTCTCTCTGTCGGCGCACTCGGGCCGGGCTGCAATACTTGCCAGCGGCCCAGTCACTCAACAAGCACGAGTCGATGAAAGTTTGGTCGGTGGTCCCGATTCCATGGCAGCTATCAGTGGCACGTGATGGCCGTTGGGTCGGGTCGTCGCGGCTCCCGGGGACTCATAAAGGCCAAAAGCGGCCTTTTCGTCCTGCTTGGCTTGATGGATGCAAAAGTTGACAACCACACATGCAGTTGAGTGCTCCGGCATACTAGTACTGCTGGCTTTGGTCCCCACAAATAAAAAAAACAACGCAATTTTAGGCTTTACTAATTGAGTCAGCAATCAATCTGAATATACACTTATTTGGATACCGAGAATTGTTTTTAAATTGATAGTGTAGTCCTCGGTCTTGCTTGCTTGCATGTGGGAGGAAGAGGAGAAATTATTATTGAAATACTTGATCACCAGGCAGCTAGTATGGCTGCCGACGACGCACACCTCGCAGCTGACGGCGGCAAATTAAAGATGGATGGATGGATATGGGTCAGATCTTGTGCTACAGTACTAGGACCAAAACAGTGGACCGATGCATGGAAAAGGAAGGGCAACGAAGGGAAGGGACGGAGCCGACCACCCTGCACTTATTTTTGTTCGTGGCCGGATTGAACGTCCGTTTTTCATTAAGATGAAACCACCCTGCGTTTATCAACGAGGCTTCTGTACTACATATGTGTCGTGTTGTACTTCTCTGATTAAGCATGGTCCGCGCTTTGATTTTCGGCTTATTTTCCCAAACCAAGAAACGGCTAACGCCCATGCACACTCAATATCCACCCGCAATAATAATAATTCTCTAAAGCACCCAACTAAACTTTAGGTCGCTGCAAATTACTAATTGGCTTCATCGATATGTCTCCATTGCCGGCTGTCATCGTCACAACATAACTCTGTCCACACAAACGACATCCCTGCTTTTCGATCGAGAGGCCTCTAGTGTTGTTAGTATGTACCTTTCTAGATGTAAAAAATTTAAAACATTGAGATGCGTATAAGTAGGAGAGAGATCATGTAACGCTAATACACACGTACAGGGGCATGTGCTCTTAAGAACAAAAAACAACAGTGCCTTCGTGCGAGTACATGTGTTTCAAATAGTTTTTTTCCCCTTAATTTTCTCCAGAGTACTGGGGTTTTATCAATAATGCAAAAAATAATAGCAATCTTTATGATGATTAATACGTAATAGGTATAATATGAAAAGTATATTCCATGTGAATCAAATTATGTTTATTGAATACTATAACCTAAACATTTCTATATCTTTGATAAAAAAAAAAAAAGCTTCAGGTAGTTTAATTGGGTGCTACGGTAGGACCTTTTTTTTTTTTATGGAAAAGGTATAATACTACTACTTGGTAGTAGGTCACTGACATGAGACATGATATAATACGTATAGTAATGATGATAGATAGGTGCCGGCCAACGTGAGGGGGAGCAAAAAGGTTAACTTGCCGGCCAACGTGAGGGGGAGCAAAAAGGTTAACTTTGTTCGCGAGCGTACCACCCACCAATCTGTCTCTTCTCTTCTGTGTGCATATATTGTACTATCTCTTTGAAAGGGGCATCAATCGTATTGTATGTTTGGAGCATGTATCATGCATCAGGCTCTACTAGTTCATTGGCCGATTAGCATCATAAAGAAATGGCCAGGCCGGCAGCTGGTGGAGTGGTGGAGGAAGCACCTGAATATTTATTAGGGTGCATACAAGTAGTCATTATAATAAATTAATAAATGCCATGGATCGTATCCTTTTCGAACCTTTTGGAATTCAATTTATTCAGAGCTAAGCTATCTTGAGGTCTCTTGGTATGTACTCCATTCAATGGGAAAAGAATATAATTCTAGATTTCGAGCTATTCAAACTATGTTAACTTTGAGCATGTTTAATTGTTTATTATAGAAGAAAAAAAATATTAGCATTTATGTATTCTAATAATTTTATTTCATTATATTTCATAATTAATCAATTATACTCATTTGATATTATAGGAACTAATAATGTGTATATATATAGATTTAGTCAAATTTAACTCTTAAAAAACTGAGACTTATAAATTTTTCTAGGGCGGAGGGAGTAGTAGTACTCCTCTATGTCCTAAAGATTTATAATTTTCATTTTTCAAAAAGTCAAATATTTTTGTGTGTGATGAATTTTTTACAAAAGAAGCTAACATCTATGGTATCAAGTAAATATGCTTAGATTAATCATACAATATGTTTTCTATTATAACTGTTAATAATACTTTATATGAATTTGGTTAATTAAATTTTTTAATAAACTGAGACTTAAAACTTTGTCTTTTTTGGGACAGAGATAGGTGGTACTTATGTGATGTATATGGCAGATCGCTTTCGTGTGACAGCTAATTGTGCCGAGATTGCAGATGCATATATATATATATATATATATATTTTGCTCTTAGGAAGGCATTGGTTGAGCTTAGCTGTCGATATCCCTACATACAATTGCTTGGATTATGGATCCTTAAGCTACTCTAGGCCTCTAGGGCAGATCTAGCACTGTTGGTCCATCGTCGATCCTGGTGGGTTTTATAAATTGATTCTTTTGTTTTCTTTTTAAAAAATATATAGTTTGTTTTTGTTTTACACCAAGATTTATATATGTGCTATGCCGACATAAAATTAATATATTTAGAAAAGCTTAAACAATCTATAAACAGAGGTAGTATTGATTTAATAATACATTAGGATTTTTAGAAATCTCCTTCATGCATGAAGCTGATCTCAATGATATTCTCTGCCGAATCATCCCCGTTCCTGAAGGTACTGGGAAACCAGAGAAATGAGTCGTACGTTGATCAATCCGTGGAGTGGTTGAAAAGTTGCAATGCAATGAGCCGGAAAGCTTGAGCTTGACCATTCATTGCTACGTTACATACTGACCATTCAGAAATCAGAAATGATTGTTGTTATTATTATTATTATCCAATTGATCATCAGGGTGCGGTCCAGGAGGCCCTGACGTACGTCGACCATATCCGAAAATGATATGTGGGATTTTTTTTAATGTTATATATGGCTGCTTGTTACTCTCCGAAAAATATATCTCTCTCTATCTTCAGAGAGTTATTTTCCTATACTTAACTAGGTTTATAAAAAAATAGTATAAATTTTCTTGTCTTCAGAGTGCGACATTGTAAATATTAATGTTTTTATATATTTGACATTGAAAAGTTTAACTTTTTTATAAAAAAGAAGAACGCGTATTCAGTATTTTTTGGGGGGCGAAGGAGCAGATGGCGTGGCGTTGCCGTGTGCCCCTGTTGCTATTGGTTTTCTCGTTGACATGTGGGGAGATTGAGGTGGGGATAATGCAAGTGGTTGGCCATCGAAAAGGCAGTTCTTGGCATGTTCTGTGGAACGGAGGTACTACACGACAGCCGGGATGGTGGGATCTCTGATTAGCTTAGCAGCTGTATTATAGTTGTATTATACTAGTATTATTGGGGTATGTATGTATCTATAATAATAATAATAATAATCTGCAGCAGCCTGTTTCTTTCTGAATAAGGTATGCATGTATCTTCCCGTCCCCTTCTCCATATGAGGTCACTGCTCATGTCTTACGGTCCCCAAAATCAGATCAGCATCATGCATGGATTCTTCTGTCGTGGGAATGGCCAGCGGGCCTAGCTTGTTTTCATCTGATGTGTTTGTATATCTTGTTATTTATTTGTGAGGAGATAGCAGATACGCATGATACTAGTGGCTACTGTGCCTTCATTGCGCAGAAAAAGTTATTACCACTAGTATGTGTTGTGAAGAAAAATGACCAATATCTGATTTTTTTTATGTTTGTTTGCGACGAAGAAGTGTGGTTGAGAATTTATTTTCAAGTATGAAGCATCTAGTTTGTGTTCTTGCTTTTTTGTTCAGCAGCGAGAAATATTTCAGATTTTTCGGTACAATCACTAGAATTGTTGTCAAATTAACGCCACAAAAAGTCGCCACAAAAAATGGAACAATTTAGGAAGAAGAATCACTTAGAACCGATTCTTGTTTATTTGTGTATTAGTCTATAGAAACACCTAAAAGTTAGTTTTCTCATGATTCTAGGTCGATTTTAAAAAAATCCAGAGATTCTAATTCATCATATATAGAATATTTCTAAGTAAAGATAAATCTAAAATGTTTACACGAGGATCTAGAACTCTACCAAGACGCCCCTGTATGTAGCTCTTTGTCGTTAAAACACTGAAACTTGCAACCACATACGGTGGTACAAACTTGTTGGAAGATACGAACGGGGTTTTTTCTCAGCAGCAAGTTTATCTGTAATATGCAAGTAGCTAGCTAGCTGGCAAGGTGGACTTGCCGTAAGTCTTTGTACTCGATCGTCGTTTAGTTACAAAGTCTTTGTACACGTCGTCGTTTAGTTAATTAGCCAAGGACAATATGGACGACGATGATGTACGTACGTACGTACGTGTTTGTTGCTGACCTATATATCAGCAAAGGACATACGTATAGCTTATTGGCGGCCAGAAATAAAATCAATTGGAGGCTGGTGGTAGAGGCCAGAAATAAAATCAATTGGAGGCTGGTGGAGTACATATATACTCGTAAAATCTCGATCTACAATGGCTAGACCGTCTTCCAGTATTCCGACTTAAGGAGGAGATTTTCTCATCTTTATTGAGAAAACCCCGAACTCCTGTTTCACTTTTACACAACGGCTCCATAGTAATAATAGTAATGACATATAGTATACTAAGCTATTTGTCCATGTATTATTACTAATATAAATGAGAATGAAACTTTACTGAGAGGTGAGACCAGTCTGCCGACCAAGTACAACGCCTGTTTCGTCGGCCGCATATAGTATATCGTATCCGTATCCAGCTGCATGCTTGGACCCTGGACCATGCCCATGCCGATGGCATTCATGCGACCGAGATGGGATCGGATTGCTGCTGCTGCATCGTGGCCTAGCTAGTTGCCGTACTAGCTAGACGCGCGCGGGCACCAGCTAGCTCTAGGTCCCTCCCCCCTATCATGCCCATGCTGATGCGCCCGAAAAGGTGATGGCTGGACGACTATGCTATGCTGCTGATGCATGCATGCATCAACCAATTAGGCACATGTTGGAGTTTGGACAATCACATGCACTCGCACATCCCAGCCCCAGTCCCAGCCCCAGCAGATAGAGAAACTAAGAAAAGGACGGGCATTATTGATTAAGCCGGCACGCAACGGCAAATAATAATCGAAGATTCCGTCATCCGTTGTGGGCTGGGTCGCCGGCGCGCTGCTCGGTATTAAATGCCAAAAGTTGCCTTTTCGCTTGCTCGGCTGGAATTGGATGGTACCCGGCCCACTCCGGGCCATACAAAATTAAACTAAATAAAATACTCCCCCCTAATAATGCGGAAGGAGAAGAAAGATCCGGCCAGGGACATTTCATTTGAAGGTGGTGGTGTTGGCTGTGTCTACTACTACGTGGCAGCAGGGTTTAATTTGGGAAGAACGAATGGCACCGGCGAGGAGCCAGCCAAGGAATATCTCGCGGTCGCGGCGGGACGGAGAAGAGGGGCGGGAAAAAAAAAAAAATCTATCCGGACAGCCGGCTGGCTGCGGAGCTGACGACGGGACGAGTGGCTCAGCTCATCCTGTGCCTGCTCCGGAAGAAGAGATCGAGATGCGATCGAGTGACGCCGCCTTCTATGCCTACTCCGAGGAAAGGATCCATGGGAGACGCCCGCATAGCTCAGACGACTAGTACTAGTGACAACGAATCGAGATGGCTCTGTTTTTTTCTTTCTCTGCTCTCCTCCATGCCATGCATCCGAATCACTCGGCTGCTGAGACAGAGGGTAAATGGTAGCCGACGAACGACGCCGAGAGTTGAGCTGCTGCAGCAGCATCTATCTCATGCATGCATGCCAGCTGCTGATCTGCATGTGCGTGCGTGCACGATCGGGCTACTACTACTACTACTAGGCCGGCGGAAGACAAGACAGTAGTACTAGTAGGAGCAGCCTTTTCGTTTCCAGGAAGCGAAAAGGCGTCCTTTGGCTAGACTCGTCCGGTCCCTGTCCTGGTCCTGGCCATGCATGCATGCGCCCATGCCGGTGCGGCGGCGACCCATCACTCTGACCGATCACTTGCGTCGTGCCATGACCGAGGAAGCGACGCCGACGTGGGGCTTGGTCGTGCTGCCTCACCTCAGCTGCAGGCCACGGTGGAGCAAGTGCAACTAAACACTACCCAGCACAGCAGGAAAAGCACCCAAACAAACCGGTACAAGTGCTCTCCATCAGGGTGCCAAGCTCAGCCGCCCATTGGCTGGTTTCGCCGCGTGCTTTGCCTCGCTTCCACCGGAACCGGACGCCCGCACCGTGCCTTTTTCTCTCTCCGTTTACTTCTCTCTCTCCTCTCTCTCTCTCTCTCTCTCCACCGAAAAGGTGCGCTCACGCTCACGCGCCATGTGTGGGGTAGAAAATAGGGGAACAGCCGAATTTCCTCCTATCCCGAACGATTCCATCACCACCACACCTCCACGCACGACCTTCGTGTGGATTGGCCGGATTCCTCTGTCGCCACCTCGTGGCTCAACTCAAGTACCGTGCCCCCGTCGTCCTGCAACTTGAAATGGAGATTTTATGACATATATATATAGGGAGCCCGATACCGGCAGCGTTGGCGGCCCTAACCGCGAGCGAGCTCGACACTGGTGGCACCGCTAAGTTTTAGTTTTCAGTTGGTGTCGGTTGCTCTGGATAATTTATTGGGTAACTCAATCACCGTCGACTGCAGCCATGATGGCTTCATCTCGTTACAGGGATGTTTGGATAAACCAGCCCCATGTCTGACGGCTTGCCAGCCATGCAAGACGCAACGATCTCAGGGCCCAGCAGGCAACCAAAATCAAACGTATGAAAATGGTGCCTGGCCACCCCAACTAAATACGCTCTACTTTTGTGTTTTTATGTGCGTTATCTATCTAAAGAAAAGCATGTCATCTATCCTTGGTTGACATGGTCAACCGTATTTTAATTTTTTTTTCTAAAAAGATTAGGCACTTTTTTAACACCTGTTATGTTATTACAAAGAATTCCCCGTGTATACCCTTGGATAGATGAAGCCGGATATAAACTATTCATTATCTAAAAAAAAAAAGGTGGCTACCTTGTGAGGTTCCACACGAGCAAGCAAACAAATAAATCAAGGACGTGAATCGCTCGCCAAGGCTTTTTATCTTTGGGCATTGATCGAGATCTTTATTTGCAATATACACTATGAGGATAAGCCAAGGCACCAACTTGCGGCGTTAATAAAAGTCAAAAGTGCAGAGGGGAAGAACCAGAGAAGAGGGTACAAACAGCCAGATCATCCGATCGTGCAGCTTTTGTTCCGGAACGGCAAAAGGTCGTCTCGAGCTTGTCCTTTGGAGCTGGAGCTTTCGCCTAGCTTCGTTCCGCAGCATTCGCATTTGCATCCGTGCATGCTTTCCAAGTTTCCATCGACTGGACGACAGTGGATGGTGACCGACCGACCAACCGATCGACGTGCTGCTGTTCGTACGTTTTTACATATATATATATCTATGTTTATATATATCTATGTGTTATCTCGTGCATCTTCAGAAAGTGAATCGATCGATCGCTGTCAGGGCTATTCATCATCAGTTTGGACGCACATCAGGACCTGCTGCTGGCGTGCGCCGATTCGGCCGGCCGGCCGGTGATGCGTGTGACGACTTCACGACCAAACTTGGCCACAACACGGGAGCAAGCGGCCCCCTTTTTGGGGCACGTTTGCTAGCTGTTTGCATATTACTAATCCAGCGGAGGATGATGATAGCGATCCAAAGCTAACTAACCGAAATTGGGCGCTTTTCGCCTTTTCGTGGAAGTAGTTATTTGACCTGACACGAGCCTTTTGGCTTTTGTGATTGATATATAATGATCAATCATGCAGTTGTTGTACTATTCGCTGTAGTATGTAAGTGCACAATGAGCACATAGACGGCTCACCAGCGGTTCCAATGCACCTCCTAAACAGGCCCCTATTCTAATTTTTAGGAGCTCAAGTAAAAAAACAACTCCAGTGGGCCTCCTATTTAGACTCCTATTTTAGAAGGACTCCCAAAATAGGCCCATAGGAATAGGAGGACCCTATCCCTCCCCCACAATAGGGTCTTAGGCTGGAGTTGAAAGTAAATTTGAGTCCCTATTTTTTTTTTATAAGCCAGCATGTAAATAGAAAAAAATAGGGGTCCAATTTGCATGTTGGGCTGGAGTTACTCTTAGTCCGCAACTTTAGCGCCGCAACAAATATCTTTGAAAATGGAGGTGAGAGCGAGATAGTTAATGACGACCCAGACCTCAAATACAATAGTAATAGCCTTTTTATGCATTAGACCAACAACTCCAAAAGACTATCTATATGTATCCTTTCTAAATGCTAGAAATAGATATATTTTTTAAAAAAAAAACTACACTACAACAGCTTGCCTAAATGATTATCCAATTATAGTTATCTTCTATTCTGGATTTTTCGCTAGCCAAAAATAGAAGATGAGAATAACTCTCTAAAATATGCATGGCATATAGAAAAACTGTTGGAGAGTGATAAGACATAGAAAATACTTTTTATGCAACCAAATGATGATTTAGACAGTAAGATGTATCAAAACTCTTGGAGATGCTCTTAGCATTACAAATTCTTGCTAATTTTTAGCTAGTAGGGGATTGTTTGCATACACCTGCTAATAAGTTGGATAGCGAATTAAAGATGCATATGAACTATTAGTAACTATACAAACATGCTAATGAGACATAGTTTAATGGTCATTTAGGTAATAATTAATAGGTTTATTAGTAGGTCTGTTTGAATCTGTCAATACTGGCTGCTAATTTTTAGTTTCAGTGCATCCAAACAATAAACACTAACCAACAAAACGGGAGAAAAAAAAAATCAAGCGAGGTCGTAATAATTCGTAAAGTCGGCAAAAGGCTTCGGACAGAATAATGGTGTGGTGTTTACGACGATCCGCACTGACAGCATGGCCCTGTGCGCGACGTGCATGCTGCCGACGACCACGTGGAGCAAGGAAACTCCGGCTGAAAAGGGAATGCATGGAATCATCCCCTTCCTTCCCCTACCACCAGTCAAGTCCACCAATTGCGTCGGCGTCCGGTGGTCCGGCCGGACGGGAGAAGCAGAGGAGGACCTGCGCCTGAGCGCCAGCTGCTGCTGATCCGTTCAATTCAACGGGGGCAGCAAGCTGCCGGCGCCCGTCCGCCTGTCCAAAACAAGACCAGCCACTTGCTTGATCTCTCTCCCTACAAGACTAGCCCTCCGGCCTCCGGCCTCCGTCCCTCTCCCTCCTCCTGCCCTGCCCCAGTGCCCTTGCCAATCTGCCATGCGGCGGCACCTTTCCGGATTAACTGCACCACCACCACACATCGCCGTCGGCCACCACACGATGCACACGCACGCCGCCATATAATACTCCGCCCACCACTAAACTACACGGCGTTCGCCGTGCAAGCGCAAGCAACGACGCCGACCGACGCGCCGGCCCGCCTACTACTACTATACTACTAGTACCGCGCCCGCCATGGCTGCGCCCGCCACGGCCAAGCGCCGCCCGTACTGGCAGCCCACCGCCACCGCCACCGCCGCAGCAGCAGCTGAACCCACCAAGCGGCAGCGCACGGCCGCGCCCGCCGCCGCGGCGCCGACGCCCATGGACGCAGCAGAGTCGGTGCCGGAAGAGCAGGAGCAGGAGCAGGACAACCGGGACAAGGAGGACCAGCCCCTGCTCCCGGGCCTGCCGGACCACCTCGCCCAGCTCTGCCTCGCCCCGCTCCCGCCCAAGCTCCTGCACGCCGTCTGCCGCTCCTGGCGCCGCCTCCTCTACTCGCCCACGTTCCGGCCCTTCCTCTCGCTCTACGCAATCCTCGACGACGCCTCCTCCGGCCCCGCCGCCGCTGGCGGCGTCTCGTTCGCGGCCTACGACGCGATATCAAGGCGGTGGGACGACCTCCCCGCGCCGCCGATGCCGTCGTCGCCGCCGAGGCTCTGGCACCCGTCCTTCCTCTCCCGCCGGCTCCCGCTCCAGTCCGTGGCGGCGGGCGGGCGGCTCGTACTCGTGGCGGGGTCCACGAGCTCGCTCGCCCCGGCGCTGCCCCGCCCCGTGGTCTTCGACCCGTCGTCGCGCGCGTGGCGGCTCGGCCCGCGGTTCCCGTTCGCGCCGCGCCGGTGGTGCACGGCGGGCGCGGCACGCGGGCGCGTGTTCGTGGCGGGCGGCGTCGGCGCCGGCTACGACGCAAGCGACGCCCGGTCGGGGGCCACGTGGGACCCGGCGTCGTCGGCGGGGTGGGGAGCCGATCCCGCCCATGCGGGACGCGCGGTTCAGCCGCGACGCCGCGGAGGCGGTCTGCGCCTCGGGGAAGGTGTGCATGGTCAGCCTCCGCGGCCGCGGCGCCAAGGAGGGCGCCGTGTTCGACCTCCGCGCCGCGAGGTGGGAGGACATGCCGCCCGGGATGCTGGCCGGGTGGAAAGGCCCGGCGGCCGCGGTCGCGGCCGGCGACGACGACGACGCGGAGGCGACGGTCTTCGTGGTGGACGAGGAGCGCGGCGCGCTGAGCGCCTACGACTGGGCCGGGGACCGGTGGCGCACGGTGGTGGAGTCGGAGCGGCTCAAGGGCGCCGCCGAGATGGCGGCGGGCGGGGGCCGGGTGTGCGTGGCGGCCGCGGGCGGCGAGAAGGTGCTCGTGGTCGACGTGGCGCCCAGCAAGCCGCCGCCGCCCTCACGGCGGTGGGGTGCCCCCGCCGCGGCGCCCCCGGCCCCGGCCCCGCGTGTGGGGAGGTGGCTGCGCCGCCCGGGAAGCGGGTGGTGGCGCTGCACGTGCTGCCCCGGATGCCGCGCGCGGAGTAGCAGCAGCCAGCAGCCTCCCGCCACGTCGTCTCAGATGGTGTGGATTGCATGCTCGTTGGATTCGCTACACGTGCTCTGCTGTACAGACGACACTGGCAATTCCATCTCCTGCTGCTCATGATCCGGCTGCACCAAATCTTTCTTTCTGTTCAGATTTCCTTGCTCGCAGAGTCCCATTCTACTAGCTAGGGGTGTTGGATTCTTCCATTCGATTGAGATTGTAGAGAACCACAAACAAATACGACGGCAGATTTGGTGTTGCAGTGTTTCTAGACCTCTTCCTGGCATGGTAGATTATATTCGTGTTGCATGCAATGGTAGACACGAACGCGAAAAAGCAGACGATACGATACTGTTCCATTCCGTTGATGATTGACGACGACGCGGCCGGCCGGATCTTTCGCGGCGGGCGGCGACCGGATCTTGCCCGGGGATCCTCTAGTCACATGGACCGGCCATCTATGTCGACGTCGTCGATGTCGCTGCCTCCCCGGGCGGTGAGGACTGAGGAGCCATGGCAGCCTCATGGTTCTCGCCGAGCCGAGGTATCGTGTCGTCTCGTCGTCTCGTCCCCACGGCCAGCCACGGACGCCCCGGCCGCCGTAGCCCGTACGGCGCCGAGAGACGTCTACTGCTGGTAGCCGGTTTGTAGTTGTAGGCGGCCGGCCAGGCGTCGGTCGTCTTCCTCTCACGTCGCGACTCGCGTCGCCTCGTCTGCTGCTCTGTCTCTCCACTTGTCGAGCGCGCCGTGGCCGTCGTGGCGCCGGCTGTGGTCGGGTCGAGCCGAGCGAAAAAGTAGGCGGCCGTCGGTTGCAGTTGCACGGCGCGGGGCCGGCCGGCCATCAATGCGGCAGCTTTCGATGGTTTGGCTCATTCAATCGGGAAAGGCGGGAGCGGCCCCCAGCGACGGCGACGGCGACGGCGATCGTGGGGTGTACTGTATGGAGGAGGGCATCCGCTTCCAGTGATCCACAGCCGCGGCCGCGACGCGACGCGACGCGAAAAGGCGGGGGGGCGTAGTAATGGCGATGGGCACAAGGCGCCCGCTGGACCGCCGGTGGCTCGGCTCAGCCGTGATCATCTCATCTCATGCCTGAATGCCTGATGTCACCGGGGAGGCGACCGGTCGACCTGCCCCCGCCATAAATCGCATTTGCAGGCTTGCACCTTGCAGGGGCGGAAGTGGAAAGGCCGGGCGGCCGGCGGTCCCTTTATTCTGTCCCCACCACCATGGCCCATTGCCGTGCCCTGTTGGTTCCCTCGGCCCCTTCCTGGACTGGAAGGCATCCATGAATCGGCCGTTGAGCACCGTTTAGTGTCCTGCAGGATGTGGCACACGGGAAACAAGCCTTTTTTTGCCTCTCTGTCCATAGTTTCAGGACGTGCAAGATAATAATTATGGTACGGTGTAGCTAATAATAGTCTGGCAAATTGTTAGATAAATATTGATTAGCAATTTTTTCACCAGTTGAACGAAACTAGCTATGAACTACTTCCTCCATACTCATAAAACTTGACGTTTGGACAAAGACACGATCTTCAAAACCTAACTTTATTCATTATTTTTTTATTAAAATATATAAGAAAAACTAAAAATAAAATTACTTTTATAAAAGTGGGTTTCAAGGTGAATCTATATATATAAGTTTTTACCTTTTCAAACAAAATATTTTAAAAGTTATTGATAGTTTATATTCCTAATATTTGATCTAAATCTTGTCCAAAAACGTCAAGTTTTACGAGTATGGAGAGAGTACAGTATTAGCCACCTCCCTTTGTCCGATACTACTCCATACTCATATTAGTTGACGTTTTGGACAAGGTTTGGGTCAAACATTGGGAACATAAACTAGCAATAACTTTTAAAATATTTAGTTTGAAAAGGTGAAACTTATATGTATAGATTCACCTTGAAGCCTACTTTTATAAAAAAGTAATTTTATTTTTAATTTTTCTTATATATTTTAATAGAAAATGATGGATAAAGTTAGATCTTGGAGACCGTGTCATTGTCCAAAACGTCAAACTAATATGAGTATGGAGGGAGTATTGTAGATTGTTTTGGTTTTTCTAAATTTATATGACTTTTGCTATGCTCTTAGGCATATGATATGTCTATATGTACCTAGAAATGCAAAAAAAAAAAAAAAAAAAGGCCTATAAATTGAAATGGAGGTAGTAGTTAACTACTAGCATCTAATATATCCAAACAGGACGTAATAAAAATAGCGGAGTCAATAATATTACTATGTAAACAATTATAATGGGATGAATCTGTTTGAGTTGTCTTCGGAAGTTTTAATTAACCAACTGGAAATTGTCAAATGCATTTTAACGCCCAGGAATTGGGTGGCACACAGCATCTTTTTCATCATCAGTAAAAAGAAGATACTCCTATAGCACAACAGATGAAAGGGACAATCTGTCCGAGTCAAATAAAACAAAATCTACAAGCATAATCCCCAGGATCAGATTTTGTTCCAGGCCTCTTGTGTGCACGTGTGTTCCCCACAGGCCACACAGAGGTTGCCAGGTTGGTGACTGCCTCACTGGTCAGGACAAAGTCATTTTGCTGCCTCGCCACGCCAACTGATGGGCACCAGCCGAACCAAAAATAGCCAAACCTGCATGCCCTTGCAGCCACTGCCAACCAGACAACCACACACAAGAAGCACTGAAGCAGGCAATCCATCTAGACAGAGAAAGTAACCACTGGCAATTAACTAATTTCCATTTCGAAGCTAACAATGAACGAATTGTGTCAAAACAAACAGCATTCCGTTGTTTGTTATACAAGATGGACCATCTTACAGTTAATAACAGCCCAAGCCAAGCCCTACACACTGTTGTTTACAATCGGGTAAACCTTACGTCAAACAAAAGAAAGCCAACGAGCCATCTACCTGTCTTTCTTCTTACTTGCGACTCGAAAAAGGCCGGGACACAACAGCTCGATGACAACACACAACCAAATCAGACAACGAGAAAAAAGGGAGGAAGGGGGATGCTACAATAATGTTAACGCAGCCTGAGCTATGGCTGCAGCTAACGTTGCTGATCAACAGGTAATCGATGTCATTGGCGTGTCAGCTGAAGAGCGACAGAGGGAGCTCGGTGATGTTAGGTTTGCTACACACTCAAACTGCAACAGAACAGCCATCATAGTGTTAGAAGATAGACAATGTTAAGTTCAGTAGTCCTTTTAGGAGCTAAGTGGAAGTGTGGAACAGTTTCAGTTTTAGCTGCCGCTACCAAACTGTAACTGAAGGCTTCACTTAGGCAGTGTAGTAGGAATTCAGACATAAAGATGTGGTCTCATACCTTTTGATGCCTGTACTTCTCGCGGATGGCGTTGAGAGGGCAGTTACTGGTGTTATGCTGGAGTTCCCGTAGAGCACAGACACATAATTGAATATCAGAGCATTTGTAAGAGGTGTAGTGCTCTAGAGTTTGGTTCTGCACATAATTCAATAGCCAGAGATTAGAGACAAAACCAAGTTTTTTGAAAGCATTTGCTGCTGTATGCACCAGAGTGCTTTTCATGCGTACCCATGGGAGGTCGGATTGGTCAAGCGTCCATCTAGCAAGAAACACAGCCGATGCTGCTACCAATGATGGAAGAAATTTCAAGAACTCATAATCGGTCAAAGTCAATTCCGCAAGATAATTGGCCAGAAATCCCAAAGTTATAGAAGGAATCTGCAGATAAACTTCAGAATTTAGTGCTGGGATCAAACATGTAGGCATAACGTGAATGAAAACTGTTGCTGTAAGATCTGATGCCAATCTTACTTTACGAGATGCTTGTGCCGCTCTAAGGAATCTCCTGATTAAAAAATAAAAAAGGGAAGACATGTTAGTAATGCTGCAGTGGTTCCCCATTTCAAAAAGAACTACTAGGCATATTTGGCAAAAAGCAACCTGAGAAATGTTTTTGTTGTTGGAACAGAAAGATGAAATCCCAGGTCATTCAGCACTTGGCACTCCATTTTCAGCACCTAGTGGATCAGGGAGTTATCAGATATACAAATTCAATGGTTCCTTCAATATATGTAACTAGTATTTCCCCAACTTCACATGAAACAAATACCTCTGACTTTGTGTATGTATTGTCGGTTATGAAACAGAATTCTTCAACTCGAGGAGCACATATCTCTTCATATTTCCTACAAATGAATTAAAATTTTATTTTACATTTTCCTATGTATTTTAATGTTTCCACTTCAAAAATGGCTTGAGCATAAAACTCACGAGGCAACAAGCATGCTTGTTATTCCCAGAAGTTGTAGTCTCTGTCTCTCAATGTAGTTCCGAGAAAGAAACCGGTCAATAAGATATACAGTTAGGTACAGCGTGTCTGGAACAAGCTTGTATTCTTCAGAAACCTGTGACAAAGACAATATATAAGACACTTGAGCTGAACCATGAGAAGTAAAGAGTAATAAACAGTAAAAGGTATACGATATTTTCATTGAAAGACAAAAAAGAAAAGCCAGATGCCACATTGTCCATGAGATGTACAAAGACTGTTTCTGCCTCTAAATAAAGTAAACATTATTTTGCCACGTTAATATCTCAGGCACTGCTGCAAGAACAAAAGATAAAAGGATCATCACCAGCTGATTCAAACATATAATAAAATTTATCTCATGTTTATTGGCATCGAAATAACAGTAATTTTCTTATTTGCTGAATCATACTTCACATTTGGTAGATATATGTGCATCAGTTACTATGCAGAGTATGCTATGAAACGCCAAAGTTGACTCATCTGATAGCAACTTAAGAACATAGTTGAATAAATCATGTATGCAAATCAGCAGAAATACAAATAGAATTATGGATATGACAACCTCCACAAGCCAATCAATGAGTATTCCTCTCATGCCCTTTGTGATGTCCCGTTGCAAAACCTCCATGTAATTTGGACTGGGTCTTCTCATAAGCTGTGGAATGACATAAACATAAAGATAGATGCATACCGTTTAAACAAGCACAATGTGCCAAGAATATAACACAGAAATCTAAAACTGGAGTTCTTACATGCTTAACATACATCTGAAATAATAGAATTCTGCCTAAACAGTACTACCTCTATTCCAAATTATAAGACATAGTAAAAGTATTAAAGTAATGTATCCATAATCTATATAAGCCAAAACGTCTTATAATTTGGAATGGAGGGAGTACAACTAAGCAGCATTTCTGTTTTGATCAAAAGACAATAGCATACCTCTGAAGCCATTAGGTTTGAGTATATCTCTACAACGTAGGAAGCACACATTTGAGGATTGCCATTATCTTTGTCGATATCTACAATGTCTAAAACATAAGAGTCCCCTGGAAGGAAATACAGAATGTTTAGCAGACAGTCACTAATCATAAATGTTAAGACTCTCTATGGGTATATCAGAAATGGCAAAATAGTAACAGCAAGCTTTAGTTTCTTCAGATTTCTAGTGCTCCATAAAGGCCATCAAGATTATACTCAAGTAAAAGCAAGGGTGCCAGCTGCATTGTATAACATATTAAGGTAAGAAAAGCCTTGAACTTTATGCAGAGTGTGGCTGTGATGTTAGCAAATGTTTAAGAGCAAATGTTCAAGCTCAAAAAGAAAATGGAACTGACCATTCTTTGAAACAGAAGGTTCACATTTATCCCTGAGGTTTCTTTCCTCAAAGAATGCCTCATGACAAGCACTGTCCCTGTTCCTTTCAACATTCTGCAATGACAGTGCCCCCCCGTTCTCAAGCAAAAGAATGGGTTCCTCTTTCTGTGCCAAAAGTTTCTCCTCTTGTGTTTCTTCAGCAATGTTCGAATCATTAGCGAATGAACTTCCGTTACCAGCTGGTGGGGGTATTTTAGGAATCCTTTTTGTGCACTGCTTGCCTTTGCTCACGGTTCTTCCAGCCCTTAGGGAGGGCCTTGTCTGAACAAAAAAAAAAAAAAAGTTAACCTTGTCATTCTACTACATTTGCAATGTTTAGGAAACAGTACGCATCAAGAATTCATTGTAAGATAATGCAATAGAATTCATTGTAAGATAATGCAATCATCGTCGAACATTTAGATACCTGAAGCTTCGGTGCAGCAGCAGAACTTTTGTTAGAGTTAGCATTACGCAAATTGGTCACATCCCTGAGGACTGCACGCCTCTTAGGCTGGGGTCCTGAAATTGCAGCACTTGCACTGGTGTTGTCATATGAAGATCCCCTTTTCGTCTTCCCTTGTGCAGTCTGTTTTCGTTCAGCTTTTGCAGGCAGTGGAACAGAAGGCAGAGCTCCAAAGCTTCGACGATTTGCAGCGGTTTGAGCTCGCGTGATTCGACCATTGGGTGCTTGACAAGCAATAAGCTCAGGGTTTTCCTTTCGTGCAGCCATCCGAACCTGAATGTTGTAAAATAAAAGGACTATGTGACTTCATATAATGAGCAATTATAGTATTGGGGAGCTGAACAAGTGGACAGTACTATGCACATGGGAATCATCGCGAAACGGTTGAAGTCAACAACTGAAGAGCAAGGTTGTATAAGTTTTTAACAAAACTTCGTTGACAAGTTGATGAAATCGTATTTATATTCAAGAGATCCGATGCCAAACTATTCATGTCTTAAACCAGTAGCTCAGAAGAACAAACTGACACAGTACAGGGCATAACAATCACAAAAGCACCACATAACTGGCTTGTTCAAGTTTCTATCATCTGAACAAATTACTTCTCATGCTGGAAATGTTAAACAAAAAGAATGAGAAACCCACAATTTAAACAGAAATAATCTAAACTTGGGACCTGGTCAATTCTATTTCCTCTTGTGTGACAAATCTGCACCAAAATTTCTTTTTTTTCCTTTGTAGAAACAGTTTCTCTCTCATCGTAAAAAGGGTTATCTAGATCTCTGAGGAAATACTGCATTCACATTATGAAATTGAAACGAACGGGTGCAACAGTGAGGCTGCGACACATGACAATATCCAGATCAAGAATGCACCATGGTCAGACTACACAATCCGCCTAAAAGGCTCCTCTAACGCCGCAACGAGGACGCGTCGGCGATTCTTTGGGAGGCTAGACGGTACCTCCGCCGTACAGCAAGCACGACCCGTCCAGGATAGGACAATGGCACCAAAAAGAAGCTTTATCCGCAGAAAGAATGAGAATGGTTCGTCCTCGACTCCTGGGGCGGTCAAGTCAAGGGCCGGCGCAACGCAAGGGGGGTTCTTGGCCCCGTCCCAAGCCCCACGAGTCCTCTCCCCTCCAAGAACGAACGCCTAGCCTAACCCCCGAGGTTCTTGGAGCCAGCGAGAAGAGGAAGAAACCCCCGCAAGAAAAGAACCCTCAAGAAGCGAAGGCGAGGCCGGGCAAGACACAAGAAAGAGGCGAGGAAGGTAGGTAGGCTCACCCGCGGCGGAGGCGTCGATCCGGGGACCCCCGTGCCCCAGCGCCGTAGATCCGGCCGCGATCTGCACGGCGGCGGCGGCGGCGGCGGCGGCGGGGGGGTCGGCTGCGGCGGCCCTACCCCTTTGTTCGGTTTTTCCCGGTGGGGTGGTGGTGGTACTAGTACTAGTAGTGGAGGAGGGTAGGGGAGTGTGTGAGTAGGGAAGAAAGGAAGGAAGGGGGAGATGGGGAGCGGTGTCTGGTTGCCCTTTTGGGACGGAGGAAAGAGAAGGGAGAGGGCGGAGACCGGACCGGAGAGAGGGGAGGAGCGGAGGAGAGAGGAGAGGGAAAATGGACGGATTCGGGGAGGGTTTCAAAATTCGAACCGCCGCCGGTGCTGCTGCGCTGTCCGTTTCCGTTTTCTGTTCCTGTTCTTGAACGCACGAGTGGTCCCTGGCCATGGAGATCCGCGTCGCGGCCTCGGCCCGAGTAGGAGCCGGTAGCTGGGCTGGAAGGCCAGTAGGAAATATGGGCTACTTCAAGCCGTGCCACAGGCCCAGCAGCCTGGCGATTTGGCATGGCATGGCCATGGCGTGTGGGCGTGATTGGTTGGCGGCCTATGGTTGGGCCAGCCTGGGCACCGGGGCAGGGCCACGCGTTAAGGTTGTGGGTCTATTTTGTTGACTTGGGGCTGTTTGGTTCCCGTCCTGGCTCGTCACCCTACATTGATGGCTTTCATGATACTTTAGCTACTGTTTGGATGGTTTGTACGTTGAGACAGCCATATAGCCTCTATAAGATGGTTTTGGCCATAGGTGTGGTAGCCACTTTCCTCTCGCCACACCACACCGTAGCTTCAGTGGCCACGCACACCTCACATGACGTGTGGTGGTTGGGCACCAAACAACCACTTGTTTTTCACAGGCAGGTTGTACTTCATTGGTAATTGGTTGGCTAAACCATAGATTGGGCTCCAGTAGCCAGAAACGTGAAACATGGCCATGTCCCTTATTTTAGGAACGTTCACATCTCTTGATTTGTGAACATTTACGTTCCACATTATAAAAATAACACCCCCCCAGTTTACGTTCTCATTCCATGTTCCTATTTTTCTTGTGGGAACATGGCTGCTAAGAGCCGGACTCCATGTGTGACTTAGCAAAATTGCAACTTATGCACATGCGTTGCACCTGTCGAGCCAAGTCCATGAGAAATGGATTACAATCTCATTTTCTGATGGTGACTTTGAGTTCAGGCAGGCTTACAAACACCTTAGGCCACCAATTCGGAAAAAAACACCTCAGGCCACGACACTTCTAGTGTTTCAATCAAGTACACCGTTGTTATGGCAAAAAAGAAGCGTGATACTCCCAGTGATGATGCCCTTGAGTGGCTTTCTAGTGAGAGTGAAGTTCATTATCTTCCAGTACAACATTACTCCCAAGACAAACACTTCAATTGCTATTTCACCTTTTACCTCTAAGGTTTGGACTCTATTCTTTTTGGTTCTTTGGTTCCCAATGGGAGAGAGTGAGAGAGGGGGGAGGGTGTGAGACTTAGGGGGTGATAGGAGTATGAGTAGCTAGAGTCCCGATTACTTTTGGGCAAACATATAAGAGGCAAGCTATAACTTGGACCTGATCAGACTTTGAACCGAGTCAGATTCAAGTTAGGCCACGAAGAAAACGTCAAGCCAAATTTTTGGCCAAGACTCACCTAGCAGGCACGTTGTGCTCTTGGCTATTTATTGTTTTTTCGATAAGTTGGGTTTGGATTATGGGTCAAAAATTATGTGTCTTTCACTTCTCTTGTCGATGAACGAACACTTTGTTAAGTTCTTTTGAGCATGTCCTGTTTTTTCTCACTAAACAATTATGTTATGGCCATAAACAAAATAAAATTGGTCCAGGAACATGGTTTATGTGTAATTTTTGCAACTTATTGAGTACTTGACAAACTCACGTGATCCATTCTAAAATGGGCTGTGTCCCGTGGACGGGTCTAGGGAAGAAGAAGCTCTATGAAGAAGAGAGATTTTTGACCGCCCAATTTTTTGTGAGCACAAATCTTAAAACTGAGCAGACCAAAGCTTCTGACCAAGTTAGGTACTCCAAGGCCAGTGTAGGAACGAACTATTTTTTTTTTTTTTTTTTTTTTACACTGGCCAATGCAACATAGCTTCTGGCCAAGTTAGTGGAAAGGCACCCATGTCGGCCGAATGAAACATAGCATTATATTGTTAAACTTATCAGTGTACATTATTTACCGTTACCGGCCAAGCAATAGCATTTGACTGACAGTCTGACACCGCCCATGCATGCATGCCCCATGCGGGTCCAAGGCCACATGGCCACGTAAGATTGACAGGTCAGCACAAAATTCTGTTGGCAACTGGGGTCCTCAATAAGTGCACGACGCCTCTGCCTGTCCCAAACGCATCGGCTGCACAACAAGACACTCGTAGGCCATAACTAACGAACGTGCCTAGCATCATCAGATCACACCATATATATATGGGATACTAGTACGTACAAAGTACAAAGTACAACATTTTATCAGTGTATTATCTTCTTAAATGCTGCCATGGAATTGAAGACCGAAACGTACCTCCCGTCTAGTAGTAGTGTAGACGGCCGGCCGGGACGGCGCCGCGACGACCACGTTTAATGAGCTAGATGCCCGCCTCTTGTACTGTAGCTTATAGCTTTGCTAACGTTGTCCAAGGCATCACTATCAGCTTGCTTCCTTCCGGTGGTTAGGACAGCACGAGTTTGAATACACAAATAATGAACGAGTGTACATCTTCTCGGCTCCTAGGTAGCCGTAAAACATGGAAAATTAACACATTTCTATAAAGTGATATTTTGCTGTCATAGTGTCATATAAGGCTAGGTCCTTTGTTCTCCTTTTTCTCTACCTGACAGAAAAACAAATGTTATCACCTTTCAGTCTTTCTTAATAGTATTCGTCTGAAAAAGATCCTACAAACAACACAATAAAAAACGTTGCTCTATTTGGTTTAGCATATAAGTCGATATATCAGTTATTTTAATAGTGTTTTTCTTTAAAAGAAAAACTAACTATTTTTAACTTATCAACTAATTTAATACAGTCGTGAACTCCACCCCTGTTAAAAAGTAAAGTTCCACCCCCACATTGGACAAAGATATATCAATAGTGAAAAAACGAATTTACATTTTCAAGACCCATATCAGTGGTAATGATGACACCGCGCTTATTTGCCGTGACAGAAGGATCGGACAGAGCCACAGAGTACATACTTGTCTTAGTGTACTTCTCGCCACCCATAATAATACAAGCTTATCGCCCTTAACCACATCGTACACAACACAAGCAAAAAAAGCAGTACCAGAAAAACACGAGGAAAACTGAACTAGTTAACCGACGCGACGCACAACAGTAACAAACACCGTGGAGCCGAGTATAATACGAGTACCGAAGGGTGCTATCTGGGCTGGGCCTGGATCCGGGCCTGAGGCCAGGGCTAGTACCCAGGCCCGACCTTGTTGACGAGCGCCAGCGCGTTGCTGGTGACCTGCGCGACCTCGACGACCTTGCTCCGGATGGCGGCGCGCGTGGCGGCGTCGACGCCGCGGGCGGAGAGGCCGTCGAGGCAGGTGTTCTCATCGGTGAGCGCGGCGCTGCACCAGGTCTGGACGTTGCTGAGGTGCCACCTGAACGCGGGCGTCCCGGCGCGGGACATCCCGGCGCCGCCCATCTCCTGCGCCGCGTCGCGGAGGTGGCCCACGCTGTCCGCCAGGTTCTCCAGGCAGTCGCGGACCGGGCCCGCCGCCGCCGCCGCCGGCGATCCCTTCTTCGCGCCAGCGCCGGCGCGGCGGGCACCCCGGACCTGGAGCCGGAGCCGCCGCCGCAGAGGCGGCCGATGTAGGCCGACGCGGCGCGCGCGCGGTCCGCGCTCACGGACAGCGCGGCGCGCGCCAGCTCCCGCGGGCTCCGCGGCGGCGGGGAGCCCCGTACGACGCCAGGCTCTGCTCGCACACGGACGGGTACTGCGTCGCGCGGCACGACCTGCGGATGAAGTCGCTGGCCACCGGCGACGCGGCCGCGGCGGCTAGGAGCGCCGCTGCGACGGCGGTGAGCAGCAGGAGGCTCGGGCGAGCCATGATTGCTGAGCTGAGCTGAGCTGGTGCGGCAGGCGGGGAGTGTGCGGGTGGGCAGCAGGGCAGGCAGGCAGCTCACGGAGTCACAGTGGAGAGTGCTGCTGGCTGTTTGTTTGGCTCTGGGCTGCTTCACTTGAATGAATGATTGAATGGCTTTTGTAATCACCCACCTAGCTGTGTCTTCTTATATAGGGAGATTTGGAAATTTGTGCAAAATTCCGGAGACAAATTTTTTGAAAGAAAAAAATCTTTGGAGGTAGTGGCTCCGTTCGCTTTTCTGTTTTTTCAGCCGATTCTTTCCACGAACGCTTCCAGCCGGCTGGTCCGCACCTTTGAAACCAGCCGGAAACAGAAAAGCGAACGGAGCCACTAGTATTATTACAATATATATTTCTTTGATTTTGGATTTTTCCTAATGGGCTTGGACCATCTCCATGCATGGACAAAGACATTGGCGATTTGATTTGACATGAGTGGAGATATTTCTAGAATGGTCCTCTGCTTCGGTTAGAATTAAATACGACGGCAACTACCAAACCTCCCCCCGCGGCATTTCCGTAAGGGCTTGTTTGATAGAGGGGGATAGGGAATGGGATAAGGAAAGAGAAATAGACGAACGGCTAGGATTAAATGAACGTAAAGAATGAATGGATAGGATGGAATAATATCCTTTGGGGTGGGGATATCCCTATCCCCATCCCAACGCACCCAAACAGTTTGGCCCTAACGGAAATGCCAATAATTCCGAGGTTGTCTCGATGAAAAAAAAAAAAAAAAAGGAGAGGTGCGTGTCAATGTGTGATCACGTGATGGGCCAGGATGGTCCCTGTCGGCCCACCTGGACGTGCAGAGATTTGTCCTGGCAATGTGGATCAGCTCAGTTTGCTCCAAAAAAATGTGGATCAGCTCAGTATAAATGCTGACGGCATTTTGCTGCGTGCCTCCCAACTGAAAACTCCTCATCAAGTCATCATGATTTCGTTTGTTCAGGTAGCATTAGCTCACTAATAACTGATATTTTCATGCAATGTTGGATAAGTGAGGATCATACGTATTATTGGTAGAGCAGTACAGTTAGTTAGGCGGCTTTTCCATGATGATAAACAGTGTCAAAACCGAAAAGCTTGTCATCATTGTCTTAACCCGGGAAAAGCTGCACGAATGCAGATTAGCTCGGTACATCGTACTGGAGTATATATTTATTCATGAAGAAAAAAGAAGAAGAAACATTATACATTGCAAGTAGTAATTGCATTGCTGGTACAATTGTCGCCTGATGAACGGTACTGAAGATGGTTGGATATGGCCTAATAGGCTAATAATGTTCGGTCCACACACACACCGTAGCTTGCTCTAGCGCTTACTACTACTACCAGTACACCATTGTGGGTTTGGCCGGCCACACATTGACACAAACCCCTGACGAATTTCAGTGCTCGATCTGCTTGCTCTTTCTGAAATTGGAATTCCATCCGTTTTCAGGCAGAACCGGTTAGAATGCCATTTGCCACGCATTAGTCAAATGCTTCACGCGGATCTGGACACTTTGATGACTGCTCTTGACTTTACCTGCCCAACAATGTACTAGCTACTATAGTTGTATTGTGTCTGAATTATATGTATATTTCTGATGTCTCTTTGGCTAAGGACTCACTTTTCTGCTATCGTTGACGACGAACGCTGCCGTTAATCTTGGCAAGAAACGGAGCTAGTAGCTGCTGCTGCTGCTAATAATGAGCTAGTCTCTTGGCTCCATCGTCGATCTGTCAGCATTACAACAGGATCTGAATTGAAAGGGAAAGGACCCCGTTTGGGTCTGCTTCAGGCTTCAGAGTTTGCCGGCGCATGCAAAATCACGGGAGCCGCTGCTCCTGCCTGCTCCATCTCCCACAGCAGCAAGCAGGAACTGCATGCAGTAGCAGTATGCATGCACAAGATCAACAGCTAGCGATCGAAAGACAGATGCAGAGAGGCCGGTCGTCGGGGTCGCCGTCCGTCATTCTTCATCTCTGTATGCTGAATAATTGCTGAATGCTGATGAGAAGAGAAAAACGGAAAGGTATCCACACATGAACAAGTGTCATCATCTTGTCAATGTCAACTCCTAAATGCATGATAGGCAGTGAGAGAGGTGTGCTCCTAATCACGAGACCTCTCCGAGCCAAACCATTTTTTCTGCAATGATAGGTTTGCACATATTCGATTGGGAGAAGCATTATCCATATGTATTATTTGACGGTGAAAACCTTGCTTTTTATAGAAGCGATGTAACCGTACACACAACTTTATGCTAGGTCACCAACCTACAAAATGTATCAGCAAAAGAGAGAACTATAAAACGATAAATACATTACTTCACCTATGTCTCTAGAAATAGTATTTATATATCTAAGTGTGTAGAAAAACTATACTGTCTAAAAAGGTCAAAATATCATATAATTTAGAACAGATGGAATGTGTAAAAAATAAAATATATTTATTTTGGTAACAAAAATAAAAGTATTCATTAAAGATACATTTTGCTTTTATCTAATAAAAATGTTAGAATCCTTTTTTTCTCTTGTCCGCCCTGTTAGAAAGAATGGGTATTCACTCTGTTCAGTGGGTCAATAATATAAATCAGGAAAACTGACTGTTTTTTATGAGAAAAAAATACCATTAAAATGACTGATAATCCAGTGATTAGCTAAAAAGATCCTACAAATAAACAGTCAAAAACCTTGTTCAGTGGACAATAATATTTACTCCACCTATTTTTATTTTACGAGAGCACAGTATTTACTCCACCCGTTAAAAATGAGTGTCACCCCCACATTGGACAAAAGATTGGTAGTAAAAGAAGACCATAAGAATGTTAACGGTGACACTTATTTTCTCGTCAAGGATCGGACAAAGGAGTGCATACTGTGCGTTAGTGTACTCGTCGACATAATACTACAAGCTTATCGTTATCGCCCTTAACTACATTTTGCACGAGAAAGCATAAGCAGGAGCAACCTGTGTACAGTATGTGGGCTAGTAGTAGCGTGGGCTATTTGGGCTGGGTTTCGGCCTGGGCCTGGGTTACGGGCTAGTACCCAGGCCCGACCTTGTTGACGGCGCCAGCGCGTTGCTGGTGACCTGCGCGACCTCGACGACCTTGCTGCGAATGGCGGCGCGCGTGGCGGCGTCGACGCCGCGGGCGGAGAGGCCGTCGAGGCAGGTGTTCTCGTCGGTGAGCGCGGCGCTGCACCAGGTCTGCACGTTGCTGAGGTGCCATTTGAACGCGGGCGTCCCGGCGCGGCTCATCCCGGCGCCGCCCATCTCCTGCGCCGCGTCGCGGAGGCGGCCCACGCTGTCCGCCAGGTTCTCCGAGCAGTCGCGCACGGGACCCGCCGCCGACCTGGCGGGCGCCGCCCTTCCTCGCCGCGCCCTTCTTGGCGCTGGACCCGAGCCGGAGCCGCAGGAGGCGGCCCACGTACGCCGACGCGGCGCGTGCGCGGTCCGCGCTCACCGACAGCGCGGCGCGCGCCGAGCTCCCGCGGGCTCCGCGGCGGCGGCGAAAAGCCGCCGTGCGACGCCAGGCTCTGCTCGCACACCGACGGGGTACTGCGTCCCGCGGCACGACTTCGCGGACGAAAGTCGCTCGCCGCCGGCGACGCGCCCGCCGCGGCCAGGAGCGCGGCGGCGGCGGCGGCGGCGAGCAGCAGGAGGGATGGGAGCGGCGTTACTGCCCGGGCGAGCCATGATTGCTGAGCTGAGCTGGTGTGGCCGTGCGGCGAGCGTGCAGTGCAGCAGGCTCACGGAGTCACAGTGGACTGTGCTGGTTCTTGGTTGCTTCACTTGAATGATGGATGGAATGGCCTTTGTAATCACACAACTAGCTGTGTCTCCTTATATATAGGGAGATTTGGAAACTTGTGCAGATTTCCGAGACGGTTTTTTTTTCAAACAAAAAACTTTTTGTGGTATATTATACTTTATTTCTTTGATTTTGGATTTTTGCTTTTGGTCTTGGACCAACCATATGCATGTGATCTGATTTGACAGGGGTGGAGATAATTCTAGAATGGTCCTCATCTTTAGGTGTGAATTGAATACGACGCCAACCGCCAAGACTCCCTGCCCCTGCGGCAATTCGATCACGAAATTTGGTTACATTTCCGAGGTGGGAAAAGGATATTTGTCTGAATAAAAACGGAGGAGAGGTGCGTTTGAATGTGTGATCACGTGATGGGCCAGGATGCAGTAGGGGTATGGATGAAAACGGATCGGATACGGACGGTACTCATACCACATTTGTTTTTATATTTTTGTCCGGATTCGGATTCGAATACGGATAGTATCAATCATGCCGGATAGGATACGATTGGATATCGACATCATAAATATGCAATTTGAGTATTCGGATACGGATACGGTACCGGATGTTGAATGTCCGGACTCGGATACGAACGGATAAAAACCCCTCTAAACGAATTCGGTCTCGAATACGATCGGAAAATATCCGTACCGTTTTCATCCCTGAGCAGGGGACTGCTGTTTCCCTGTCGGCCCACCTAGACCTGGAGAGATGCGTCCTGGTGTTTGGATCAGTTCAGTATGAATGCCGACGGCATTTTGCTGCCTTCTCCCCAACTGAAAGATCATCATCATCATCATCATCATTTCATTTGTTCAGGAAACGGCTCACTAGTCACTAATATTTTCATGCTGTTTCAACAATTTTTAATATATAGGATCAGGATCCCTAATGTTGTAATGCAATGTTGGATCAGTGAGAATTGTATTACTCGAGTAGCAGTGATTAGCTAGCTGGCTTTTCCATGATCGATGACATACAGCATCAAGACCGAAAAGCTTGTCAGCATTATCATGACCCTGGAAAAGTGTGGCATGAATACCGCCTAGCTTTGTACTGGTACTCCCTCCGTCCTTTTTTATTTGTCGCCGTGGGATGTGTGCTACAAGTTTGACTTGATTTATAGAAAATACGTATAATATTTATATCTCCCAATAATTTTGTTAAAAAACTAGATCCAAAGATCTTTTCGATGATATTAATTATGATACTAATCGATGATATTTATTATTTATTAAAATTGCCGGCATTTGTGTCTCGGGAAGCGAAGCGACAAATAAAAAGAGACGGAGGGAGTACGTACTATGTTTATGATGAAGAAAAAGCGAAAAACAGTACTTATACATTAAAGACAATAAACTTTGCATGGTAATTGCAGTGGTGGTACAATTGCCTGAATGTGTACTAGTACTACGTACTGAAGATGGTTGGATATGGCCTACTAATGTTCGGCCCAAACACACCCGTACCCTAGTCCTCATCGTGGGTTTGGCCGGGCACAAACACATGACACACATAACTAACGAATTTCAACGCTGTTGCTCTTTCTGAAACTGGATGGAATTCCATCCATCCACTTTCAGGCGGAACCTGTTATAATACCATTTGTTACGCATTAGTCAAATGCTTCACGCGGATCTGGACGCTTTGGTGACTCCTCTTGACCTGTGTTACCTGCCCAACAATGCCCTACTAGTACAGTTGTCTGAATAATATAATACTAATCTTCAACACGGAATTGCCGGAGAGCGCCCCTGCTACTGTGCTTCACTGTTCACGTGGGCCCGCCGGCGCTGTTCAGAACTGTTTACGTGGGTCCGTCACTGTTTATGTGGCCCCACAAACACTGTTCATTTTTAATTTTTTTTCCCCACCTTTTTCCCCCTCTTTAAGCCGGCGCGGCGGCAGCGCGCCCATCGGGCTAGTTATATTCTGATCGATGATGTCTCTCTTGCTATAAGGACCGTCGTCTCAGTCGCACTCTTTTCTGCTATCGCTGATGAACGCTGCTGCCGCTAGTGCTATCTGTATACAGTATTACATGTGGGAACTGTACGTGAGCTAGCTAGCTTACCAGCCGGTAATCTTGGCGAGAATCGGAGCTGCTGCAAGCCTGCTACTTGGCGCCATCTGCATGTGAACGACGACGTGTCGTCCACCTGGCAGGCAGTCGCACAGTTTCCGGCGCCGAACCTGCTGCAACGAGGTAGCAGTAGTAGTAGTGTAGTACTGATGAGCCTAGGATTTGTAATGTAATCCAGCATATCTGTCGTTTTCAGCAAGCACCAACGGCAGCAGGATCTGAAAGGGGTGGAGGTTTGGGTTGCGCCAATCACGTGACCCTGCTGTTCTCGCCTCTCACAGCATCTCGATCTCTGTATGTGCTGATTTGTTGAACGCTGATGAGAACAGGAAAAATGGAAGTGTCCCCTTCAGTTCAACTTCAACCCACTGCATGCCCCTACATTACATTTGTGGTGGGTCTAAATCACGTACAGGTACACTGCTGCTAGCTTAACTAGCTGCAGCTGCTGCTTGTTGAATTTGGGGTAGGCCACCTCCCTCAAGCCAGCCACATTATCTTAAAGATGAGAGATCGATCGGTGGACAGGTGTCATCTTTATTCTTTCTTCCATGAAAGTCATATATATCTGCCATCTGTCGATCAAATCGATACATGGTATATGCCTATATGGAATGGATGGACAAGTCAATACATCACTAGTACTCCCTCCGTATCGCTAAAAATGACTTCTGGCCGTTTCGTCGATTGCGTAAAAAACGACGTTTTACTCTGGCGGCCGATTCTCTGGACGCGAATGCCCTTGGTCCGCTTCGATCGCAGCACCGCGCATTGATGCGAGGCCTCGCTCCGCGCCGCACCAGCACCCTATCGCGCACTCCTTGCCTCTCGCCTCAACACTCGCGTGCACGCCGCTCGGGCCTTGCCTCTCCGCTGGTTTGCTTGAACAGGAACGTGAACAAACCATGGACACCGGACACGTTAACAACTTTGTTTACTACTCCATGGACAGCATGCTGTAGACGTAGAAAAAAAAATACGCGAACAACTCATGTCTGCATTGGAAAAAAAATTTCTTACCAGCAAGGTTATCTACAAAATCAAAATTAACCGCGCATGCACGCCAACCAGGAGCTCAGTATCCATGCAAAATATGCTAAAAAAAAGTGGCCATGCAAAATGGGGGAAAGCAAAAAAAAGTGGTGACGGCAGGAGTCGAACCCACACCAACTCAGCTCCAACGCGGCTGGGCTAGCCAGTAAACATGCACAACTTTCTTGATTTAAATGCAGCCGCAGTCATATTTAATAGGGGTAGACAGGGAAAACTCTACCCTAATTAATCACTCCTTGGTATGCTAAATGCTGTCCTAAACGTCATTTTTTTCCTATATGGAGGGAGTACAATTAACTCCAATAGCTAGCGCCGGGTCTCAAGGTCTAGCTAGCTTGGAGGGTGGGGGCGACGAGCCAAGAGCCATCACTTTTCGGGAGATGGCCGCCGTGCTGGGAAAGGTTGGGGGCGGATCGGGGCCACTACTTCCCCATCCATGATGAGGGAGAGAGTGGATGGGTGTGGCCGTGTGGGTAAAGTTCTTACTTTTTAGGGGTGTTTGGATGGTGTGGAAAAAGTTACATGCGTGTTATATCGGAATGTTGGAGGGATGTTAGGAGGGATTTTAAATACTAATAAAAAAATAAATTACAGAACTTTCGTCGGGGAAACAATGAGATAAATTTTTTTAAGTATAATTAATCTGTCATTAGCAAGTGTTTACTGTAGCAGCACATTGTCAAATCATGGGCTAAATAGGCTTAAAAGATTCGTCTCTCGCAGTTATCGCAATCTGTACAATTAGTTATTTTTAGACTATATTTAATACTCCATACATGTGTAACTAGATTCGATGGGACGGGGCAAAAAATTTGCCCCTCCCATATCAGGTTGGTTTTTACCGCCGATTTATGGATTATATTGGCTGTGAAAATTAATTTTGTTTTTCTCCCTCGGTTCAATAATGGTGAAAATCATTCTCACCATCATCGGTTCTATATAGAACCGGTGGTGTAATATTATTACCACCGCCGGTTTTATTACTAGGTCCTGGTGGTAAAAATACCATAGAGATAAATCATTTATTAGTAGTGAATGTAGATATGGGGTAATTAATGGGTGATCCACGGATGATATGTCTCTCCAGGCAAACTTCTGCTCTAGACATGCATCTCCTTTTGGTGAGGTGACTGGTCCAAACACTTTGCTGAGGGCATTTAGTTTTAGAATGCCGAAACACAACGGCCGGAAACCAGCCTGCCCACGTGTCCCCTTGATCCACTGTTTAGCCTCGTCTTTTTTCTCCCTCTGAGACCCCCTCCTCCTCGCAAAAAAAAAAAAGAAAAAAATTCTCGATCTCTCCTCCTCCGTCTCCTCTCGGGCGGATTGGGCATGGCCGCCCCTCGGACGGCGCGCCCCGGCCGGCCCGCCTCCCCTCCCTCCCTCTCTCCTCCTCCCTCTCTCTCTCTCCATCTCTCTATCCCTCTCCCTCTCCCTCTTCCTCGGTCTTTGTCTCCTTGCCGTGGTCCGCGTGTGGTCCACGAAACCCTAGCCGCTCTTTGGAGCCGGTCAAAGCCGGCGCCTCCCTCCCAGCCTTGGCGGCCGGCGGCCCAGCAGGCGTGACGGCATCCCCGGGGCGTGGGTGGGGGGGCGTGAGTCTGCCCCACGATGGCCGCCCAAGGCCGTGGCGCGACGACAATGGCTCTTGGCGGTGCCCCCGCAACACGCCTTGGTTCCGGCTCTTCGTTCCCTTGGTTTGGTCTCCCTCCCCCAACCATGTGCTTGTTTCTTTTCCTCTTTCAATTTGGCATATTCATGGAGGCAAGGTGAATTTAAGCCCTAGGTCTCTTGTTCTCCCCCTTTCTCTTCTTGATCTACATTGGTTCTCAGAACACCCCCGGTGTTACGGCGCTTAACCTCTCTGTCAAATCTTTTCATAATCATCGTGGTTTCATGATAATGCATGTGTTGTGATGTGTAAATGATTGTTGGTAACCTAAAAATGTCAATAAAGTTACCAAACAAAAGTTGTTTGCGATTGCTCTTTTATATCACTTAAGGTTTAAAATCAATTTTTATCTAGCAAGAATAGTATAGAACATGTAGGTGTCACCCAAATAAAGTTTGAAGCATAATCTTTGTAGATGACAATGCAACTTGTTCCGCGGAAAAATAGCTATGTTAGCTAGTTTTTCAAATAGCCTAGAAATGCAACTTAATTGGAAGTTCAGCCAAGCCTTGGCATTATCACGGAAGCGGCTCGACAAATAAGTAAGTTTGGGTTTAATTCTGCGAAATCTAGTTAAGCACTAATGGTGTGTTATGGCTTGATTCAAGTAGTTAGATGTCCCCTCCTTGGCGCAGGGTAGTTGGTTTGGCGTCGAGCTCAATAGATCGCCGTTACTGCGCTTTAAAAGTCGTCTCGAGGAGCTCGTCTGGTCAATTGGGGCGTCGGGCCCGGATCACCCATCGCCGAGTTAGGCAAAAGATAGCCCTTCGGGGCTTCGTCCCCGCTCGGTCGGCCGGTGATTGTCGATCCGCCTCGGTAGGGCCGCCTGCCCTCCACACCGCTGTCGCCCCATGTCGCCGCTACCCCGCCACAGCCGTTGCTACCAAGCTTGATCGCCAGACGGCACCGGCGGCGCCTCGTCTGCGACGAAGTCACCGCCCGTACCGACGCCGCCGAACTTCGCCACCCCGTGTCCCTCGTTGGCGTTGGCGCCGTGCCTTCCCCTCTAGTGGCGTGGCCGGAACTCGCCGCGCAGAAACGATGCCACGGAGAGCCGCCCACCCGCCAAGCGCGCTGTTCCCGCGCCGCTAGACGCCACCGCCGCCTTGTCGTCGTGTCGCCTCCGGCTCACGCCGTCTGCGTCGCTGTGGCGTTTAGCGCTCACCGGTCTTGATGAGGCGCCTCGGCTGTCTCGTCGTGCCACGCTTAGTCGACAAGGGGTGGGACACGGCGCTTTGTACCGCGCCGACCCGTGGCGATAAAAAGCGCTGTGTGCTCGGCCTTACCGCTTCACGGTTAAATTCGCTCGGCACAAGGCTTGGCTATCCAATTACTCGCGCCCGGTGGTGAGCTATGGGAGATAGGCGGCGCCCGATCCACCTAGAGCCCACGCCTGCGCCGGTGGCGTTCAATTTAGTGTTTGCCTCGCCGCCGAGCCATCTTCTCCGCCGGAATGGAATCGCGTCGGGGTGAGCCGCTACACCTGTTGTAATGCAATTCCTTGCGCCCGTGAGCTATCCCCGGCCTCCTTGTCCCCATGCTCATCTCCGTGGGTCCAATGCGGCGCCGGCGAAGAGGCGACACTGGCGGTGTCTATTCCGGGCGCCGCCATCCTCGCGGGTCACGGGTGGCTAGCCCTATCGGCCCTCCTCCGCTCCAACCTACATCACCGCCGGGTTCGCAGTGAGTCCTTGGTGCTCGCCTTACTCTTGCTTCCACCCGCCCGTGGCTCGTAGCCGTCGGAACGGCCTTGTCGCGCCGATGTCGGGTCCGTCCGCGGCCATTGCCGCGGCGTGCGTCTTCGCGTCGCTCCCTGCCGCCCGCTAAGGTATACTAGGTGTGCGCGAGTCCTAGACTTAGGTATCCGCCATCTTGTGGTCGCTTGCGAGGTTCATGAGACCCGGCGGAGCAGCGGTGTGCCCGCTCACCGCGACGCCCCTTGTTTGCGTCGTCACGGGGCCCCTCGGTTGTAAAGATGAGTTTTCTTAGGGTGTTAGATGCGATGTATCGCCTCCCTTGGAATAGGGTAAATAGTGACGCGTGAATAATTGAAACGTCGGGGGGTTTTCTGCAAGAGCGCCCGGTGGCGCTGGGTCTCTTTCACCGCGGGCCGCCTTGCGCGGCGTGGGCCGAGCCCATCTTGGGCCGCGCCGGCCGATTCCCCTTTTTCTTTTTCCCCGAGTATTTAGCAATGGCTTTTCCTTTTTAATATCTGAGGTGAACTTTGTAAAATCATAGAAAATAGAATATAAGTCCAAAAATAGTGAAACCAATTTTGTTAGCTTTCTAAAATCATGATCTACCTGTTGATATAGTTTGTTCATGCAGTTCGGTTACTTTTTTGCAAGAGGGTATTTAATTACTTTAGGGTGCCTTTTTTTCCTTAATAGGTTAAATTAGAAAATGTTTTGTTATGACAACTAGGTGATAGATTTAGCTCCAAGCTCTTTGCAGTAGGTTCCTTGTATTATTATGTGTGCTCTAAAATTTTAGTAGCTCACGAATATTTGGTTTGGCAAGATAACTAAAATACCCTAGTTAGAATAAGCGTTAAAATAGCTAAACGTTGGTGATGACGGCATGGAAAGATGTTATAAGTTCGCTTTGTAGCTTACGGTGTTAGCCATTAGAGCTAGTTGTAGTTTAGTTATGCGTGCTTTGTTTTAAGAGTTGTTGTTGCCATGTATTTGATTACGTGGTGTATTCTTCCGTTGCATTCATTCGCTGCATCGTTGCATAACATAATAGGAACGATGGAGAATCAATGGATCGATCGAGGTGCTTGGTGTTCTTGGATGATGGTGTTATGGCGGACTCGCTGCGACATTGGAATACTAACTTTTTGGTTATCTTTTACCCAGGCAAGCCCCGGTTCACAACCCCTACTATTCTGCACTTTATAATATTTGTTTGTGCATTAGGTTTTGAGGAGTTGGATGAAACCCACCTGCATAAATATCCTTATCCTATGAGTCTTACTAGTATGACAGATCGTGTAGACTTGCTATGCTACAAAGGTTGCTTGGGTAGAAGTCGAGTGATTCCCCTGTCACTCGCGAGAGATAGGTTTATTATTACTATCATATTACCATCACATGGATTATATGTTGTTAATAAATGGAGACCGGACGGGACTGTATCATGGACCGAGGATGGGCCGGTGTTTTTGGGTTTGTTGGGCAAATGCAGGCGAGGCTCGGTTGCGTTTTTGTCCCGCCCGTGTCGATTAAGGACCGATCGTTGCTAAAGGGTTGAAGGTTAAGTCACGAGATCTCCTTATCTCGAACACATACTTGTGTATGGGCGCTCGGAAGGCTTGCTCTCTCTTGTCTTGGGTTCCGCTTCATCCGACCGATTGTATAGGGTGGTGCATTCATATATTTTTCTTTTTGGATTGGATGTCCTTGCACCGCATTACGGTTGGACCGGGAATGACGGGGCTTGGAATCCCATTAGGGCCGGGGGATCTGGAGCCCCGGCGGGGAGAAAGCAAGTTGTTCTTGTCTGTAATCTATGGATGATGCGGGGCGGAGTGTGTTCGGGGGTACCCAGTGGGCACATTGATTCGCGAATCGCCGTTCTTGAACGGTAACGACGAGGACTTTATTCGGCAGGCGTAGTAAGAACTGGAACTAGAAGATGGATAAAAAGATTCGATTGCTTATCACCGCTTGAAAGTAGATCGGTGCTTACCTAGAATGGTTAGCTAATGAATTAATAGTGATTTGCTAAAATTTGAATATAAGGATGCACTTTGCTAGTAAAGCTATCTTGCAAGTATAAACCCACAAGCCATATAGCCTTGCATATCCTTGGAGTCATTTTAATTCCTCCCGTGTCGGGTAAGTCTTCTTGAGTACAATTGAGTACTCGGGGTTTTATTTTCCCCTCGTGCGGTAATGATGGTTGCTAGTCTAGCGACCCTTGTGTGTGGATACCTCCCGGTGGGCTCGGCGAGGAATTCCAATTACGCGCGATAGTAGATTTATTTCTAATCTTCACTAAATGATTTTATAAAGAAAAGTTCTATAATATTATTATCATGCTAAATGGTTAGTCATGTAATTGAATAAATGTTATTTCCAATTGTAGTAATAATCAAGTGTTACAAGGCACAACAGTTAAGTTTTAAAAAGGAATCAACCTTTATTCTGCTATACAATGATTATTCTTTCATTTGTTATATAATACTCGATCATATGTTAACTTAAGATATAAGAGATACAAGTCCGTTGTAAGCTTTATTCCCTTATTTGTGATCCTATTTGAAAACTGTGGAGTTTCGAGTTCTCCCTCGGGTGTGCTCGGCGAGAATCGATTAAATTAGTGCGCTCCCTTGGGTACTTAGTGTCTATTGGAAGACAAGTACTCTTGTGAGTGTATTAATTTATGCGGTTCTTACCACAAGTGGTATCGAGCATAAATAAGCGAATAAAAACTACACAACCCTTTTTTCAAATTAAAAATTTGACAACAAATTTTTCTCAAAAAGATAGGGCGTTTGCATGCGAAGTTATATAAGTAGCCCTATAACTATGGTTATGTATCTAGGATAGATGGCACTCTGCTGACTTAGGTAGGTCTAATCCTATCTTACTGCAGGTACACTAACCTCGAGTATAGTTCGATAGTATCGGTTAGGCTGCGGGGAGAGAACGGTGTGCCAAAATCGAGAACGGTTGCTCTATATGTGGCAACAGCGGTGGAGGACGGGTTAGGGCGTGCATTCATGCATATCTTGTTTGTGCTTCATGGTGTTAGCCCGATGTAAGATCGATCCCTCTCGAAATCTATTTAGGTCTAGTTAAAGCTTTCAAGGATCTTCACCGATATCCTCAAGTCTGCGTCAAGCAAGTTTCAAGCTAAGCGACCAACTCGGATGTAAGATGATCTCCCCGTGGATGAGGTGCAAATACTGTTGTTAGTCAGTTGTGGATATCTCAGTGGAACATTTGATGCCCCCCTAATTTATTTTCCATCCTTAGATATTGATCCCTGGTCCTTCATCCTCCGAAGGAACTCCTTGTATACCCTTGCTACTTCTAATAACCTTGCTTCTTTGTTGGTATGATCCGTAATGGTATTTTGGTTAATGACTTATGGTGCCGCGACGAAACCGAGGGCCCCCTGTGGAACAAATTTGCCATATGGGTGCGCGCCGGCAGGCACGCTACTGGTATCGAGGTCCTTGACTAAGGTCCATTATAGGTTCATACTTCTACTCTTCTTTGAAACAAAATACTTACTTTGAAAATAAACTTGTGTTCTAATGAGAAATCCACAACGGTTGATGGGGGTAATGCACCAAACCATATGAGAGGCTGTTATGTTGAAAAGGAGAAGACGGAGAAGAACAAGAGAAAAGTAGATTAAGGCTTGTGGCACCCCTACCGATGTTCTGTCACCGTCAACCTACCTTTAGTTGTAGGGTCATGTCGGCTTCATTGCATGTTTTCTTTCTCCCTCTTTAATGCGCTCGTATCACATCCTCCGACACCTTTGCTTGGCCTCAGTCTTTTACTTGTCCCACATCTCGTGAGTTGCGCCCTTGCCCTCCTCGAGCGAAATGCCACCACCACGCCGCCCAAGCCGTCGCTACCGGCATACCTATGCCGTAGCCCACCTATTGCTCTGTCCTGATCACTATTGTAGCCACCCATCATGTTTTTCTTTTTCATAACAGTCTCGCTGTAGATAGTCAACTCCTCGGGAAAAACCCTATCAAGCTTCTACATAAGAGGGCCACTCTCAGTATCTTCTCCACACCCACCTCATAAACTTTTCCAACTTTTTCCCCTAATCATAAACTCATGGCCTCGCAAGAACCACCATACCCTTGCCTTGAACCCACCAATCCTCCTAACCAGCCCACAGGGCTAGAAGGAGTTTGGGCCACCGAAAGACTGTGAAGATGTAGAGGGTTTTCCCCAAGCTTCTCTATACCACCACCCAGGTGGTTGGGGATCCAAGATCGCCCCCATTATGAAGGCCGTGAGTATGAGGAGCATGGCACCGGCGGTGCGAGGTTACCGCCTACGTTGGAAAGAGTGAAAACTCTCCTGCGAGAGATGGATGGAGCGCCACCACCGTCGGTTTTTAAGCTTCTCCGACACCTATCAAGCTGTAGCTCGCAAGGCTCTGCGACTCCTGTGCCAGATCTATGGAGACTCACTCGCTCGTACTCCCATGAGGTTCTTTCCACCTACGGATCAAGACTCTCCATTTTGGAAAGCCCGTATGGAGATTCTGCAAAGGCACCAACGGCAAGCAGTCGACCCCACCGTGGTATCTCTGGCCATGTATCTGTTGGCCCTGGACGAGCACCATGACCAGCTAGCCTCTGAGTTGAGGAAGTGTATCAACCGAGCCGAGGAGGCCGAGCTCTTCATCCGGAAGCTCCATGTGAGCCTTGCCATGACACGTGCTCAAGCTGCCACCGCCGAAAGTCGTGAGACCGCCATTGCTGAAGCATTGCAGGAGGCGAGAGACCGTCATGCCAGGGCCGGTGAGAGATGCCTACCTTGTCACCCGAGACCCGGAGGACTCTGCGTCGGATGGACAACAACCACGCATCCGGGAAGGGATACGTGTATCCCCAGGGGAGGTGGAGAGGGCATGTGCCACCACCCGTCGCCCCGCCACCCACTCCCGTGGAGGCCTCTGAGGATGAGTCTCTCCTTCCCTGCACCCAGCCTGACCCCACCGAAGAACCTCAGGAGAACAGCCGTGAAGCCCTCTGCCTCGATGAAGTAGATTAGTTGCCTGTGGTGATGTACCATGGTTTCGTTGAACGTGTCCTTGCCTTCTCCAGATGTTGTGTTCTTTCCGTTGTACCCCTTTTGTTGTACCCTGAAGCAGTGTGTTTGTCATGCAGCCTAGTGATGTGGTGTGCGGTTTCTAAGTGTATATCTACGTTCTCTGCGATAAATTGTTATGCTTGATAAATAATGTTGGTTAAACACGGTTCGATCGGGATGGTTAGGTAATCACCTTAGTTCTCCGCGTATCGATAAACTTTTAGTACAGTTTTAGACACATGCAAGATGATCGCCGCCATCCTCTTTTTCTGTACAATTGATGTCCGTGTCTCCCGTTTTCACGCCCGCACGGACCCCTTCCCTCTCTTCATCATCTTTTCCTCGGGTTCGCCGAGTCCTCTCCTTTCTCCGACATCATCATCGGCGCATTTAATACCGACCCCCCCACCCGTTGTCCCTCCGTCCTTTTTCCCGCCCACTCCGCATTCACTTCTAGATTGTGCCGCTCTTTGCGCTCTCTTACATTTCCCCTACCTCCGCTATAAAAGCCCTGGCATACCCCTCCTTCCATAACCCTCGGGGGAGTGTTTGTGCGATCAAGCCGTTACCGCCCGAGCCTTAGGAAGAAGGTGGCAAGCCGGAGATAGGAGCGTGGTTGAAGAAGAAAAAGAAGAATTAGTTTCTTCAAGGGCTCGTCCCAAGTTAGTAGATGGTCATGGGGCTTACCATATTTGACTATGATATTCCTTGTTTTACGCTCTCTCTGGACCTATGCTATGGTCCGGATCATCGTCATCCCTCGTACCTTCATTTTCCCGTTTAAACGCCGTACCGTTAGATTGAGGGGTCGAGTGTGCCGAGCTGCGTCCAACATGTAATCACCACGTATCCAGTTCGATGCAATGAAATCGTGCTTCCTCGTTTCCTTTACTCGCTCTGAATCTCGGGACGAGATTCTTTTAAGGGGGGTAGAATGTAACACCCCTGGTGTTACGCGCTTAACCTCTGGTCAAATCTTTTCATAATCATCGTGGTTTCATGATAATGCATGTGTTGTGATGTGTAAATGATTGTTGGTAACCTAAAAATGTCAATAAAGTTACTAAACAAAAGTTGTTTGTGATTGCTCTTTTATATCACTTAAGGTTTAAAATCAATTTTTATCTAGCAAGAATAGTATAGAACATGTAGGTGTCACCCAAATAAAGTTTGAAGCATAATCTTTGTAGATGACAATGCAACTTGTTCCGCGGAAAAATAGCTATGTTAGCTAGTTTTTCAAATAGCCTAGAAATGCAACTTAATTGGAAGTTCAGCCAAGCCTTGGCATTATCACGGAAGCGGCGGCGACAAATAAGTTAAGTTTGGGTTTAATTCTGCGAAATCTAGTTAAGCACTAATGGTGTGTTATGGCTTGATTCAGTAGTTAGATGTCCCCTCCTTGGCGCAGGGTAGTTGGTTTGGCGTCGAGCTCAATAGATCAGTCGTTGCCTGCGCTTTAAAAGTCGTGCAGGAGCTCTGTCCTGGTCAATTGGGACGTCGGAGCGCGGTCACCGCTGAGTTAGGCGCTGCAGCGCCGCTTCTCGGGCTCGTCCCTTTCGGGTCGGCCGTGATTGTCGATCCGCCTCGAGTAGGGCCGCCTGCCCTCCACACCGCGTCGCCCCATGTCGCCGCTACCCCACGCTGTTGCTACCAAGCTTGATCGCTGCCGGGCACCCGGCGCTACTAGATCTCGGCGGTCACCGCCCGTACCCGGCGCCCGCGGAACTTCGCCACCCCGTGTCCCTCGTTGGGCGTTGGCGCTCGTGCCTTCCCCTCTAGTGGCGTGGCACGGAACTTCGCCGCGCAAATGCGATGCCACGGAGAGCGTCCACCTCGCCAAGCGAGCTGTTCAGCGCCGCTAGAGCGCCACCGCCTGCCTCCGTCGTCGTGTCGCCTCGGCTCACGCCCGTCTGCGTCATTGTGGCGTTTGGCGCTCACCCGTCTTGATGAGATGCCTCGCTGTCTCTCGTCGTGCCACGCTAGTCGACAAAGGGTGGGGACGGCGGCGCTGTACACGCCCCGACCCGTGGCGATAAAGCGCTGTGTGCTCGGCGCGCCGCTTCACGGTTAAATTCGCTCGGCACAAGGCTTGGCTATCAATTACTCGCGCCCGGTGGTGAGCTATGGGAGATAGCTGGCCGCCCGATCCACCTAGAGCCCACGCCCTGCTGGTGGCGTTCAATTTGGTGTTTGCCTCGCCCAGAGGCCATCTTCTCCGCCGGGAATGGAATCGCGTCGGGGTGAGCCGCTACACCCGTTGTAATGCAATTCCTTGCGCCCGTGAGCTATCCACGGCCTCCTTGTCCCCATGCTCATCTCCGTGGGTCCAGATCGACGCCGGCGAAGGGCCGACACGGCGTGTCTATTCCGGGCGCCCGCCATCCTCGCGGTCACGGGTGGCTAGCCCTATCGGCCCTCCTCCGCTCCAACCTACATCACCGCCGGGTTCGCAGTGAGTCCTTGGTGCTCGCCTTACTCTTGCTTCCACCCGCCGTGGCTCGTAGCCGTCGGAACGGCCTCGTCGCGCCAGTAATCGGGTCCGTCGCGGCTGTTGCCGCGGCCGGCGTGCTGCGTCGCTCCCTGCGCCGCGCTAAGGTATACTAGGTGTGCGCGAGTCCTAGACTTAGGTATCCGGCCATCTTGTGGTCGCTTGCGAGGTTCCGCAGACCGGCGGAGCAGCGGTGTGCCGCTCACCGCGACGCGCTGTTTGCGTCGTCACGAAGGGCCCCTCAGTTGTAAAGATGAGTTTTCTTAGGGTGTTAGATGCGATGTATCAGTCTGTTGGAATAGGGTAAATAGTGACGCGTGAATAATTGAAACGTCGGGGGGGTTTTTTTTTGCGCAAGAGCGCCGGTGGCGCCGCTGGTCTCTTCCACCAGCGGGCCGCCTTTTGCGCTGGGGGCCGAGCCCATCTTGGGCGCGCCGGGGGCCGATTCCCCCTTTTTTTTTTCCCGAGTATTTAGCAATGGCTTTTCCTTTTTAATATCTGAGGTGAACTTTGTAAAATCATAGAAAATAGAATATAAGTCCAAAAATAGTGAAACCAATTTTGTTAGCTTTCTAAAATCATGATCTACCTGTTGATATAGTTTGTTCATGCAGTTCGGTTACTTTTGCAGTAGGTATTTAATTACTTTAGGGTGCCTTTTTCCTTAATAGGTTAAATTAGAAAATGTTTTGTTATGACAACTAGGTGATAGATTTAGCTCCAAGCTCTTTGCAGTAGGTTCCTTGTATTATTATGTGTGCTCTAAAATTTTAGTAGCTCACGAATATTTGGTTTGGCAAGATAACTAAAATACCCTAGTTAGAATAAGCGTTAAAATAGCTAAACGTTGGTGATGACGGCATGGAAAGATGTTATAAGTTCGCTTTGTAGCTTACGGTGTTAGCCATTAGAGCTAGTTGTAGTTTAGTTATGCGTGCTTTGTTTTAAGAGTTGTTGTTGCCATGTATTTGATTACGTGGTGTATTCTTCCGTTGCATTCATTCGCTGCATCGTTGCATAACATAATAGGAACGATGGAGAATCAATGGATCGATCGAGGTGCTTGGTGTTCTTGGATGATGGTGTTATGGCGGACTCGCTGCGACATTGGAATACTAACTTTTTGGTTATCTTTTACCCAGGCAAGCCCCGGTTCACAACCCCTACTATTCTGCACTTTATAATATTTGTTTGTGCATTAGGTTTTGAGGAGTTGGATGAAACCCACCTGCATAAATATCCTTATCCTATGAGTCTTACTAGTATGACAGATCGTGTAGACTTGCTATGCTACAAAGGTTGCTTGGGTAGAAGTCGAAAGTGATTCCCCTCACTCACTCGCGAGAGATAGGTTTATTATTACTATCATATTACCATCACATGGATTATATGTTGTTAATAAATGGAGACCGGACGGGACTGTATCATGGACCGAGGATGGACAGTGTTTTTGGGTTTGTTGGGCAACAGAGCGAGGCTCTGGTTGCGTTTTGTCCCGCCCGTGTCGATTAAGGACCGATCGTTGCTAAAGGGTTGAAGGTTAAGTCACAGATCTCCTTATCCCGAACACATACTTGTGTATGGGCGCTCGGAAGGCTTGCTCTCTCTTGTCTTGGGTTCCGGCTTCATCCGGACCGACTGTATAGGGTGGTGCATTCATATATTTTTCTTTTTGGATTGATGTCCTTGCACCGCATTACGGTTGGACCGGGAATGACGGGGCTTGGAATCCCGCTTAGGACGGGATCCGGAGCCCCGGCAGAGAAAGCAAGTTGTTCTTGTGTGTGCGATGCAAAGCGAGGAGTGTGTTTCGGGGGTACCCACCGGGCACATTGATTCGCGAATCGCCGTTCTTGAACGTAACGACGAGGACTTTATTCTCGCAAATGTAAAGAACTGAACCGGAAGATGGATAAAAAGATTCTCGATTGCTTATCACCCGCTTGAAAGTAGATCGGTGCTTACCTAGAATGGTTAGCTAATGAATTAATAGTGACTGCTAAAATTTGAATATAAGGATGCACTGCTAGTAAAGCTATCTTGCAAGTATAAACCCACAAGCCATATAGCCTTGCATATCCTTGGAGTCATTTTAATTCCTCCTGTCGGGTAAGTCTTGCTGAGTACAATTGAGTACTCAGGGTTTTATTTTCCCCTTCGCTGCGTGTAATGTATGGTTGCTAGGCTAGCCGACCCTTGTGTGTGGATACCTCCCGGTGGGCTCAAATGAGGAATTCCAATTACGCCGCGATAGTAGATTTATTTCTAATCTTCACTAAATGATTTTATAAAGAAAAGTTCTATAATATTATTATCATGCTAAATGGTTAGTCATGTAATTGAATAAATGTTATTTCCACTGTAGTAATAATCAAGTGTTACAAGGCACAACAGTTAAGTTTTAAAAAGGAATCAACCTTTATTCTGCTATACAATGATTATTCTTTCCGCTGTTATATAATACTCTGATCATATGTTAACTTAAGATATAAGAGATACAAGTCCGTTGTAAGCTTTATTCCCTTATTTGTGATCCTGCTGAAAACTGTGGAGTTTCGAGTTCTCCCTCTGGGTGTGCTCGACAGAATCGATTAAATTAGTGCGCTCCCTTGGGTACTTAGTGTCTATTGGAAGACAAGTACTCTTGTGAGTGTATTAATTTAGGCGGTTACGCCACAGGTTCTTGCTATTTTTTTTGGTTGTGTACACCGTGACTTGCTCTTCGGTTCAGTTGGATCCCGAGAGCGCATAATATTATGGCATAGATCTGAGCACATGACCATGTTAGTCATATTTGTTTTATTTCTTAGTGTGATGAGAGAGAAATTGACACCGGTCCCGATGGTTTTTGGATTATTGTTTCAATTTGGGTCATGTGCAGTGATGATGACAATGTTTTCATTTGAGGGAATGGGGTAGTGCTATGATGATTGCATCATAGATTATGTTTTCGCCTCCTATAATCCTCGCTAGGATTGGGCATCGCCAAGCCTATCCATGTTAGCAAAATTGATTTCGGTCCTTTGAGGCAATGATCATAGTCAATGTTGATACCGTTTTTGGCATTTCTTTCTACCTGTCCCCATGGCACCTGAGGCAACATTGCATTGGTTGCTTCTGTTTAGTTGCATTTTAACATGCCTGCTTCGTTCGTGTACTTTGGAGTACTAATCACAGCTGGTGTTTATTGCCTCTTTAGTAACATACTACATGGTTGGAATTAGTTCTTGATTATGAGATCTGAGCTTCTAATGCTATTGCCTGTGATGATTTCTTCCTTTGTCTTATCTAATCATTACCTTTTATTTTGCACTCTTATACTTGCTTCTCATCTCGCTGTCTATGATCATTGCCTGTGACGTCAAATTATATGCTATTCATTCTGAGCGCATGCCCTATTCCCAAGGATTACTTGTCGACACTTCCGTTGTATATGACCAATTTTGGTTCTCATGTTTCTTTGAGTTTTCAAGACAATTTTTATGCACACCGATATTTTTTAGCTCCAAAGTGAAATAGCTACGTGGATTCGATAAGAGATACGATACGACAAAGGTCTGTGCGTTTTTTTATGATTATGTATGCTTTGGTGCCTTTAGCATTTTAATATTTGATGTTCCATTTCCTTCATTGATGTAGGTTACACAAGGCATTTTGTTGCTTGTCAAAGCCACCTCATATTGAGGTACCCTGATCCCTACTCTTTCTTTAACCATTCTTTTCTTATTTGCACTAGGTATGTACTTTATGTGCCTGCTAAGAATTTCATTTTTGGTTTTATTGCAGGCTGGAGTTCAATCCTAAGCACAAGGGTTTATGGCAATAACTTTAAGAATATGCCATAAACCAATATTCTCAAGCTAGCGACATGTTACTGCCTCTGTCATACAAACAAAGGTTCATGTTTTGCTTAGCTGTTCATATTTTTCCTGCTGAATCTGTACACCACTATTGGGTGCCTTGTCTTTTTAATGCTTCCATTCCATGCGTTTAGTTTGATCTTTAATTCAGCAGGCCTAATTGATTTCCTTCAGTTCATTGACAAAGACTCTTAGCATATACAGTGAGGCCAGTTCATTTCTTGGTTAACTTGCTTCCACATGATCAAGAGCCCAATTCTCAAAACCCTATTATTTTTATTATGTTATGAACTCAATAATATTTTGTTCCTGCTGTGGTTGGGGATTTGTACACATCATAAGCGTGGAGTAGATATTAGTGAATTGTTGTTTAGACTAGCAAAAAAAATATATTAAGGGTTATCTTCTTTACTTTCAGGTTCATATGGAAGCCACTGAAGTCACAAATGTGTGGTAACTTAGATTGCTATTAATTTTCACAGTTCAAAATGGACTTTGTAAGAATTGGGTAAGAAAGTGAAAACAGGCCACCCTCTCCAATTTACTTTGTTTTCTGTCGTTATGATTTTACAGAAAAACTAAAAACCTCTTCATCATGAGTGCAAAAGTTTATGCTACATTATTAGCCTAGGAAATCGATTCAATAAGTTTGTGTTGGTATTTCTTGTACCTTTGTCAAACATCTCAAAAGTACTATTTTCTTCTTATCGGGAAGTGTCATGAGGATGCAGTGTAATTCATATTGCTTCGCACGTGAAACGCTACATATGAAAGGTACAATTGTCCCTTCTCTGTGCTGCTGCAAACGGCTAGTGTTAACTAATTGAAACAGATATATTATAGTTTTAGTAAAGATAAAGAAGGAATACCAATTACAAAAACACAATTCAGTTGTACTATGCAACTACAATATCTCGCACTATTTACATTTTCCTCATTACCGTCTCCTCCGTAGCAATGGCACAGTGTTCCATCCGAGGTTCTGTGCTTGCCGATTCAGAGTACTTAAAATATTCAGAGCATTTTAAAATTGTTGCTTTTATAGATTTCACAGGTTATTAGGCTTTGGTTGTTACTTTGCATCCTTCTAGTCTCACTATGGACATGTGGTGTATTATTGGCATCCAGCTTGGGCTTCTTGACGCTTCAGATGTTCTAAATCTGAATGCTCAGCCATATATTATTTGATTGCATTTTTCCTATGCTTCCAAAAACCCTGCTCTCCATGGGTTACCCGTGAATTGTGTCATCATGTGAAGAATTCACTTCCATGCATGTTTCTTGCCCGCGCATAGCCATCCTCGCATTTCAAAGCACTCGGATCCTTCCTCTTCCTGTACATAATGAAATTGGTTGGATAGGTCCGGCCACCTGAACTTGTTGCTTGTCCTTCTGTCTAACCGCTCGGAGGAGGTTCAAACAAAATATGTAATGCTCATTCAGTGGCCTGGTTCGTTACGAACAATATTTTAAAGGCTAATCGCAGGTTATGCATTAGAAGTTCACTGATGTTGCTGACCCTGGTAGCATGATATCATGTTCTATGGTTTCAGCTTTCAAAAATCTATATATATATATATATATATATATATATATATATATATATATATATATATATATATATATATATTATTTGAGATGGATGGCTCCTTGATTTGTGCTTACATAGATGCATTTTTTGTAGGCGGATGGCTCCTCGGTTTGTTCTTGCTGTCATTGGAACAGTGCTTCCTGGCTGATTATTCTAAATGTGTACATCTAATGCTACTTTCTTTCTCCTGTGTTTGCAGTTATTATGACCACATGAAAAGGCTTGTTTCTCTTTTTTATGAGATGTGATGTATCTGGTATGCTATGCAAATCCTACCTCATTCTTTTCCTTAACTCCCTGTCTTTTTTATCTTCTGCTACATAATCAAGATGGTGATCAGGATATTAAAAAAAAGTGTAAGACCCAAAAAAAATGTTGAGTTCAAATTGTTTGATTAGGTAGTACCCATACTATCTGTGATATCGAGTATCTAGGGTTACTTCCTTTAGTACAGATGCAACATCTTGTGTTAAGTGCTATTGGTTCCTCCATTTGGTTTGAGACATGGATTTTTTTTTTTTAATTCAGCTAGCAATGGGTTGTTGCCCACTATGATGCGATCTGCCTCTTTGTAGTGGATTGTGTAATCATGATTGTAATTTAAGTAAAGATCGCTACTGTCTTTGAGTAGGGATTCATGAAGATGCAGTTCCTTTTGAAAAAAACCCAGAGATATTTTGTAGTTGCTTTCTATGTATGGAAGGCACTCATATGTGTTGACAATGAAACTGCATTTTTTCCTAAATGTTTTTGTTGCTGCCTTCTCAAATCTTGCTCCCAATTTCAGATGGCCTACATATGAATGTGTGCTGCATGTCCTTATATGCCTATCTTAATCTATGGGATATGGGTAGTTATTTCCACAAGAATGCATGTTCTATTTTTTATACCATCTTAGCAATTTATTTGAACACTAATGATGTTTGTGTCCAGGAATTCCTTAATTATGCTACATTTGTGCTCATAGGTTACATTAGGTTTGGTCTCCCCAATTCGACTACGCTGGTTGTATTTTTGACCTTTCAATGTCGTGGACTAAAAGATAAAAACATATAGTAATCGAAACCATCCATAGATACATGATCCTTCATAATCAAAATTGTTTGCCAGGTTGGTACTTTTATTTGTGTCTCAAGTAAGACCCAAAAAAGAAGAATGAAGGCATTGACAGGTGACTAGATTTTACTTTCGAAATAGTTTCCCAGATGATTATGAGGTACTATGTCTGCTAGGCTGGCGTTCCCAAGTCCCTGATGCCCTTGGTCGTAAAATGACTACTTCAGTCTTGGCTCTCATGTTTTGTACAACTCCATATCGAATTGGCCTTCAGAGAGAAATAATGCACAAAGAGCCTTCTCTTGTCAAATGATGCAAAATTATTGGATTAAAAAAATATACTTGGACAGATTGTTGGACATTTAGTGCTATCCCATTATCAGTTTCCCATTAATCACAGTTCAAAGTATATTTCTCGCTGAGCTTACATATGCCTGTACCTTTTCATCGAGTCATATGGTGCTTTTCGAATCATAGATTGTAGTTGAAAAAACCTTCCACGCCTCATATTTACTAGACATGAACCTTGATTAACATGAAATATTTCTATTTTTCATTGTCTCATATTTAAATATATTATTCACATACCATTTTTGTGAATTTGTTGCAGTTTCCAGCAGCCTCGTGGTGTTCCCGGATTTTTTTGGCAACGAAACATACCCCTAGCTTCTAGAATCATACGTGGTCATTTAATTGTATTTTTCACAATAGCTTGTTCTTATTAATTAATTGTATCCGTGCTGACAGCCTGCTACTCGGTTCCACTTCCACTACCAGTTGTGCGTGCTACACCACAGAGACAGCTAGCTTTACCACCGTCAACGTTAGTTACACCGGACACGCTTTCATCCTCATCAGCCTTAGTAAACCAAACTCCCATCCAAACTTCAGCTTCATCAGAAACAAATATTTTAGAATTACATCACACTGATACCTTATCCAATCCTCCGTCTGACATTTCTATCTTAGATCAGGTAACAAGTTTTTTTCCTCTAAAATAGACATGGTTCTTATATTATGTCAGGTTATGAATGTTACACCGTGTTTTCATACATTCAGAGGTCTATACCAGAGTTGAAACTTACTGATGCTTCTTTACAGTATAGCGACAACAAGTAAGCGGTTTTTTCTTTGCCTATACACATTTTCTTGTTCTCCTACAACCTTATAGCCAATCTCTAGGATTTACACTGAAGCTTTTTCTCACTCTATATATCATTGCAGAGAAAGTTATTTGCTCAGTCAAAAGATTTTGACGAGGTAAACTCCATAGGCACAGGCACCTCAGATAAACTTGCAAATCCCGATTTAGTAACACAAAGAAAAAGTATTGACGCACTGCATACAGTTCTACCATGCACTATTGTATTTATACAGCTACTCTATTGCTGAATACTATAGAACTATACTATACCTTATGTCATGTGTATGATTATTAAAACACACAGGTGCAGCTGGTTGCTGACAAAATGGCAAAAAGTGAGGAAGTTCCGCTGGATGAGCATCATCAAAATCCAGAATCAACCACGAAGAGGTACTCGCATCAACTTTGCTACCAATCCTGTTCGCTTCAGTGCTATCGAGTTTGCCATTTAATGGTAAACCGGCCTTCCTAGATATTGCTTAGATTTATCTTATATCTTTCTTTGAACAGACCAAGGAACAGATAAAATCTACCAGTGATAAGGCTGCGACTCATCAACCAAAAAGCTCCCTCAGGTAATTAGCTGACATTTTTTTAACCGATCTCAATGCTGTTATGCCTTGATGGCCCTTATAGACACAAACCTAAAGTCATTTCTGTTTTCTGACATGCAGATATGGAGCGTCTACAAATCAACCTTTTGCATCCGCAGAGCAAGAGCTGCAAGTTACTTTTGTCTGTATAAAGTAGTGTTGGTGAATATATTACTTTTCACCTCAGGTACTAAAGGCCAGCCTCTTAGTTGATTTACATGTCAATAGAGTCTACTGATCGATGAAGTTACAGACCTACAACTACCATCTACTGACGACATGCAGGACTGGAGAAACTTAAATCGATCCTCCTTTTGTATATATAAAACATGACTTGCTAGATTGTTTTTGCGTGTATATATTAGCCGACAACAATGTCTATTATGCCAACAGCGTCTAGCCTGCTGTTAATTAGCTCTTTCGTTTGTAAACACCACCACGCTCTTTTGTTTCTCAGAGTTCTGGCCGTTCTACATAAATAGATAGACTTTATCTTAATTATGCTATTATTATAAATCTGCATCAAACTTATACGGACTCCATTCGTGTTACACAAATATTAGCGGGCGCGCGATGGCGCGCACAATTTACTAGTACCATAAAGACTCTGCGAGCCGGCTCGTATGTAGCACGAGGACGCAAGTGTGTACGTAGTTAGTCATAATAAACCCACAATTATTCGTAACACTCAGTGATACCTGCAATACTATTACCCTGTTAACTGCATGCTTGATCCATGTGTGGTGTGTCTGAATGAATGGCCGACATGCCGTTCTGACGGATGCCGGCCGGGCCGCCTTGGATCGAGGAAATCATGCACCCTGCGCGCTGCCGCATGTACGGTAAGAACCACGCGTTGGGCCATGCCCGCACCCCAATCGTGGTCTCGTGGATTTCCCGGACCGTCCCAAGCAAAGGTAACAATGAAGCCCGTTATAATGCCAGCGCACTTGTCTGTCAATTTTATAACTCATCATGCTCTGTTGGTTAGGTTCCATGCAGTATATAATTTTAAGAGTTAAATGCATCACAGGTCCATTAACTTGTAGGCAAGTTTCAGTTAGGTCCATCAACTTAGAAAGTGGTTTTTTAGGTCCATCAACTTGTAAGCATGTTTCAGTTATATCCATTAACTTACAAGTTAGGTCTATTAACTAAGAAAGTGACTTTTTAGGTCCATAAATTTTGTACGATGTATCATTTAGGTCTATATCCCTCTACATGGACTTCTTGCGTTGACGTGGCCTGCTAATTTATCCATCCAAAACAGTTATTGACCGTTCATTTCGTCAAACACGTTGTGAGCGAACGAGCTAACATCGCCTCCGCCAATGCGGGCGCATGGGCGAGCCGTCACGAGCATGCGTAGTGGGTGAACGGTGCCACGACCACGAGGAAGCGTGAGTAGGCTTCCTCGGCCGTGCCAACGAGCACTACCCCCACGCCACGACCACGAAGGCGTGCCGGTGAGCCCTGCCACCACCAAGGCCACACGGGCACACGAAGCGAGCCGCCACAGCCCACGAGGGCTGTGGGCGATCGTGCGCCATCCTGTGCTTTCGAGTTTACGACAAACGCAACCACCAAGAATACTCGTCTACCCATGTGCATAGGTGGCCCGCGTGGCCACAGCGGCGCATGTCTGTGTGACCGTGGCGGTCTGCTTGTGCGTCGTCGGGACCGTGGTGGTGACGGCGCTCGCCTACATGGCCGCATCAGGCCTGCACACCCATTTGGCTGCGATGGCGGCGGCTCGTTCTTGCGCCGCATCGGTGGAGGTGGTGCTCGCTTCGTGTGACCATAAGGCGTTTGATGAAATTAAGGTCAACAACCGCCTCGGATGGATAAGTCAACAAGGCTATGTCGGCCAGACGAAAAACCCATATGGACGGATATGGACCTAAGTGATATGATATACAAAGTTTATAGACCCAAAAAGCCACTTTCTAAATTGATGGACCTAACTGACACTTCTCCCAAGTTAATGGACCCAAAAAGTCACTTTCTAAGTTGATGGACCTAACTAAAACTTGCTTATAAGTTAATGGACCTTTGGTGCATTTAACTCTAATTTTAAAAAGAACATGATTCAGTATGCGTGCTTGTATTTTTTTTCTCTAGATTTATATTCGAGTTGAATGGCATCATTTTAGGCCCCTTTAGAACATAGAATTTGTGAAGAAATTTATAGGATTGTAAGCTTATATATCTGTTTTATGTCCTCCTTCGGTACAAAGGATTGATCATTCTAAAATCCTATAAAAAACTGTATGGAATTTTAGGAAAAATCTAAAACAAGGTACAACCTCTTGGAAGCTTTCCTTTTGTGTTGATGTGTTTTCAAATTCCTATGCTTCTTCTCTATTGTAGTTCTATATTTTTTTTCTTCTATTCATTCATGTGTTTTTAGATATGCCACGTTCCAAAAAGACCATTGACGTGTTGGTAGACTTTGCAGCTCCACATTGCATTGCAGTAAACAAGCTAGACACAACCAATGCAAACACACCTGTATGTGCCCATACACAGAGATATGGTTGGCTACGGTGAATGGTTGGATGATTGTGTGTTTGCGTGTATGTGTGAGGACATGATGTGTCTATGATTTATCATTTATAGCATTTGTCAAAAAGAAACGGATCCAAGGGAATACGAAGCTAGATCAGATAACGCCGTTGTAAGTGTAACGTGGTTGGCTCAGTTGGCACATGAACGTACGTACGTACGCATCGCAACGCAATTCACTGGGCGGCATCACATCACACGAGTCTCCCACGTGAGTTGACGCCTTGGCCGTCGACGTGTCCTTGCCCGTTGCGGTTGCGCACGAGGCCGCGACACGCTCGGCGCTGGACAGCCCGGGGTTACGCTCTGCGCGCGCCAGGCCAGCCATGCCGCCGCCCCGGACAGAAGACAGCGCAAGATTCCGGCCCACGGGCGTCCCCGCCAGCCACGCACCCGTCGTCCCCATCCCCGCCGCCTCGCTGGCACGCCACCAATGCAACCTGCCCGGCCAGCCTGGCAGCCGACCGCACCGCCATAAACTGCCACTCGCCCACATCTCGCGCACCCCGCCCGCAGCACCGATCACTCTCCCAGTGCCACTCGCTTGCACAGAGCACACAATGCAGCAGAGCGCCGCCCGCCTCCTGGCCGCCGTGGCCTGCCTGGCGCTGGTGGCTCCACCCGCGCACGCGCAGGGGACGTCCGGCTCCGGCGCCGGGGCGATGCCGTCGTGCGCGGCGAAGCTGGTGCCGTGCGCGGGGTACCTCAACTCCACGTCCACGGCGGCGCCCGCGGCGGAGTGCTGCGGCCCGCTCCGGGAGGCCGCGGCCAACGAGACGGCGTGCCTTTGCGCCATGCTGCTCAACAGGGCCGCGCTGCGGGCGTTCGGCGTGGCGCCCGAGCAGGGCCTCGTCCTCGCTAAGCGATGCAACGTCACCACCGACGCCTCCGCCTGCACCGCCGGAGGTAAGCTAGCTAGATCGCGTATCGTCGTCAGTCGTGCTCCTTTCTAGTTTCTACTACTACTAGTAGTAATTAGAGCATCAAATGATTAAGAATCTTTCCCACAAGTACATACATTACGCTAAGTAATCTTGTAAGTTGTAATTACAAAGCAAAGCTCCATGTGGAGAGATTTGGATCTCATTGGGCTGTTACTAGCAAGATCATAACCTGTCGTCGAGTGATACATCTTTGCAGCTCAGATCATCTTCTGATCACATCTCAGATGATGAGTCCGTGTCACTAGTTATAATCAATGCATAATAATTATAACTAGCCCGATGGGGCGCGCTGACGCCACGCCGGCATAGAGAGGGGAAAAAAGACTGAGCAAAAAAAAAAATCAAAAGGTAAACAGTGTATGTGGGCCCGCATAAACAGTGATGGGCCCACGTGAACAGTGCCAAACCGCGTTGGAGGGGCCGTGTGGACAGTGCTGAACAGTGCCAGAGGCCCTGGCTGGCCGGGAATTCATTCCTCGTTGAAGAGTAGTATTATTACATATAGTTGTAGTACGCTGTGATGTAGTACGCTGTGATGGTGCTGAACCTGAATGATGTCGATCTTATTTTTCTACCAGGCACTGCCACTGGCGGCAATACTGCTGCATCTTCAGCTTCCACTGGCAGCGCTGCTTCTTCAGGTACTGCTATCACCTCACAGCTAACTGCTACCGCTACACAGTTACCTAAAGAGAGGTTCAATACTTGATTCAAATGACATTAACGGTAGATTACAGTTCCTCACAGCATTTTTTTTTTTTACTCCAAACTTCTCTTTCTGATAAAAAAAAAAAAGAACACAAGGATACTAGTCCAATCATAGCTGAATTTGGCTATTCCAACCTTACCTGAATTTTGTGCTGCTGTTCACTTGTTCAGTGACCAAACCAACAGCCAACGGAGGCAGCGTGGCGCGTCGCCTGAGCTTGACTGGTGTGTCATCAGTGGTAGGCTTCAGTTTCATCTGGTCGATGATCATGGCGTAGGAGTATGTATCTGCCATTGGCTTTGGCACCGACCAGAATTTTTTTTTTGGTGGATTCAGATATTTATATATGTACGGTCGAGTACCATCTACCAATCACCTGGTTATAGTTTCCTTTTGCATATATATGCCCTGTTGTACCATTGCTCTTGTGTCAGCAAAACAAGAGAAAAAAATGTCAAGAATGATGGAAAGAACCAGAAGGAAAAACGTACACGTTTTGGCATTGTTGTAAATCAGAGTAAAAATAGTGACCAAATCATATAGCTGGTTTCAACAAGAAAAATAAATACACTAAAGAGCATTTCCAAGAGAGTGCCAAAATTCACTTGGTAAATCTTATGATTTGGCAACTCTCTAAAATATATAGCAAGTGAAAAAGGAGTTCCTCTCCAATAGTTTGGCATAATTCACTTGCCAAACACGCGTTCAAGCTTACATCGGGAACCTCGAGGCGTAAATAAAATTATGTTTATATCCTTCCACCTCTTGAAAACTTACATCGGGAACTCCGAAGCGAGAAACAAAATTGTTTTTCACCCTTCCACCTCTTCTAAAAAGTCTGATGGCAAAAGTCGCGTCGTCTGGCCAGGATATATATCCGCGTCGGGGGAAAAAATAATAACAACTTGGGATAATTGAGGAGTTGATTTGAGGAGTTGTTGGAGAGAGTTTTTTGTGATTTTGTCAAGAAAATAAGGATAGCAAGTTGAAATACCAAGTTGTTGGAGATGCTCGGTTTAAATAGAGCATCAATGAATACATTACTAAAAAATACAAAAATAACTTCAAATATGACACAAATAAATAAATTATTTTTATTTGATTTTAAAATGATCGTTATGATTCTAAAAAATTGCTTTGTTTCGCTACAAAACAAGCTTTGAAACCATGGCCAAATTTACTCGGTATTAATATTTTGGTGGTCAAAGTTTCATGGCAAAAATAAACTCATCCAATAGCCGGACAATTAACAAAGAGAGAATGGACGTGGGCCTTGCAAAGTCTCAATTTGTTGGGCTTGGGCTGCACCTTTTGTGTTCCATCCAAATTACGCCGCCCAGCCGAGTAGGCCCAGTCACAACAAAATCATTTGGGCGTTCGCCGATCTGGTCAAATAATCCCAGCCAATTGGAAAAGGAAAAAAAATTCCAGCTCCACTTCCCACATGGAGAATTCCCCACCACCAGCACCAGCACCAGCACCAGCAGCGGCAGCGCAGGCGACGCGGCCCGATCCCGTCCACCGCCCAGAGGACCCCGCGCCGATGCGGCCGCCGTCGCCGCCGCGCCCGCCCGTGGCGTTCCCGACGCTGGACTCGCTGGCGGCGTTCCTCCGGCCGCGGCTCCCTCCGGGGCGCTCGCCTCCTGGGGCGCCGTGCCGGGGACCAAGACGCTGGCGAACCTGTTCCTGGAGCTCGCCGTGGGCGACTGCGTGCTGCACGCCCCCACCACCCCGCCGCCGCAGGTGGTCCGCGCGGTGCACGTGGCCACGGTCCGCATCCGCAACAGCCGCGGCGCGCGGCTCGTGGAGACCCGGCAGCTGCTCTCCGACGGCACGGTCCGGCGGCGCGGCCCGCGGCCGCTGTCCGAGAAGATGCGGCCCGGCGAGTCCCCCGAGGCCGCCGCGGCGCGCGCGTCCGGGAGGAGCTCGGCGCCCGCGCCAGCGTCCGGATCCTTGGCGGCGACGGCGCGCGCGTGGAGGAGCGGGAGTCCGTGTCCTACCCGGGCCTCCCCGCCCGGTACGTGCTCCATGCGGTCGACGCCGAGGTCGTGGACGGCTTGCCCGAGGACGGGGAGTTCGAGACCGAGGAGACCGGCGAGGACGACGGGGACGCCGGCGCCGGCGCCGGTGCCATCACCGTGAAGCGCCACTACTGGGATTGGATAGACGACGACGACGGCGGTGACAGTGAGCGCAAGGAGGTCGCTGCTGCCGGCGCGGGCGCACACTAGAGGCTGCTCTCCTCCGTCGCGGAGAATCGTAGGGCGAACTGCGCGGCAGTGGTGCATGCCCCAGCAAATCGATGAATTTGGGGGCGCCTTGGTCTCTGTCTCCTGTTGGTTTTCTTGGCAATTTCTCTACTTCAGATCAGTTGAGTTCACATGTATAGGTTTGCAAGTATCAGGTCACATTATTTGTTTCAGTTTCAGAGATGAACACTGAACTGCTCGTTCCTCCCAAAAGGCCAAAACCAATCCAACCAATCAAGAACAAATTGAGCACCCTGCTCCCAAGTCTGAACTCTGAACATAGGGAGCACTGTACTGTAGAATTTTGTTGCTTTCTGTTTTCGTGCAAGATCATAGGACGATTATATATGTATATATGTAAAAGAACTGGAAATTTTTTTTGCTTTCACGCCGGAGGGCGCGTTTTTAAAAGAACTGTGGAAATGTGGAATGAAAATACACAATACTAATCAACACCATTTTCATATTACAATTAGCAGATCGAGTACAAGTAGCCTAATCTCTGCACCTACACATATCCTGAAAGAAACATAAACTGCCAACACAAAGAACGCACCACACACACATATCACTCCCCGAAAAGCTACAATTTTGACGACTCATCCAATCAATATCATCAGTGCTCTTTCATTTAGACCTCTTTTTTGTGTTTGGAGCGAGCAGCTCCGCCATGGCGATCCAAAGGTTTCTTGAACGGAATGAATTCTATCCCACACATGTAAGGTCGCAGGACCTCGGGCACCCGAACACCGCCCTCCTCCTGGTGCGTCTCCAGGATACAACACAGCGTCCTCTCCGTGGCGGTGAGCGTGGAGTTGAGCGTGCGAACAAACCTCTTGCACCTCTCGCCGCCGCCGCCGTCCTTCCTCCGGCCGCCATGCCCATACGTGATCCCGAGCCTCCTCGCCTGGTAGTCCGTGCAGTTGGAGGCTTGGAGCACGACACGAGCTCCCTGTACGTCCCCGACGCCGGGAACCACGCCTCGAGGTCGTACTTCTTCGCCGCCGAGTTGTTCAGCTCGCCGGACACGACGTTGACGACGCGGCCGGCGATGCCGAGCTCCGCGTAGAAGTCCTCCGCGTTCCTGATCATCTCCTCGTGCATCTCCCACGAGGCGTCGCCGTCGCCGGACGGCGCGGTGATGCAGAACTGCTCCACCTTCTGGAACTCGTGCGTCCTGAAGATACCGGCCGTGTCGCGGCCGTGCGAGCCGGCCTCTTTCCGGAAGCAGGTGGAGAAGCCGACGTACCGGATCGGCAGCTGGTCGGGGCGGAGCTGCTCGCCCCGGTGGAGCGCCGCCAGCGGCTGCTCCGACGTGGCGACGAGGAACTTGCCCTCGCCTTCCAGCTTGTAGAGCTCGTCGTCGTACTGGGAGAGCTGCGCGCACTTGCCCATGGCGTCCTTGGTCATCATGTGCGGCGTTGGAGCTCCTCGTAGCCTCGCCGTACAAGGAACTCGATGCCGAAGTTGGCCAGCGCGCGGTTCAGGCGCGCGCCTTCCGCCTTGAGGTAGTAGCCCCTCCCGCCGGCGACCGCCGCGCCCCTCTTCGAGTCCACGATGTCCAGCGCGGCGCAGAGGTCCACGTGGTTCATCAGGTTAGTCTGCTCCCCCGTCCTCCTGTCTCCGAACACGCGCACGGGCACGTTGGCGGCCTCGTCGGCGCCGACGGGCACCGACTCGTGCAAGATGTTGCCGATGGCCATGAGCTTGCCGTCGAGCGCGACTTGACCTTCTGCTCCTCGGCCTCCATGGCCGCCTGCCGCTTCTTCATGTCGTTCGTGCTTTCTATGAGCTTCTTCGCCTCTTCCTCATCTTCTTGTTTGCCTGCTACCTTGAGCTTTCCAATGTTCTTGGCGGCGGTGTTGAGCTCGTGCCGGAGCTTGTCCAGGGAGAACCGCGAGCGCCGCCACGCTTCGTCGAGAGCGATGACCTCGTCGACGAGCTCGATGGAGGCGAAGCGGCGAAGCTGAGACTCCCGGACGATGCCGGCCGCCGACTTGCCGTCGTCGTCTTTGTGATCTCCTACGCGGAGTAGATTGACGTCGATCATTTTGTCCGACGGGTTTTGGATCGGACGTGAATCAATTTGACGAGGAGGCGAGGCGAGGCGAGGAGCCGGCCGCCGGCCGGCAATATATAGACACGGACACAGGTTGGTCGGAGTCGAACACGGCGAAGTCGAATCGGACAGGAACAGTTGTGACAATATACGATACGGATCTTTTGGTGACTACGGCATGAGTATCTCCATCTTCCTGATTTATATTTTCTTGTCATGGTTTATTATAATTTATAAAACAGAATACGTATTAGGGGGACGTCCTCACGTGATCGATCTAGATGTACGGAGCACAGCTGCCACCACGGTACCGACCGCTGCCGTTGCCGCTGCCGTGGCCGGCGGTGAGGAGGGAGACACTACCGTACTACCGACCGGAGCCGCTGCCGTCTATGCCGGCGGTGAGGAGGGAGCCGGACTGCCAGCAGGTCAGGATCTACGTGATCGGCCTTGCCCTCGGCGCCATAGCCATGGTCGCGCTCCACTTCGTGTTGGCAGCTTTCGACCCCGAGCCCCAGCTGTTCGTCCGGCTCGTCGCGGCCGAGGGGCTCGGCGTCGGCGAGGCGCGGGAACAGTCCCCGCTCTTCAAGCTCGCCGTGGACGTCGACATGATCCCGGACAAAGTGCTGTTCCGGTTGGACCCCGTCATCCACGTCGGGGGAAGCGGCGGCGACGGCGACCACATGCTGCGCGTGTCGTACCGGGGCGTGGTCCTGGCCTGGGGCGCCATGCCGCCGTTCACCATCAGCCGCCGCCTGCTGGGTTCGCGTGCGGCGGGCGTGGTGACTGTGGTGGCCACGGCGAAGGGATCCGTGCTGCGGGAGGACATGCGGAAACTGATACGGGCCGAGCGGCAGGCTCTCGGAAGGGTGGAGTTTGAGGCCGACGGGAACATCCCGGGGCTGGGCGGCCACCTCCACTGCAAATTCTACCTCGGCGAAGACCAGCCCTCCGTAGAGGGCCTACCTCCATGCTTGGTTCAGAAGAAGACCAATTAGCAGGAAGACCAATTAGCAGGAGTCTTGGAGATTAATAGATTAATTAAGGACTTTTGCTATCTGTTCAAGTTTTTAGCTTTTACCCATCTGTATTTTAGATCAGAGATCTCAAACTTCTCATGATGCCGTAACTCGCCATCCTTATTTTCCTTAATAAAATTATGCACCTTGAATCAGCTGTTCAAATTTTGCAAGGAACACAAGTATTTTGCAAGGAACACAAGTAACTTCTGGAATCACTTTAGATGTCGATCCACAGGATATTCATATGTGCACAGCTTCACAGGATACTTTGATGTCCGCGGCTTCAAATCTGTCAGCAGTCCCTCCGATCCTTTTCCAAGATACTGGAAAATCATCGCGACGTGCTTCAGTGCTTGAATTCTAGTACGATATATTGTCCCACTATGTCTATGCCACTCTGCTATCATCATGAATAATATTTAAAAGGAACCACTGACGACCACAGACCATGCATACACACATGTGAAATACAAATTGCGCTACTCATTGCAAATATAGTCACACTGCGGATAAAAGTCAACTGAACGTTGATAATAAAAGTCAGTAGGGTTCAGAAAACCTGCTAAAAATAATAGAAAAAATACAAAATAATGTAACTTCACCAAGAAAAGTTGAAGAAAGATGGAGAAATTAGGATGCATGCGCGTGACTGAACATATTACATGTACATGGAATATTCATAGATGAACCATGATCAATAATTCAGCATTGACCCATCCAAGCAATGCAAAGACAGTAACAAAAGACATAAACACATGTATTGCTTTTTCATTCAAGTCTGCTACAGAAGTACAATTTAGTTTACAGAAGTACTTTGGAGACAACAACTCCAGCAAAAACAGCTACCCCCTCCTTCCATCAATCTTTTCCCTGCATCACATGAAACAGAAGTGTAAGACAAAAGATTCCTTGACATTGATCTGCAAATAAGTACAATTTAGTCTACAGAAGTACTTTAGAGACTCCAGCACCAAGAGTTCTTTCTTCGATCAGATTTTTTTACCTGTATCACATCACATGAAACAAGTGTAAGACAAAAGATTCATTGACATTGATCTGCAAAGATGCTTGAACCTAACAAGTGGCAGTAACATATATGCAAGTTCTTTAAAACATTCAACTGCCAAGCTACAAGGCCATCATTAGCTAAATTGACCAACTATATTGTTATATGCTTTCCTAGAGTTGGTAGGTTAACCCATTCAGCCATTCCTAATCAAGCAAAGTGTTCTTATAATCCGCTATATGGTACTGTCAAGCATACAAGATGGTGAGAAAACTGAAGATTTATGAAGTTAATCACACAGACATAGAGCAGAGTGAGAGACAGAATCTATCTGCATGTACTAGCTTCTGCTTATTGATATTTTATTGAACGAGGCCAAACATGGAAAGCAATTCGTTAAGTTGAATAGCCTGATGTGCAGGGCTCCAGTGTAACTACAGGTAGCCAAGAAAATGTATCATGGACTAATGGTCCAAACAAAAAAAAACTTGCTTTTAGTCCTTGTAAAATATAAATACATATTAAACCTTGTAGTTTACAACTGAACATCACGATGCAATCATGAAGAGAAAAAAACAGATCATGTAGTATCAATTCGGTTCACATCAACACAGCAACCAAGTATCTGATTCTGTTATACATTTCAGGTTAGTGACATTACTACACATAAGAAAATCAAGAATTGTTACTTGTTCTTAGTTTATAGAGTCATAAAAAAGTAGATATTACCTACCTGTACTCCCAAACAGATTCTCACATAGTAAACTAAACTATTAGAAGAAACATAAATTGCTTATTACCTTAAATCTCTTTCCCTTACTACAAGGCCTAGACCAAACTTTATATACTAAGACAAGGTTAACAAAATTGAAAGTTCAATAAAAAACTGCAGTTACCTTTTGATTTCACTGACTAGGTTTTAAAGCCCATGCAGAATGTGCAAGAAAGGACATAATTGATATAGCAGCAGATGTAATATTTGCAACCTGAAAAATAGACAAAAACAATGAGATTAATGTAGATATGCAGCACCTATAGAATGAGCAGAGGGTAGTAGCTGGGCCTGGGGTTAGAACACAGGTTCTGTTTTTGTGAAGCAAACTGGCTTAACTCTATTGATTGCATTTATTTACTTTTCAAGTAAAGAAAAAGTTCCTTTTTTTAGACATTAATCACTATTCATTCTTTTAGTGTTTGATGATATATTTTTCTTTTAAAAAATCAGTTTTTAGCAAATTATAAAACAGCCATTTTTATGGATAGAGAAGAGAATAAATAAAATATAACTTACCTTTCCTCTTCTTGTTCGACCTTCATGCATGATAAGAAACATTAGCATAAATGCAAGGACAGCCCAGCTAATGCTGTTGACTACAATAGCTTCAAGTCCAACAACTTGTTCCTTGTCTTTGTAACTAACTTGCAATATGCTATATGTCAGCCAGGCATAACTCCTGACAGTGCTGTGCTTCAACTGACCACTTTGAATAAAATCTTATAGTTGAATCTAAATATCCTGTGGTCCAATAAAATATATAAACTGAAAATTTTAAATATGTTAGTCAATATAAAAGACAACGTTCATGCATGGTAGTCAAGAGTAAATTTAATATACATTAATAACTAGAAAAAAATATCATATACAATACCAAATAAATGTATTATCATAACATATGTCTCAATGGATTCAATAAAAACTAATTTGATGTAGTAGATATATTAGTTAGAACAAAAGAGCCCTCATATTCTTCTCAAACTCGATACTTAGGAGGTGTTTGATTCAGGTATATTAGCCCTTCCTCGGCTCCTTTTGTGGTGAATGCTTGGTTTTGGCTGTTGATGATGTATTGCTGTTGTCCACTTCATCTACCCAAGATTTTGATCAATGGGGTTTGCCTAGCGAAATGATCCACCATTGCTGTGGTCTCCACCAATAGGATCTCTTTTTTGTTCCCAATGTTGTTTATCCGTGACAATGAACATTCTATGGTTAGTCATGCCATAAGTGAGCACCTCCTACATCTATCGGCTTGGTGTAAATACTTTAAGATCATTTTGGTGCCTTGGTAACTTTGGAAACACAAATTCCTGTGTGTTTGAAGGGGTCAAACCAAATGTTCAAGTAGCACTACAGACAGGTGACGGATGAGTGTGGCCTTTGATATGGTTAGCAATACACGTGGATTTAATGATGAGCAAATGACAAACAAATGGCAAGGATAATCCAGTTTCCTCTCTTCAGTGGTGGATTTTGGTTGCATGGTGAATTCAACTGGGCACTGTTGGAGCTACCAGAGTGGATACTCTCAGTGTCTCGGTCCAAGTTTGCCCATCAAATGGTAATGCATGGTGGCTGACCTGTGTTTATGGGCCCCAACATAATCTGGACAAGATCCATTTTCATCAGGCCTTGGCTGGTGGTTGGGGATTCAGCCTTATATATAAGGAGGACAAAAACAACTCCACTGAATAGAGCAATGATGGGAAGGTTCAGAAGGTGGATCAATGATATGGAGGTTTCTGAAGTTCCTATCCACAGTCGTAAATATACATGGACCAGCTCCTTCACTACTGCTTCCCCCATGCTAGTTAGGCTGGACAGAATGTTCTGCTCGTTGGATTGGGAGGAGCAGTTTCTAGACTGTCTCCTACAGGGTGTTGCTTCTGTTGATTCAGACAACTGTCCCCTTCTTGTGCTGCAAGATATTATTGGCAGCAAGAAAAGATTCCATTTGAAGCCTTCTGGCCCTCTCTAGATGGATTTCTGGATGCTGTGAGGGATGCTCGGGAAAATGTATAGCCCAGTCATTGTCCTCTCCAAACCTTGGCTTTGAAACTTAAGGCAACAGCCAGCGGTTTACAGAGCTGGAGTCAGAGGAAGTGTGGACACATTAAATCTCAGTTGATGGCAAAAGAAATCATTCACCAATTTGAAATTGCTCAAGAAAGCAGGCCTCTTCAACCAAATGAACTGTGGCTGCGTAACAATCTCAAGAAACACTCATTGGCTTTAGCATCCCCTCCAGAGAACAATAGCCAGACTTGGATCTAGGACTGGCTGATTAAAGGAAGGAGATGCTTGCCGGCGTACCGGCAGATCACCACCGTGACAGTTGGTGACGGGCAGCGCACCAGCTTCTGGGAGGACTGCTGGCTGGGAGATACGCCGCTAGCATCCCAATTCCCTGCCCTCCCACAGCCACTACGCAGCTCGTAGCCAGACTTAGATCCAGGACTGGCTGATTAAAGGAAGGAGATGCTTGCCGAGATGCTTGGTGACCGACCAGTTCCGCCGCCTCGGTCAGAGACATCATGGCGCTAACCTGCGCGACGCGTTCCAGCCCCGCCTCACCCACCAAGCTTTGCACGAGCTTGCCCTGCTCTCCACCCTACTCCAGGGAGTCACGCTGACGGATGACGAGGATGAGCGCTCCTGCTTCTTTGAGGGTGTCGAGCACAAACTCATCTCTGGCCTTGTGTACCAGGCATCAACCAGGGGTGAGCACGACTGCCCCTCTCACGTCTCCGTCTGGAAGACCTTTGCCCCGCCACACGAGTTAAGTTCTTCGGGTGGCTCTTGACAAAGAACCGCATCAACTGCCGGCAGAACCTGGCCAGGAAGAACATCGTCGACACGCCCATCTGTGAACTGTGCAGTGTTGAGGAAGAGACCACCGACCACATCATCTCCGGTTGCTCCTTCATTCACAGCTTCAGGGTAAGCATCGGGTGGCTACCTCAAAACATCGCCAAGGTTGAGGAGCTGTGGACCTCTACCCTCCCTCCACACGTCCACAAACAGGTGCTCAACCCCCCTACTCCTCCTCTGCTGGGAAATTTGGAAACAACGGAACTCCGTGGTCTTCCGGACGGCCCCCCCAAGCACTAAGCACCTCCTAGCCGCTTGCAAAGAATCACTGAAAGACTGGATATGCCGTATCCCTAGGAAAGACGAAGTGACCGCGCACCATTGGAGACTAGCTCTTCATATGTAAACACTCATATGTAAACACATGATCCCCCCCCCCTGCGCCCTAATGTATCCCCAAACACCTCAAACCTTGAGGACTTGTATTCCCCAACCGGGGCCTCCCCCAGGTATCTATGGAATGAAATGCAGGTGGGGATCCGTTTGATCCCCCCGAAGTCCCCTCAAAAAAAGGAAGGAGAGGCCAACACAAGACTTTTTCATCAGCATGCAAGATATAGGAAAATGAAGAGTTTCATTCCCAAACTGCATGAAGGGGATCAGGTCATCACAAAGCAAGATGAGAAGGCAGCTGCTATTCTAGATTTCTATTACAATCGCATTGGAACAGAGTGTGCTAGAGAAAGAACTATCAATCTGGACATCCTTGGCAGCCCAAGCTTTGAGCTGGAAACTTTGAATTTGCCTTTCTCAGAAGAAGTTTGGAGCACCATAAAAGAGTTGTCTTCTGATAAGGCTCTTGGCCTTAATGGTTCACTGGCAGATTTTACAAATTGCTGGCCAATTATTAAGAATGATGTGATGGCAGCAGCTCATTCTCTTTTGAGTAGAAATTTCAGAATCTCTGGAAACTGAATTCTGCCTACATTACTCTAATTCCTAAGAAGCAAAATGCTGTTCAAGTCAAGGATTTTAGGCCCATTAGCTTGGTCCATAGGTTTGCCAAACTAGTGACTAGAATTCTAGCTAATAGGCTTGCAGACTGGCTAGATGAGATGGTGTCCTCCAATCAGAGTGCTTTCATCAAGAATAGGTTCATTCAAGATAATTTCATGATGGTTCAGCAGACAGTAAACTTCCTTCACTCCCAAAAACAGCCCCGAATACTCCTGAAGTTAGATATCACCAAAGCTTTCGACTCAGTGTCTTGGGCTTCCCTTTTAGAGGTTCCGAGAAAGTTGGGTTTTGGTTCTCGTTGGTGTGACTTAATCTGTGGACTCTTATCATCTTCATCCACCTTAGGTCCTCCTCAATGGCATTCAAGGAGAAAGTATAAAGCACAGAAGGGGATTGAGACAAGGAGACCCTCTATCTCCTATGCTCTTCATTCTTGTTATGGATGTCTTAAATTTGATGTTCACAAAGGCTTCTGAAGCTAGGTTGCTACAGCCCTTATCCAGGAGACCAATCCAGCAGAGAATCTCCTTATATGCTGATGATGTTGCCCTTTTTCCTCCAGCCTATTGCAGCAGATATTAATTTGTCATTACAGCTGCATTTGTTTGGGGATGCTTCAGGCCTCAAGACTAATGTCCAGAAAAAGTAATGTGCTGTCCATTGTGCTAAGGAAGACCTGGCCCTCATTTAGAATTTGCTGCCTTGTGAAGTGCTAGATTTTCCTTGCAAGTATTTGGGCCTTCCATTGACCATCAGAAAACTGACCAAGGAGCAGGTCCAACCCATAATTAACAGAGTTGCAGATCAGCTATCTAGATGGAAGGCAGATCTGATGACTCGCGCTGGCAGAGTAATTCAAGTGCAGTATGTTCTCACAGGAATCCTAATCTATGTGGCCATGGCAACTGATCTCCCTCCTTGGGCTATCAAGCCGTTGATAGATCAGAAGGGTTTTCTTGCGCAAGGGCCGAAAAGAGGCAAAAGGTGGTCATTGTCTCGTTGCCTGGCCAAAAGTGTGCCGCTCACGGGAACCGGGTGATCTTGGGATAGCAGATCTAAAGTCCTTGTGCATTGCCTTAAAAGCAAGATGGTAGTGGCTTAAGCGAAGTGTGCCCAGAAAGATTTTATAACGAAGACAGGGGCTAAGGCAAAGTGTAAACTCACAACGGTAGTGGGAGTGGGCTTGCACTGAGAACATTCCCACAAATCTTTATCGCTTTGAGTGTCAACTCCTTCCGAGATTCCCACTGCTCAAATCAAATAAAATTGTGTTATTAATCCTATACACTCTCCCGGTTAATCTAGAAAAAGAATTTAAAAAACGAGACGGTTTTTGTGTGCCTGTGTTGTATTTGTTGAACCGTTTCCTGATGATGCAGTAGCAGTAGGAGCAGGAGAAGGAGCAATGGCAGGTGGGTAGTCCTCTTCTTGATGCCCAGCGTGCGGAGCAGGAGCAGGAGCATTGGGAGGCGGGTAGTCCTCTTCTTGATGCTGAGGCTGCAGAGTAGGAGCATTAGAAGGCGGGTGGTGCTTTCCGTGATGGTGACGGTGCTTATGGTCTCTTGCATGAGGACCCATTCTTCGTGGACTCTTTGGCCACTGCTGAATTCCGTCCAAGAGACTCAACTCATCCTGTCGGTGGACAACGATCAGCTATGCATTTAGTGCGATACATTAATAGCCACAGAGCAAACCTGAATTGTAACAGGTGCAACAAGTGGTGTAGCCAGGATTTTCATCTAGGGTGGTCTAGTTGAAGACAATTTTATGTCTCATTTGCATGAGGACCCACTCTTCGTGGACTCTTTGCTACAATACACAGAAGAGATAGAAACCGTCCAAAAATAGTGATTTTAATGAATCTTGATTCATTTTAAAAAGAAGTCAAAAAATAGCCCTGTTGGTGGACAACGATCAGTTATGGAGCATTTAGCATGTCATTGATAAAATTACTTAAAATAACTTACAAATACTTATAATACATTGCTGAATTGTGGTCAGGTGCAACCTTATACTTTGTTTTCCTGAACAGGTGTGAAATCCAAAAGATTTAGCTCATCCTATTGGTGGAACAATGATTAGTTGTGCACTTATAAGATATATACATGTATCACAAACAACAAAAAAAAAGATCAGGATTCATAGCATACCTGAATAGGAACAGTCCTTGCAAGAGGCAACATCAGAGGAACTCAGCTCCTTGCTTTCCTGAATAGGTGCAATTACTGATGAACTCAGCTCATTCTGTTAGTGGAGCAATGATTAGTTGTGCACTTATGAGATATACATGTATCACAAACAACAACAAAGATAAGGAGTTAGGGAATACCTGAACAGGAATATGTGCAAAACCTTGTCATTAATTTCCTGAATTGGTCCAACACCCGAGAAACTTGATTCATCCTGTTGGTGGAGCAATTAGTTGTGCACTTATGAGATATGTATCACAGTCATGACATACAGATGTAACACGAAGAACAATAGGTGCAAAAACTCAGGAGTTAGTGGAATACCTGAACAGGAATATGTGCACCATTGTCATATAATTAAGGAGTTAGGGAATACCTGAATTGGTCCAACACTTGAGAAACTTGATTCGTCCTGTTGGTGGAGCAATTAGTTGTGCAGTCATGACATACAGATGTAACACGCAGAACAACAAAATCAGGAGTTAGAGCATACCTGAATGGGAATAGGTGCAGCCATGTCATTGCTTTCCAGAATCGGTGCAATGTCTGAGAAAATGAGCCCATCCTGTTGGTTGAGCAACAATTAGTTATGCACTTATGAGATATCCATATACCACACATAACAAAAAGGATCAGAAATCAGGGCATACATAGACAGGAATAGGGATAATCTTGTCCTTGCTAACTCGAACTGGTAATACAGAAGAGCCCTCCACTTGAACAGCCATCTTATACCCTTGAGCCCACCAAGAGAGCAATGCCACGACAAGGATTCCCAACAACCACAAGCGGTTGATTTGCATATAGTTTCCTAATTCAAAATAAACCTCGGTGAGAAGTCTGAAACGCCTACCAGCGAGAACGCTATGACACTTAAGGATTCCCAGCCCCACTGGGGGCGGATGGTGACAGAGCTCCCATGGATTTGGGGGAGAAGTTTAGGGTGCATGCTAGTGCTAAAATTCCTGTGCAGCCGGTGGTGCCTCAAGTGAACGACAGCAAGGACGAGAAAAAAAATGTGAAAAAAAATAGACTCCCCCACTCACTCATCTCCGATCCTTCCGTAGATTCGTAGGGCCGCGCAAGCTCTCCTTCCCCTGCTCCTGTAAATTGGTCAGGGAATATGCATATGCTTGAGCAATAAAAAATGGCGATCGAGAGAGAACCGGCGAGCAGATAAAGCGGAAGCAGGGGCTTACCTTCCCTTCCTCACCGACCGTAGTCGACCCACATGGTGCGGCCGGCAAGTAGAATGCCGGCGATGAGGAAGAGGGTTTTGGGCGGGTTTTGGAGGAGGCTTGCAGGAGACAGGGGGCGCTCGGCGGAGAAGACGGAACGGGAGAGACAGAGAGAGGGATGCGCCTCCGTTGCCGTGTGAAAGAAGAGAAAACTGGGGGTGGGGTCGCTTTGGCAGTCGCAGATGCCAGCTGCTCTCCGTCTGTCCGTCCGTACGGAATCGGCTCAGGTTTGTGTTTGCTTTTCTTTTGAACAGAAAGAAAGGGTGGTGAAAGAAAGTGAATTTCTGTTGCTGCTGCTGCTGCGGGGTCCACGACCAGGTTCTTCAACTTCAACATGCCTCGCATCCTCCTCTTTTCGCGTCGTCGTGGGCGAGCGCTGCATCGCTCGATCTGTTGCGTCGCCGTTAGCAGGTGGTGACCGGTGACTTGTCTCACTGCGTTGTTATTAGTTCAGAAACAGGAAGCTTACAAGGGGGAGGGAAAAGAAGATAAACAGAGCAGGTTTAACTAATTTCCCTTTATTAAGGCTTGTTTGGGCTTGGGCAGTGTTGATTGATGGCCAAAAATTGATATCATGGAGGTGCTCGGGATTAACAAATTTGCTGAGAAATTTATTTGAACAGTCAAACATGTTTGGGGCGTTGAAGTTGTCTGTGCTTTCTAGATATTGCATTGCCTGCCCTCTAGAAGAACACAGGGGTTTTCTGAGCCTCTCGCGTTCAAGTTGTCTGGGGTTTGCATGCAGTCCCTGCGCGTACGTGATTCTGTTAAGCATCTGAAGGAGGTTCGGCGGCCCTCGGAACTTGCAGAAACCAACACGAGTCTTTGTATAACACGTTATTCTGCATGCAAGGACTTTCAACGGGATGGAAGAAAAGGTACTTAAGATGCCTCCATGCTGTGATTAAAGTGATTTAAGCTTGAATCAAGTGTACTATGTGCTTGAATAAACCATTAAACGTTCCACATTATGCGTTGTTTTTCTTTACAACCCACTGAATGGCTCTTAAATTGACATTGAGGCCAAGAGCCAAGTCAGGGCCAGGCCTTTCTGATGATTTAATTTCCTTGATCAAATGGTCAAACCACCTGCTAGCGGCCCTTTAATTCGGCCAATGAAATGAATGGAGCGTCTTTCCTCGAGATTTTGTGTTGATCGCCGGCTTGCATGCACCACCGGCTGTCAACAAAGGCGCCCTTGGGCCAGGCCAGCGTGTAAGCCTGCGCCAAGTTTAGTATCTTCGCTTCTTCTGATTCTGATGAAAAAACGGTGGGATCTTAGCGTATGTATGGTACTGCGCGAATCCTTTACACTCAATTTATGGCGTATCGTTATCGTATCAATCCAGGAGAGCATTATATTAGCACACGAGTATTGTTTTCCCATATTACTACTAGTGTCAAACACGTAGGGCCCTGCATTTTCCATTTAACCAAATTAAAACCACATGATCCTCTCTCTGACTGACCCTGACTCATTGACTCTAACGCTATGAATGGAATGCGGACCTTGTCCTAGACGGCTGGGGGGTTTGGTTGTAAAAAAAAAAGGAGTGATTTTCTCCAAAATTCCAATGTATCTTTGTCATATGGCTATCCAATATCTGCTGCAAAGGTGGTGGTAGTTCGTTTGTGAGCTATAAAAAAGTTAAAACAAAATTCGCCTTCCGTGCTGAACGACAAAACACTCAAAAGAATGTAGCTTGACGGGCTAGCAACACGTTTACCAGCTATAGGCAGCTACCGTACTTGTTCTTAGAACCGAACCAGTTGCATGTGGACTCTTTCTTTATTTCTGAAGGATCTAACCTAGAACTAGACTACTACTATTCGGCAAAAAAAAAAAATCGAAACAAAGAAAAAATATGGATTTTGAAGAATTTTACTACATGTCCCTTTTTTGAAGCAAAAGATTAAACTCTATAAAAATCATTTGGATTCCTTTGGGGTGTATAAAATCATAAGAGCTTGTTTGGGGTAAAAAAACTAGAATTAAGTTGTGCTTTATAAAAAATTTCCTTTGTGTTGTCTAAAATCTCTCTAGGAATCTAGGTCAATTCTCGTGTTGCATCCAATAATCCAAAGGTTTTATGTATTTTGAATTCATGTAGGATTGTAATTTTCCATACTAGAATTTTTAGAAAACAAATATATTAATATACCAAATTTTCAGATCGATTAATGCATATAGGTGTTCGTTATTACAAATACACACAAAATAATCCAAGGGATATAAAAAATAAAGTTTTGATCCATAAAGCCAAAAAAGTTCTCAGAAGGGATAAGTAAACTAAATAGTAATCATATTGCTAAATCTCCATCCATGTCTTGCAAACACTTCCAACGCGGCTGTCTCAATGGTCCTTGTTTCGCTAGAAAAATCGTTAAAGCCATATCTCTTTGTGATCGTACTACAGTCCCAGTATACACCCATATACAAAATAAAGTAAATGTGCAATAAACACAAAGAACAAAACTTCAAGGAAATATCACTTTATTCATTCATTGGAGAATTACAAATAGTACAGTTTTCCACTTTAATGTATTTGCGTCGAGCTCTATCGGACAATCAGGACTGTGTAGCTTCTGGTTCCTGGAGCGCTCTGATCAATATTTGGCCGGCAACCATTATGTGCATGCATGAGGACAGAAATTATTTTAACCCTGTAATTATCCACGGCTGGATTCAAATATTAATTGACCAATTCAAAGTCCAAAGAATAATCAGCATTTTCATATCAATATGAATGCCCAATAAATTCAATGGTGAGAATGGGCTTACAATTATTAGAGCCACATATAAAATACTTGCCCGGCCATAGCAAATTCTGGAAAATTGGCAATTGAAAAATATATGGCAAAATTTCATCTTACAGTCCTAGAAGTGCACCTCATCTTTACTGAATAGCGAGTCTCCTTCTTCTTCGAAGAAGTGGCCAAAATATACTCCAATATATCATGCATTACAAAGGGCGACCCTTATCGATCATTATGAATTGGAGTACCTTTTGCCTGTCATGGTATATACCGATCTTCAATTTCGTCTCTAAAATATGCAACTGATGCTGCCTGTGCCCATGTGCAGTGCAGTAGAGTTGGTTTGAAGAGTGGTCCACAGGAGTGGAAGCATGCACTATGCAGGATTAATTAACAAATCCTCGCAACAACTGTACTTTAATTTATCAGATCAGAATCAGATGGAGGTGGAGCTCAAACTCAACGCGTGCGACGACGTAGATACGTACGGCGCAAGATCCGCCCTGTTTCCACATGCCAAATGCAATGGATCATGGATGCATGATCCGATCTGAACCAGTTCGATCCAATGCAATTCGTGAGTGAAATGATATACTCCTAACTACTAATACGTCAGTAGTTTGCCTGATTAATACTACTAATTAATGTAATAGGTGCAGCAGTAATTTAATTCAGAATAGCAACGAACTGAATAAATTAAAGCGACTGCACAGCACTTAATTTGTGTTGAAGGCTTAGTAATAGCGAGGTTTGCTCCTACTGACGTGTTGAAGGCTTAGTAATTTGTGTTGAAGGCTTAGTTTAATTTGTGTTGCATGCTGGATTCAATATTAATTGACCAATTCAAAGTCCAAAGTATAAACTAGCAACCAATTAATCTCGATCAATTTTATTAATCTGGATCTGTTCAAACAAGTTGTTATTACCATCAGTAGAAAATCAGATGCGCCATGTGCGTGGAAAAGGAGAGCAAGGCCTGAGACGGTGAGAGGTCACAACACATATACTCACTCCTACTAGTACTCATAGTAGCTGACACTGCAGGAATGTTCCGCTTGATTGATTGCACTCTCTGTGACTGTGACTGTCAATATATCTGACACGCTTCCGATAACAATACTACACGCGCACAGATCTAGACAGCAGAAAATTCTAGGAGTACATCTGCATCCTACTAACAACAGCTTCATCACTGTGACAGGCAGATAAACAATTTGGTTTTTTTTAATTGCTTTCACACGAGGCCGTACACGTACACGCAAGCCTTAGTTTTTTTTGTAATGATGACGGTTTTTACACTACGCCAACGTTGTCAAATCAGTTTGACAGCTCCATATACTACTACGAGCACCGCCCACACTTCAAATGTACAGTAGTACAGGTGCGTGGTGACTGGTGCGACACGCACGCACCGACGTGGACCGGGCGTTCGACAAGCTGCTACACAAAAGCTGAGGTGCACGTCGAACACGAGGCCACTTGCTCCCCATCCTGCGCCGCGAGGGGCCGGGGGCCGGCCACAGCGATCGCATCGCATCCCGCACACCACCACCACCACCACCCACCCCCACCCCCCCCCCCCCGGGGCCCGGTCGCCTGGCGACTGGCGTGTCGGCGTCGCGCTCCACTCCACACAAGTCCGCAGTCTCTCCCTCCACGATCTCCGTTCTGCCGCGTACAAGCCCGCGCATCTCTCGGTGAGCTGGGGCGTGCCTTTTGTCACCTTGGACATTTTCGCACGCTTCTTTTTATTAGGATTTAGGCATAGAATAGAATGTATTTTTTTTTTTAAGAAGAACACATTAAAAAATGTTACAGAGACCATAGACATGAACCGGCCAACACAAGTGTATCATCTAAAGCTTATAAGGAGTAATTAGGAGTGTTCAAAAGGATTAGGCTTGACAGTTGCAATGGATTCTTATATAGAGAAGGAACTAATGGTCCCAGGTCATGTAGGTTTACTCCTTTGCCATGGTTACCTCAACATTACCATCTATGGGGTCCTATGAGATTCATCTACGTCCTTCATGGTACATTACACGCTTGTGTCATATTCACAATCAATCTAACATATATGGGGTACCAATCTAACAGTCGCGAGGGGGGGGCATTGAATCATACGACAAACTCTTGTTTTGTTGCCTACAGGTGTAATGTCTATCGGTAGAATTGGTAACCAAGAGCCTATCTTGGTGGAGCTCCATTATCGCTTTTCCGACTAACACCATGTGATACATCACCTCATCTTGACTTACCGTCTTATCTCTTTTGGCTTGATCTTTACTTGTTTCACTTGTGCTTCTGCTTATGTTTGTGTGTTTTTTCATTACTAAAGCACTTTGTGGGCTATAGGATTGGCTATAGGGTTGCTAAATTCTTTGTGGGCGGATAGTAGAGACATACATGTGTACATCTTTGTTTGATAGCTGCTTTGTTTATAGATTAGAAAAGGTTTTCATTGACCCAATTCACCCCCTCTTAGGACTACACTCGGATCCTTGCTAGGACCAAAAATTCCCTACTCTAACTAAAGTTTATTCTAGAGAATCATAAAAAAAAAAAAAATTCTCAATCAAAGAACAAAATTAGCTCCCACATAGAAACTTGAGAAGCATTACAAGCTCTATTAAACATGCCTTTAAACAACCATCAATATTCTTACTCCCTTTCAAAAATATAATTTCTTTCAGTTTTGTCTGAAAAAAAACTAGGGTCCTATTTGAATTCATTAGCTACCAATAGCTCACAAGTTATATTAGCTAGCCAACTATTATTTGGTTTAGCCCACTAATGAGATAGCTGCTAGTTGGTATTAGCTAACAATTAGCTAGACTATTAGTTAGACACGTTTAGATTTGAAGTAGCTAATTATTAATGACTGTTAATTCAAGTAGGCTCTAAGTTTATAGAAAAAACGCATAACACATACAAAACCTATTAGTTTTATAAAATTTGCCATTTAAATCCTATATATATTTAGTATTTATTTGGAGTTATCTGTTGGTATAGTTTAATGTAAATAGGACAAACTTTTTTAAAAATAACCATGCCTAGAAATTCCAACACATGGAGACACGTGGACGTTTTTAAAGAAGGAAAGAGACGACCCGTGAAAACGAAGCAATTCTTAAAATTTCGAATAAATGACCCCCGAAACTGCGAGGGCCAATAAGCAAAAACGAAACGACGACCACAAACAAAACAGCGTCTCCCTCCCTTTGTTGCCGGCTATCGCTTTTGCCTCCGCCGCTTTTGATAAAAAGCCATAACTCCCGGCCGTCCATTGCTCCCCCCTCCCCCCTCCCCCCCGCCCCGCCGCCGTCTCCGGCGACCGTCGTCCATGGCCTCTACAAGCCCTAGCCCCGGCTCCCTCTCCACGCCGCTGCTCTCCGACTCCATCGCGCCCGCCCACGCCCACGCCGCCAACGGGCACGCCACCAACCACCGACACCACCACCACGACGACGCCGCGGCGGCCTCCGTGTGCGACGACGGCGGCGGGGACCCGTTCGCGTTCCTCTCGGAAGATCGGCTGCCGCGGGACAACGGGCCGTCCCCGGCCGACCCGTTCCGCAACGGCACGCCGGCGTGGGGCGGCGGCGCGTACGCGTGGGCGAGGACGCTGCTGCTGCTGCCGGTCGCGGCGGTGCGGCTGGTGCTGTTCGGGCTCGCCATCGCGATCGGGTACGCCGCCACGTGGGTGGCTCTCCGCGGCTGGGCGGACACGCACGGGAGGCCGCGGGAGGGCGGCGGGCCGATGCCGGCGTGGCGCCGCCGGCTCATGTGGATCACGCGGATCTCCTCCCGCTGCATCCTCTTCTCATTCGGGTGAGTGCTCACTTGCTGGATCATCAAACGCGGTTTCATGCTTGGATTGGGTCTGGATCGTAAATTCAGTCGTTTTGATTTGATCTAATCTGGGCACCTAATAATTCGCTTAATTTCCAGCTACCTGTCCTTTTTTTTAAAAAAAATGAGATGATTAGATTTGTGTGGCGAGATGGGGCTTTCTAATCCTGTGTGTGTCGATGACGCGGGTTGGTTTGCTGGATTTGGAGGGTTGCTGATTCGCAACACGTGCGGTTTTGTTGGGAGCCCCTCAATTATGTGGTTGGTGGGACGATGCTGTAGCGGAAGTTGAATGTCCGTGAGGTAGATGTGTTTATGGCGTGCTGCAAGCTACCTTGCATGAACACCTTTGAAGAGACCAATAGGAAAAGGAGGATAAGTAAGGGAGGAGTGTTGACCGTTTGTACAATCAGCCGTTCAGCCGAACTAAATCATGTGGGGATGAAAAACGTGTGGACAGTTCAAACTGATAGGCGTTGTGCATGTGCATGTGCATGCTGGAATGACTGTGGGGTGCCTCCTGTGGTACTTTCATTTCATCCTTCTTTTGCAATGATTTCAATAGCCTTGAATGGTGCGCAATTTCTCTATACTGAAACTACATCAAAGGAAAAACAGACGTGGCTATGGTGTCTTTGTGTGTTAGGCTTTCAAAATCACATAGGAATAGCAAACATTTTATTCAAAGCTTTATCTTGTATAATGAGGGCCAATCTTGTTTTGCTAACATGTATTTACTTTCAAAACTTGGTTTTCTTCTAGCCATGAAATTTCTTTGTGCGCTGGTTCTTTTGCTGCTTGTTACAGTAGTTGATCTGAGTATTTGGATGCATACTCTTTCTGAGAGTCTCTCTTCTTGTGATGCTAGTGTACACTGTCTGATCTTAGTGGGGCACTCACTTTCTTCTTATCAGGTACCATTGGATCAGAAAGAAAGGAAAGCCTGCTCCTAGGGAACTCGCACCTATTGTTGTTTCCAATCATATCTCGTACATAGAACCAATATTCTTCTTCTATGAATTGTTCCCAACCATTGTTTCGTCCCGAGTCTCATGATGCCCTTCCATTTGTTGGAACAATTATTCGGGCGATGCAGGTATGTATATTTCCATTTTCCTGTGATAGTGTCTACATTTCCAAGTTTCTTCTAAGATAGCTCTTTCCAGGTTATATATGTTGATAGATTCTCACCAGCTTCTCGGAAGGCTGCTGTAAATGAAATAAAGGTAAGAACCCATATCTTCTCATCCTTTATTAATTATTGTTATTATTATATGTTGTAAATCACTTGGTTGGCTTTGAAAGTGTTGCATTGTATTTGGTCACATATTAGCCACCCCATTTCTTTATGTAACCTTTAAGTTATTGAATATCGTTGTTCTACATTGACTTAATATATGGGAAAAAGTAACAAGCAGAAAAGGACATCTACAAGCTACTCCTTGCAGTTAACTGCTTTACAGATCCTTTTAATTCATTTGCAGCAGACAACATAATTGATTCTAAACTCAACACCAGCCAACTTATCCTAGATTAACATGATTGTCTTTTAGTTATTTGTTCATATGGTACATACTCTCTAGGATGTCCTTTCAGAGAAAAGGCGGCTTGCAATAGCTTCCCGCGGTCCTGTTATTCCCTGAGGGCACCACAACAAATGGGAGATTCCTGATTTCGTTCCAACATGGCGCATTCATACCTGGCTACCCTGTTCAACCTGTTGTTGTCCGTTATCCACATATGCACTTTGATCAATCATGGTGAGCTTTCTCTATGGATGTTCTTTTTGATGTACATTCATCTTTGTGTCTCAGCATTTTTCTAATTTTATCTATATACAATGTTTTGTGTTTCAGGGGAATATATCGTTATTAAAGCTCATGTTCAAGATGTTCACCCAGTTTCATAATTTCATGGAGGTATGCATGGCCTGCGGAATATGGCCTAACAAATGTCTGATCTTTCACTTGTTATGTCTTTTTTGCACTTGTCTTTCAAAATTAGCTCATTTTTATCAATCATCTAATAATATGCAGGTAGAATACCTTCCTGTTGTCTACCCTCCTGAGATCAAGCAAGAGAATGCGCTTCATTTTGCGGAGGATGTAAATATGTTCAACTCAAATAAATTTGTCACCTAACATCATGTGCGTTTCACTAGCAGTGTGATAATATGTTCTCCCTACACCTTTTTTATTCTTGCAGACCTGCTACGCTATGGCACGCGCCCTCAATGTCTTACCGACTTCCTATTCATATGGTGATTCTATGATTATGGCACGAGCAGTAGAAGCTGGAAAGGTAAAAGGGCTAGTTATGCATAACTATGAATTCCCAAACACTTGCTCTGACCCTTTTTTGCTAGACCATCTGCCATCCCTCTAAAAGGAAATATGCCCCTAATAAGCTGAGTTTTCTATTTGCAGGTGAACTGCTCAAATTACATGGTAGAAATGGCTTGGGTTAAAGATGTAAGTTTTTCCTGAACTACATTGTTTAACATGTGTTTGCAGTATTCCATCAGGCAAGAATTAGTTATGCATTAGTATACTCGTACGTAGCGTGCCAATTCCTTTATGACAACCAACCGTTGAATGAAGCATTGTATTGTCATGTCTTTCAGATTTATGGTGTAAGCACAGCAGAAGCAATGGAACTATTGGAACATTTCCTGTCTATGAATCCAGATAACGAGTAAGACTTCTCATTCCTTAATGGAGAACTTCCGTCATGCTTTGCTAAGTCTATATGTATTCTATTGTTTCATGATTACTTGATAAATAGCGCCATTTAAACATTGCAGTGGACGTGTGAAAGCAGAAGATTTTTGGGCTCATTTTGGTCTGGATTGCAGTCCTCTGTGCAAGAAGGTACTGACACAGTATCTACAAATGCTATTAGCTTAACTGGATTTCCCTCTTTGCTAAACTTCTAACTCTTTTTCCAGATATTTCACTACTTCGATTTAGGCAGTAAGGAATCGATTATGTTCCGTCAGGTACGGACCTTAATTCGATCGAATTTGACATCTGCCTTAGTGCTTCGAAGTTTTTAATGAAGGACACTGTAATGCATTGGTGCTGTATATTTCACTAGCGCTAAGGGTTCTAGGTGTATCTGTATGCAGTTCTTGGTTGGGTGCGCGCACCTGAAGAAGCAACCGTTGTTCCAAGGTGCCTGCGAGACCGCCTTTGAGAAATGCCGGGATCCAGAAACATCTGAGATCTCCAGGGCACAGCTAGCTGATGTCCTGCGGTTAAGCATGCTGCTGCCATCTGATGATAAGGTAAATCCCCATTGCTCCTCTGCTACAGCAGGTAACGCTGTTTTGCCACTATGACGTCATACTTATCTGACTGTAACCTTTTTGACAGATGCAGGAGCTGTTCAAGACCTTCGACATAGATGGTGACGAGAAGATCAGCAGGGATGACTTCATGACGTGTCTTGGGAGGTTCCCGTTCTTGATTGCGTTCTTTGCAGCCCCTATCAATGGGGAAGTGTACATCGAGATAGTATGAATGCCTGAGGCAAGGCAATACCGTGTAAGAGTAAAGGCTGGAGCTGCCAGGCGCAGGCAGGGGATCCCTCCGTTTATGCAATGGGATACCCCTACCGGGGCTCCACTTTGGAACGAAATCACCCTTAGTATCGGGTGCATCAAGTGGCTGACCAGTATAGTGCGTCGATTTTGTTTAGTTGCTTCGTTCAAATTATTATTATACTGTCGTTACGCAATCTGTTGAGATACGCGCTGGACTAGTAGATTGTTGATGGAACCGAGAATGCACATAGAAAGCATTTGTAATCTGAACTGTAAGAAAACATTTTTGGACAAAGAATGACTCTGTAACCTTAAGTTGTGTTAATTCTTGTTAGATGTAGCACTTATGCGAGTTGAATATTGTTTAGTCCGTCAAAACTTTCTGATTTGCGTATCAAGACGTATAGATATCTAGATATACATAACAAAATGTAAAATTATCTAGATACATAGACTTTTGAAAAGCCAAAACAACTTACATTTTTAATTTTATTATGTTCAAGAAAAGCTCAAACGACCTGCAGTTTAGAATGGATGAAAATGGTGGATTGCACGACGGACTCGCTCGGAGCCATACGAGCCTACATCCAAGCCTCCTAAGTTTGGAGAGAGACACGGAATGGAAATTGGAGTGGTCTGGCACCATGAAGTTACAATTTGCAGCTTAATCTGCCGAATCAGCTCGCTCCAGTTCCAGCAAAACGGAGGGGCCACAGGCTCAAAAAAAAAAAAAAACGGAGGGGCCACCCCGTCCGGCATGATGACCCTGACCTCGTCAGGCGAGGCTGGTAGATTGTGAACGAACAGAATCAATCGATTGCACAGGGCGACGAATAAATCGCATTGCACGGGGCTATGAATGAAATCACATTGCATGGGGCCATCACTTTGACAGCATCTGTTTCTACACTTTATTCGTTGAGGTTATTTACATTCATCAGAGACAACAAAGTAAAAACCAAAGAAGCTCAAATGGGGTGGCTCAAGTTGACTAAACGCAGACACTGCCTCCGCAAAAGAAACCATCTCTTTACAGTATAATGCGTCTCTTATCTCTTTTGTTTTCTTCTACTTTTCTGTTAAGGTATTTTTACATCACGATGCACTTCTCTTTCTTCGATTCACTTCTCGCCGGAGGAGGGGCGTTGGACCTCTGCACAAGGATGATCACAATGTTCAAACCCATCAGTCAACAGCGACAAGACGTGGTCATCAAGAAACATAAATAGGACCAAGGGAGCCCATGCAAAACTCGCAAAGTTCAAATCATGATAAAGAACTGAGCATATTTTCTTTTTGTCTATTATAGCAAACTAAAGTGAGCATGCATTCGACCTCTTTGTATGCTCTCAGTCTCACACAACAGCATCACTTCTTACCTGTTTACGGGATGAAGTAACCATTCATTGTATGTATTGAAGTGTACTGAGGGAAAACAGGTGACTTTCACAAGTGAATCTTAGACCTCCCAGAAATAACGTACTGGTTTGAATACAGTAGCTACTTTAGGATTCAAAAGCAGGGCAAACATGGTTATTTCAAGACAATAGATTGCCATCAAATTTGAATCCAAACTATAAGGGCCATCCTAAACAGCAAGTTGATAAATGCTACGTGGTAATGTGAGATTAAATTTTGATGGTGGTACGAGTCTACATTTCTGTACTAATACAAAGAAAACGTACCCCCTGGTGGACCAACAACAAGTCCTGGTCGGCCAGATTGAGTTGGTTGGTGCTGCGTCGGAGGTGGTTGTTGCTGTTGCTGCTGCTGCTGTGGCGGTGGAGCTTGAAACCTTTGTGGTTGCCGCTCAAACTCTTGCTGTTGAAGTGCGATAGCTAGCTCCAGATCAGAGCTGCAAGCATAGGACCACCGATGTGGAAGCGTCAGAATTTAGGTAACACATGCAAACTCACTCAGGAGTGCACATCCATGATGATTCAGCGCGTTGAGCACATTCAAAATCACAGTAAGCCATGCCATATATTGGTCATTCAAGTACATGCTAAGCCGACAGTCCAATAAACAATGACAGCCAAACCATCAAATAGTCAAAGTTCAAGAAGGTTATGGTGCTTGGTTAACAGCAACAATCAACAGATCAGAAAAGAAACTATAGCTTCAACTAGCATATCATTATAACCCAACTGACAGACATTTTCTGCACAGTACAATTCATACAAGATTCGCATGGTTGCAGAAATCCAAACTAGAAATGTTGTAAACACCCTCAACAATAAAGCACATTGAGAGAAGAAAAACAGGTAGGAAGAACATACTTTCCAGAAGTGGAGTTGTCAAATTGAGCAAGATAATCCTGTGAACAAAGATAAATTTGAACTAGTTAGCATTATTGTACCTAATAAAAAAATAGAACGGTTTATTGATGATATACATACAGCAGTACTCGTCATAGCTTGCTGTTCATTCCACGAATCATTTCTTGGAGTTTCAGCCTTAAATGGTGTGAAGTTGCTAGTAACAAAAACCCCATCTCCATTCACCTAATGATTGCCAGTTGAGAATGAAAAACATCAGTAAAGATTTTGATCTCAAGCAAGAACTAAACTAATCGCAGAAGGAATTAACATACCTCATCCAACCTTTGCCATACCAAATCAGTTTGGCTTATAAAACCTTGATCAGTTGCTAGGAGATATAGACTTCCTTTGTACTGCAGAATAAATATGGATAAGAATAGAGGCAGCTCCAGTTCAAGTACTCAAATACCGACAAAACTAGTAATACCTTGAACATAGTGTTGAAGTGGTTATTACGGAAGAAGACACAAAGCTCACTTTCGTTAAGTTCCTCTTGTAGACAGAAGAGACTGCGCATTGAAATTTGACAATGTGATAAATGAGAATTACAATTGAGAACATGTATTTAAACCATAGATAAGAAATATACCCATAGACAGTCAGCTGGTTAGCAGTGGTCCGCAGAAAATTATCAATCAGCTCCCCTGAAAATAAATCAATTTAAGTGTGAAGGCAAATGTAGTGATTCTCACATTGTACAAAGAGATTCACGCATGTTCAAAAGGCAATTGACTAAAAAAAGCCGAAACTCTCACATTGATGTTCTGTGGCCTTGTCATCCAGGGAAGGACTGCTTTCCTCAGTCTTGTCAGCCTGCTCAGCAAGAACCACCTCCCCCATACACTGGCTCCTGATTTTCATACACCATATTTGTGGTGCCAAGTATGTGTTCTTCACCTTGGTATATTGGTTCACATTCCTGAATGCTTGAAGGTAGAGGCTCAGAATTATCTAAAGAATCACTTTTCACATCCAGTTCTGTTGTAGCATGACCTGGAACAGCTTCACAAGTTGCAACTGACGAGTCACAAGCAACCTTAGTATCATTAGACTGGCCATGGATTTGTACATCAAACTGTTCTCTGCAGGTTTCTTTATCACCTTCAACAAGAGTAGGAACAGCAGGTTGATGGTCACTGGTAGCAAAGGATTCATGAGACGGACAAGAGGGAGTAGATTCTGAAGATTGAACGGGTATATCAAGGTCCCCTGGTAACATATTCTTTATTCCACTGTCCTCTGGTTCTGTAGATATCAAAGTTTCTTGGGATTCTTCGGGCACAACTTCACTGCTATTAACAGCACCATCTGTGACTGGTAGCATGGAGCCATCATCACTCACAGCATGATCACCATGTTCCTCTTTTTTTGCAGCTCCCACCACCTCGGGTGCTTCTGACTGAAACCTCTCACTTTGTGGTGTCTCCATGTTGGACGGTGAATGATTATGTGAAGTGTCAAAAGAAACTTCTCCATCAATTGCATCCCCGCTTTCAGCTTTGGATAGATTGAGGACTCTCATCAGTTCCTCTTCTTCCTCAAGGTCACCTCTTCTTTTATGTGGTTGAGCTGAGTTTGAGGGAGTATGTTCATCAAATGATCTCACACGAGACACACTGGGAGACGGAATCTTTAAAGCTGCAGTTGTTGCGGCAGCAAAATCAACAGTTTCTTCCTCCACATGTTTATTTTCTTCTGCTGGCTTACCAGACTTGAATTCAGCAAGTCCGGAAGCAAGAGCATTGTAGGACTTTGATCCAATAGCAGTAGCAGTTTCAGTATCCTAAAGACAATATGAATCAGCAGTGGTAAGCAGGTGTCTTGCAAGTTGCAAAATGGACTGTTTGTTATATCTATTATATTGGGAAATTACAGGGCACTACCAAATTAGTAAGGACTGTCCATTCTATTTGATCAAAATGGTTAACAATAAAGAAGATGACCTACTACCGGCAACAGGTCATTCATAACTATTAAATGCATCTTAGTGATTTTCTATTTGAAAGCTTAATAGAAAGTAATGTATCTGTAACATGTACACATTCATTCTTTTTCAAAACAAGGAACAACACATTTTTTATATGAAATACAAGTTTGCCAGCCAGAATCAGATAACGAGAGGAACGTGACATGAGCGGGCCCACACAGAGTAACCTAGTGTGTGTATATATATATATTTATATGGTCCATGTTCTTCTGTTAATATCACCATTTGTCTGTGTCTACTGTTTGTAGCGAATAATTGCAGAGCTAACACAGAATGGATCCAATGCGTCATACAGGTGGAGTGTGAAAAGACTAGATCAACATTGCAGGTGAGTGTTGATGAACAAAACTTTTTTTTTTGGGTCATATGTAATATAAAATGTAGCAAAAGTGACAACGAACAAGTCTAATTAGCAGTAGTAGACAAAATTAAATTCAAACTGTGTCGTATTCGCAGATATTTTGTCAAGATAATGCTGTGGACCTTGCTTGTTAATTTTTTCCCGAACCGAGGATAAATCCCATTTCCAATCAAAAACAGAATTGACTGTTAAATAAATGGACACGTTTCGAATTTTGATGGTTTCCTAACTGATGGACACAACCACCCAGCTTCGAATTTTGGTGGTTTCCTAATACACATATCAGGGAACAACTTCTCTATGTAGATAAAGTTGGTCAGTAATTAACTTTCCTTTTTAAGTCTTTCCTAGTGCAACCACATGAGGGCACCAGCTGCAACCGATTAATTAGAAATTATGTTTTTAATTGCACTAGTCCAATCAGAAAATGGATAATCTAGGTCTGCGCACGTGAGTATCTTAAAAGAGATCATTATGTAGACTATACAATTTTAGGCAGAATTCAATATCGAACCAGAAGTGAATCAAACAACAGAGACAGGTAGTCAGAGACTAGGGTATGAATCCTAGGTTAACGATCGCTTTGCATAAGATAGTAAACCTACCAAGTTCTGGAAAAGTGTGTCCCTGCGCTATGCGTGCACGTGCACACACACAACGACCTACCAAGCCAATGGCATAATTCAATTATGGAAACATAGGGGCTTTCTATTAGAACTTAAAGAATCAGTTGTACAGGTGAAACATGAAAGTGTAATTTCAACAAAAATAACTAGCTCAGAACTACATCAGATGGTTTAGGCCATGGAATATTAGAATGATAAAGTGAGCACAAAACTTGGGAACAAAAATGACATGCACAAATCTAGCTGAAATCAGCAACATCACACGATAACACAGGCCTATAGCATTTTTGCTAAGTGGAAAGATAGCACACCTGAGGGTCCACTATCCATCCATGGTATAGAGGGATATCCAGAAGATCAAATATAGCGCGTTCTCGGGTGAACTCAAAGTCATCAATCCTGCAACGTACACACCCCAGTAAGCATCAAAATACACATATCATCACAGACGCACGTGACAAAGAACTGGTCAACAAGCCAAAAACCCTTACGCACTTCCTGAACATCACGTTCACATCAATGCCTGTCGCGAGGCGCGGGAGAAGATCAATGGCATCCGCAACGTTCTGCTCCCTGTTGCGAACGTACCCCTCATCCTTGTCCTACGAATTGCATCTCGAAACCATTAAACACCAAGAAATGCCACAACCAGCAACCCTAGCTACTAGATTCCAGCCTGCAAGCTGCCGCTGCTGCATCCCAACACAACACCCGTCCCCACATTGATCGACCCCGGACACGAACAACCCGATCTCGCGCGAGTTAGAGCTGAACCTGTCCGGCGATGTTGGTGTCGATGAGGCGCTCGGCCACGAGCGAGAGCAACTTCTGCTGCGACACCTCGCCCGCGTCAGGGTTGAGGCTGATCACATTCTTCAGCAGCAGCACGTTACCTGCACACGCGCGCGCGCACAGGTGTCACGAACATCGCGGGCAGCCACCAGACACGCGGCGAACTCGCGAGGGTTGGGAGTCAAACGAGAGGGGGGAGGGAGGGAGGGAGCTCACAGATGGCGAGGAGCGGGCAGGGCCCGTTGTCGTTCTGGTAGACGATGGGCGTGCGTCGCCCGAGGAAGTCGACGGCCCTCATCCGGTGCATCACCTCGGGCGGCTCGTCGGGCTGGGGCAGGGGGCAGGGGCAGGGGCTGGGGATCCGCCTCCGCCGCGCCCGGCGGGGCCATCGGCGGAGGGAGGTGGGGCGAGGGGTCGGACGACATGGGGCGGATCTCCCACGCGTTCGCTCGCCGCGACGCGGAAGGGAGGGAAGTCGCCGGAACCCTAGGGCGACGCCGCCGGGGTCGCCGCCGCGGGAGGAGGCGCGCGCGCGTGCGTGCGGTGTCGACTAGTGGATTGGAGAGGAAGGCGAGGACGGCGGAGATGGGGAGGGAGGGGAATAGAATACGAGGCAGTGGGTGGGGGTCGGCTGGGAGAAGGTGGGCGTGGGGGAGGGTGTATTTAGCAAAAGAGTAACCGCCTGCGATTTTGCAGATCGATCCTTCGTTAGTGAGATTTATTTTGGATTCGGTGCCTTAGCTTTGAGGTTATCCGGGCTCGTCAAATATGTCCATTCATTTTAAGAATATGGTATGTTTATTTTAGTAGCTACAGAGACAGCTTCTACAAGAAAGTGTATAGCTAGTGGGTTAGTTGCTTGGTGAAAGATCGAGAGCATAGATCAATTTAGTGACGAGAATAGAGGCGCCTCGCACAGGGCAAGTGGACATAACCGAGTTAGTAATAAAAGGAGTAACGACAAAAGTTGGTTTCAACAAAAGGAATGCCATAAAATACGAGGCGAATAAGATGAGGGCATTTTTGTCTCAATCACATGCACTAGCGTTTCCCTAGGTTTGTTTTCCTATGATGTTCATTACCCAAAACGAAAACATAGTGAAAATATCCTCTGTTTCATCATTAATGAATGTGATGCCATAATGAAACCTAAGAGGCATGGACAGCTCATGCAACTCCCGAACCGTTGCACTGGGGAGCCTTTTTGGCACCTACTAGTAGGAAAATGAAGACCATTACGCTTGGGAGCCCTTTAAACTACAATTTGTCACCAAAACGAAGAAAAAACACGCAATGATAAGGTTGCTCGATAGTAAACCTCATTTTTAATCATATTCTTTGTTAGTTTTAGGTAAGTTCATGTAACTGTAGTTAGTATAGCAGCCCCCAACTATGACCTAAAACAAAAAACACATGGATACCATTTCGACAAAGCATGTATCATCAAAAGGATTTAGTTTGCCACACCCGGTGGCAAATGGAAGATCTTTGACAAGGAAATCATCATTGCAGCTCGCAAGTGACCTTAGCTGGCGCACTAGAGTCTTTAAGTGGGGGATCGTAAAGCTTAGCAAAGTGGGGCCTAGTCAGGAGAAAAGAATGTTACATGTAGATCCAAAAACATTGATACACATAGTATTCCAAGGTACGTGTCTAGTCAATGCTATTTTCCGTACACTAATACCAACTATACATAGTAGAAGTTATATATCTAGATACATACTTAAAAATAATAATGTATATTTAGAAAAATCAGAACAATTTATATAATTTTAGAATAGAGAGGGAGTCGCTTTTTCTTTGTGTGGTGATGGTTAGACTATACATCTATACACGAGTGGTTAGGAAAATTGTTTTGGAGAGAAGTGGTGTGGGCACTGTCCGTGTTGACTTGAACACAGCTCTGCCCAATAGATGACCTCAAGGAGCATAAAGCAAAGCCCAGGTGACAACGAACATACGAGGTGGCTAGTGAAAAAAAAAAAAAAGGAGATGACGCGACAGTGACTTGCCGTATAGGAGCACGCTTGCCGGGACTTCTCCATATCGATCGATGGGTCGATCGGCCGGCGGACGGCACGCGCGCACGTCACATCGTCGTTTCCTTGTTTGGATGCACGCAGGCACGCTCGTCTTTCTTAAC
>JADLZL010004458.1:0-19268 GCA_015844335.1 Chrysopogon serrulatus | reverse complement strand
ATTTATTAGTTGGTGCTTTAACGAAACACCGACAAATAGGGTTTACACTCATTTACAAGCCCGAATAATGGATTATGCTTTGAATTGGCAGTTTTATGCAAAGTGTGTTATACCAAAGGTTTTTCTGGGTACTAGGCTGTTATAAGTATTCGCTCTGGTTGAAGCATATAAGTCACGTTTCACACGACAATCTAGGGCTCCTTTAGCATGGATTCTGGGATAGTTTCAGGAGCCATTTTATGGCTCTGGCATCCAAACGGCACCCAAGGCTCCGTGCGAAGTTCTAAGAAAAGCATCGACTGAGCTGTTTCCATAAGCGGAGCTAAAAAACAAGCTTCTCGTGGCTGCCTCATCCTCGCTTATGGGCCAAACCCCAAAATACCCTCCGTGCTTGGGCTTGGCGAGGGTTTGTGTAAGTGTGTTCTGTGAGGATGAGTATGCGTGCGTGTTGTGGACATCTACATTTGTCTTGTGTACTCCATCCGTCCCTATAAATAAACGCTCTTATTTGACTTCTATAATTTTGGTTTGACATTTGTCTTATTTAAAAATTTTTAATAAATATTATTTGTTTTGTTATGATTTATTTTATTATTAGAGATATTTTTATAATAATTTATTTATTTTGTTATTTGTATAAAAAATTGAAATAAAACGAATGGTCAAACCGAAATCATGAAAGTTAATAAAAGCGTTTATTTGTGGGACGGAGGGAGTAATTCTCAAGAAAAAATTAGCAAGGCAGCTGCACGTCGCCGGGTGAACGGAGGCCATGGACTATAGCTTGCCCAGTGGTGCGAGGACGGACCTATGGGCTGCAAGCGATGCCGGCGTGGGGAGGGCACAAGTGTCACGGGGAAGGGCTCCGGCTGAGGGCCGGCATGGAGAAGGGCGTCGACGGCATGGTGCGCGGCCGGCCGTCGCGGTGATGTAGATGGCCAGCGCCCCGAGCCCCGAGGACATGGCGGCGTGAATGGAGGCGGACGAACCATGAGCGGGGCTGCTGGCCAAAGGAAACGTGCGGTCTGGTGAAGATAATAGGAGAGGAGAGAGAATAAGGGAAGAAGCAAACAAGTATCAAAGAAAACAGTGAAAAAAATTAAAGAAAAAATCAACTAATCACATAAAAAATCAAGGAAGAAACATCAGAAATTGAGAAGCTGTGTGCAACCAAATCAACTAATCAGGGGTACTATAGATATTTTATATCTTTCATCCAATCTAGAAAAATAGATGAAACCTGTTTTGTTTGAACGATTTTCAAAAGTGCTTACGCTTCTTCAGATAGGCTAGAGCCAGTTGTTTTTTTAAGAAGCCGGAGTCCCGCCAAACTAGAGCCATAAATATTACCCACATTTTGCGGCTAACCTAATTGGGATCCCTGCTAGCACGCCCGGCCGGTGGCGGACCCGTTTTGGATGTTGGGTATGCCCATACGTAGGGGCTGGGGCTGCACTGCTGGAGGTCGTCGGCCACGGTCAAGGCAGCAAGGACAGCTGTTGGCAACATGCTGACGCTGCCGAGGGGGCATGGGCGGGGATGAGGCAAAGCGGCCCCACGGCCAGCCAGAGGTGCAGAGCTAGCGAGCCATGATGGTCAGGGAAAGGGTGCACCAGCGCAGGGCGGGGGCGACGCGACGCTACCGGCGGCCTTAGGGTTCCCCGTTCCCAATTCCGGCGGCCGAAGTTTCTTCTTTCTGATACGGCCTTCTCCTCAATGACTCGAACGGGTTGTTCATGTCCCGTGAGGAGTCGAGGGCTGCCGATGGGGAGTGGGGGAGTAGGAATTGGAAAAGGCCAAATGCGGAATGGGCCATCACGCGTGTGCTGTGGGCTGCTCTGCGTTTAAAGTCAAATCTTATCTTATCTTATATCTTATCTTATACTACTAAAAAGGTGCAGATGATATCGTTTGCTCGGCTCCTTTCGATTCACCCGGATGTAAAAGCCACCTCCCGTGAAAAAATCCCCCGGCAAACCCCCTCATCCCTCTCGCTCTCGAAACCGCCCGCCCCAGGCCCTCCCGACGCCGCCGGACGTCCTGCCGCCCCAGGCCCTCCCGACGCCGCCGGACATCCCGCCGCGACCCCGGGCCTCGTCCCGCCGCGCCGAGCGCCGGCTGGGCCACGACCCCGGCCTCCGGCCTTTCCTGCGCCGCCGGACGAGGCACGCCGAGCGCCCGCCGGAGTCCACGACGCCGGCCTCCGCTTCCGCCTGACGAGCCGCACGACGAGGCGACGATCCGCCTATTGCCCGCTGTACGCCACGACGCCGGTCTCCCTTATCTACGCCGCCGGCTCAACGTTGGCCTCCATGATCTGCGCCACAGCCTCCAGCAGTTACTTGTTTGGAGACACAAAAGGTACTAATTAATATTCAATTGTCAACGAGTCCAATCAATCTGTATGGAGGAGCTGTAGTCTTGAATCAGCAATGAAATTCAGGATAGCATAAGTGCAGTTAAAAGGTGGTTTGGTCTTGAGCTATAAAGAATGTATAGAGCTGTGTGAGAATAATATAGAGATTATGATGTGTCATGACAATTTACTTTAACAGAGTGACTTTTTGAGTTAAAACTTCAACAATGTACTCCTAACATAGCCCTTTTTAATCAATATGATATGATTTATTTGTTAACATAATGCTTTCAAGGCTTATATTGAGCATAAGTGCAGTTAAAAGGTTGTGCCAATTCAGCACGGCATTTTTCAAGTTTTGATTGACGGCATGCTGGGATAACATTTTATTTACAGGCAGGTTTAACCATAACTTTTGAGAGCTGTGTGATACATTTTTGCATGGCAACCTGACTGACGAGTCTCACAGTACTTGGTCTACACTGACCTCTGTGCTTTAGTTTCTCTTAATCGCCAGCCTGCTCCAGTGCTCCAATACCTGTAGGAGAAATCAGAGCACAACTGGTAAGCAGGTCTTTTTGTTCTGTACTAGAGCTAGCATCATGAAATGGCTTCTAGGAAGTGCAGTCAAATGGCTCAGTTTGCAAATAATCTGTTAGCCAATGTTTCCCACTATCTATTGTGTCCTGTTGCATAACCTAATTTCAAATAATCTGTTAGCCAACGGTTGGTACTTGAACTTTTGTCTCCCTACATAGCGATGTACATAGCTAATACAGTATTGGCAGCCAGTAAGGTAGTAACATATGCCCATGAGACAAATTTGAGGTTAAATTTTCTTTCAAAAATTATTAAGAGTGCTGCAAAAATCCAATTTGTAAAAGTGGCAGGCCAGGCACTTAACAGGTTTGATCACATATTCATCAACTGGTCTTCCATTTGTTCTGATTAGTAGTTGTAACGGTAAGCCCATCAAACAAAGTTTGTGGTACTTGAACTAGATGGCTTCTACACCTTTGAGTTGAGTTGTATTGATACATTGGATGTAATATCTTCTTATCTGGCATTTTTTTTTTTAATAACAGAGCTAAGCATCAAGGTTATCATTCAAATCATCTCAAAATTTAAAGATATGTTTCTAAATCGGTGGTTGCATATTATGATAGCAATGTTCTTGGTTTTTGACAATTGAATTTGACTTACTGTTAGCAGTGGCTTCCTAGGTGGTGCAAATCAATTTGTAAACCTTTGTTTTCTTTCTATCATACCTCAGTTTTAGGAAGGAGACATTCTTACAGCGCTAGGCATATGTTCTACATGCTTCTACTCTGAAAACTAAAATGTTCTTTTATATGAAATTATACAATGCCTTTGTGTCAGTGTAGGTTGCAGAAAAGGGAAAGAATATTTCAGGATTGTACGCCAAAATTGCCTTGCTGCCCTCGGTGCCAGTGTAGCCCTCCTATAAACAACATAGAACCTGTTGGCTATGCGGGTGCCTTGAAAACCAATAATAGCGTGTGGTTGTTTGATTCACAATTTCAAGCAGCCCGTGGTTGTTCAAATCACAGTTCCTTATCATAGCTTAGCTCCTATGTTGGTATGGACTTGCTCTTTGTCTGTCTAAATGGAAGCCTAATAATAGCCTCAATGGGGTTCCACAACTGAACATACTGATGAACAAAGGTTCCTGATACTGTGGCAGATTTACATCTTTGTTTATCTGAGTGGCCTATTAGAGATAATGAATTAGCATGGTTAGGGCTACTCTCAGCTACTTGCATCAGTTAGCATAATTCCTGCAACATCTAGGAGAAATTTTCTGAACTTAAATTAATAATTACTTGTGTACTGTTACTGATTGGATGTACTCATTATAAATCTTAAATTAATAACTATGTGTGAATTTATGTTTATAATTTGTAATGTGATGGTTATTATTTCTAACATGCCTAATTTATTCTATGGTTAATATTTTGTTTTACAAATAAATTGTTAATGAATGGATGATATTTTATATATGTTCTACATATGCGGCTATCTGTCATGAGATTCTATGTATCCCCCTGCTTATTCAGAGTTAGCCTTTGAAATTAATAATGACTAGCCTTTTCAAATTATGTTTTCTATATACCTGTTAGTTGAATTTTCCCAATGCCATTCAGTGCATATCGATCACCACCAAAAACCTAACAGTGTTGTTTTGATCTTTATTTTCTAGAGGTCGCCACCAGCTTCTTTTTTCATCTGTTCTGCAATAGGCCCTTCAACGCTAAAAAGGATTTGGAGATCAAAAGGATCTTTTTCTAGAGGTCACCATCACCTCCTCCTACGATCTCTTCTACAGCAAGCCCTTTTCAACATTCTTTTTTGTTAACAAACGTCCAGAAACCAGCTTCGTTGTCGCTGACTTCTTATGAAAAAAATGTGATCAATATAATTGATTCCAGTATTACTGACATTTGTTTAACTACTGGTTTGAATAAATAATGAAAAACTTTTTATCATGTGTCTTTAATTGTTTTTTTCCGTGAACAAGTAATTTTATTAACAAAAAGAACTTTGTTTTTAGGATTATCCGTAAAAGGATATCAGTTTTTCTCATGCTGCAATGTGGAGAGGAATAGGCAAACACCCAGTAACTTTCAATAGTTCACAATATATGAAATACACCATACATTTTTTTCAAATGACCAATAGTTCACAATAATATATATATATATATATATATATATATATATATATATATATATATATATATATATATATATATATATATATATATTAGAACTATTGGGAGCCTAGGGCTTCGGGTTAGGGGAAGCCCCGGCCATCCCAACCGCACCACCCCGCATCAAGCGAGCCGTACCCGAAGAAGCCATGTGATGCACCACACCGCATCACAGGTCTTGATGCGACCCAAGACTGACACGTAAATTCTCGTGTCGAGGCTGCATACAAACGCGTTTTATCAGCGATAATGCATACCGTCGACGATATCTCGGTCGGCAACCTACCTTGGGGGTGCCCGAGGTAGTAGATGAGATCGAGGGTGGTGAGGTGCGCGAGATCAAGAGCAAGAAAGTAACACGAGACACGGGTTTAGACAGTTCAGGCCGTCGAGGTGACGTAAAACCCTAGTCCCGTGTTCGGATGTGGATTATGATCGGGAACAATCTGCCTTGGAGGGGGTCCCCGCCCGCCTTATATAGTCGGGGGGGGGGTTACAAGATCAATCTAATCTTGCTTTCCCCGATCGGCACACAGGCCCGGTAGACCGGGAAATCCTAGGTTCAAGGAAACCGACGCCCGATGATCTAGGCGAATCATATCTGCATGCCGAGTCTTGCGCCTTACTCCACGGTCTTACGGTAGGCGCTCGGCATGGTCTTCTCGGCCGGGCCTTTGCCGACCGCTAGGCCCAGCCCCTCCGAGGATACCCAGGGGAGCAATCCCCACAGCTAGTCCCCGGCGGCTTGCGTGTGTGTCTCAACCCCAGGTTGGGAACCATTCGGCGTCTTCCTTGGTGCCGGCCGGTTCTTCCGACCAAGTGTTCGGGGCGGTCGCGGCGGTCGATCAACGGATCCGACGAAGTCGTGGCGGTCGGCGTCGTCGAGGCCGACCGGTGCGGTCTTTGGAGGAAGGTGGAATTGCGCCGTGGAACACACAGCGGTCGCTGCGGTTGAGAGGAACGCAGGAGGTCCCACCTGTCAGGGAGGCGCGAGCTGCTCAAGAGAAAAAAAGAAAAAAGAAAGATCTCCGGCATACGGGTCCCGTGTACCACGTCCGTCGCTTCCGGCGACGTGTACCACGTAGTCCCCGGACTGGTAGTAGGCGAGGCATGAGACTGGTGCCAGGATCAAATTTGTCAAAGTATGAGTTGTTGAATCTTCGACTGTGCAGTCCCCGAGACGCTTGTCATCTTCTAGGGTCCAAACTTTTGGCTTCGTCGGGTGCGGGGCTGCTGCGACCCAGCGGTCGAAGCCGGTGGGCCGCCCACTGGGCCTAGCATCCTGGGAAACATCGCGCGCGGTCCAGCTCCCGGCGGGATAACCACGGAGCGGCGCGGCGCGGTTTCCCACGGAAGGAAGGCGAAGCGACGCTTGGCGCGGGCGCCCGACAATCCCGACATCCATTTAAAGACCGGGCATGGCCTTTCGGTCACACTCTTTGCCTTCCTCTCGACGCCTCGCAAACCCCGCTGCCTCTTTCGCCTTCCTCTTGCACAACCAACCTTTCTCTCCCACATCACCGGCGCTCCCAATCCGAAACCTAGATCCGAAATGGCCGGCAAGGGGCAAAAGCGTGGTTCCGCTGGCGGCGGCGGCGCATCGGGCGCGGGCGGAGATCCGAGCGCGGGAGGTCCGCCTAACGCGGGAGGCGGAGTGGGCTACTTCGACTGCACGCGGCGGTCCTCGATGAGCTTCGTCCGCGACGGAGTGCTGCCCGACGAGGCGCGCGCGGCCGGGCGGCCCCACCGTGGGTGGGTGAGTCCTTCCCACCCCGGCGAACGGTAATGAGCTCGTAGTGTTTGCGGATTATTTCCGCCGCGGGTTCGGGCTGCCGGCGCACCCCTTCCTCCGGAAGCTTCTTGCATACTACAAGATCCGGCTCATTCATCTCCACCCCAACTCCATTCTTCATCTCTCTGTTTTCATCCATTTTTTGCGAGGCTTTTCTCGGCATTCCTCCCCACTTCAACCTCTTCCGCCATCTCTTACGCTTTGAGGGCGTTCATCGGAGCCGGCTCACCCAAGGTGGTTGGTGGCCTCTATCTTTGTCTTCGGGACGGGATGAGGAACCGAAGTATGCAGGGACTGCCCTCGGCTCTTCCATCAAGGGATGGAACACCCAATGGTTCGTCGCCGGCAACCCCGCTCCACGGATCTCCAATGAGGTAAACGAGTGGTGGAGCCGTCAACGCCTAATCGGGTCCGAGCGGCCGTCATCTCGCCGACATGGTGCAGGTGGAGGAGCCGCTGGGCATCATCCGCCCCATGAACTCCGACGGGGTGGCGGTGGCTATCGCCAGTGCCGCGGCGCATCCAAATGCAAGGAGCGCGAGCACCCGGGGTACGAGTACTCCGGGACAATGACTTACGGCGTGAGACGCCGGAGGCGATCTCTAAGGAGGTTCTCTTTCGCGCTCACGCCGTTTTTCGTCGGAGGTACCCAATGAGGAGCTCGGGTATGCGAGAGGCCTTACAGCTGGGCAATCCCCCGACCGGCGGTGAGTTTGTGCTTTGTTATAGTATTATGTGTGTGATTGGCCGACCGCTCAAGCCGCCGTTTATGCAGGATCGAGCCGTTTATGTGTCGGATGTGCCCGACGACACCGCCGGCCGACCGTGTAGACCGGGCGCGACCAATGGAGGAAATCCGCAAGATTGCGGAGGACCTGGCGAACGAGGGGACGGCCGAGAAGACAGTCCCCCAAGCCGCCGAGCCAAGGGCCCCTCGGCGAAGGGTGGCTCGGAGGAGGCGCCGCCAAAGAGGCGCAAGAAGGAGATCAGGCTCCCCGCCCTCGTCTGTTCAAATCAGCGAGGAGCAGGGGGCGAAGCGAAGCGAGCCGTCATCCTCTCGGATGACGAAGATCGGAGGACACGGAGACGTTGGACGAGCGCGTCCGGCGTCGCCGGCGTCCAAAAGTCGGCGACTTCAAGGCGACCGTGTTTGAGAAAATGCCGACCATGGGGCGCGCCGCCAAGGCGGCGAAGCGGCCATCGGTGCCACCGACCCGACCGACCGAGGCGGGCAGCTCTGAGGCCCCGGCGTTTCAGCTCGGCACCGCCACCCCGACCTGTAAGTACCAACTCGTTTCTTTTTGTTCCCGGTGTTGTCCAGGTTTGGCTTAGGAGTGTCATTTGTAGTGATCCCGTGGAGGAGGACCCCGGCCGTGCGGGGGGAGGATGACACAGGTCGTCCTGCAGACAGCACACCTCGTGCGGCCGATGCGGGGTGACTCCCCGACCAGCCATCCGGGGTCGGTGGGGGCTCAATCCCCAGCCCCCCTCGGCTGCGGCAGAGACCGGCGTTTTGTTCGCAGCCGGGCCGGCGAGGGAGGGCGCCGGCGGCCGCTTCCAGTGCCCGCCCCGCCGTCCGCCAAAGAAAGGTGGCGCCACGGGCGGAGACCGGTGGCCGGGCAGAGCCCGAGCCGGAGGAGGTGGTATCGGGAAATGCCCGTGCCACTGGAGGAGCCCGCGCTTTGCCGCACGCTTCTACATATCGACCCGGTGAACGGGTGGAGGTGGTGGACGACGAGATCGCCGCCGCGAATACCGTACCTGACGTCCGATCTCGAGGTGCTCAGCGCCGAGCTCGTAAGTAATCATATTGTCTGCTTGATAGTGTTGCGCAGCTTATGTCGAATATGTATGTAGGAGCTGGCCCGTGCCGCCGAGACGCGCGCGCGGGCCGCCGGAGCAGCCGGGCGGCCGCCTACGAAAGATGAAGGCCGACAACGAAGCGGCTTCTTCGTGAGAAGACCAGCTTGGCGGAGTCGGTCGGCCTGCTCGAGCGCAATCTGAAGGCCGTTCGTGGAGGACGACGACCGACCGCGCCGGCAGTGGAAGAGCCGAGCGTGAGAACGCACGGCTGGGAGGCGGCCGCCGCCGCCATCGACAGGCTGGGCGCTGGCAAACATTTTGCGGCGCTGGGTGACCGGTATGTTTTCCCCTACCTTCCTTTCGGGCGCTCTTGTGTATTCTGTGGCTGACTTGTGCTCGGCCTGCAGCTCTTGAAGGCGAAGCCGCAGCGTCTCTTGGCAGCTGCCGAGGAGCTAACCCGTGAGGCGGCCAAGGCTACCCAATCGGCGGAGGCAGCCCGGTCCGAGGCACAGCGTAAAGTGCTATTGTCTTTTGCTTTGTTTGCCCGATTGCCTGTGTCGGGGTTTTAACACTTGTTCCGCAGCTTGTGCGGGAGAACGCGGGCGGCGCCCAGCGGATTTGAAACGGCGCCTCGCAGCCGAGGAGCGGATGGAAGACACCATCGCCCACCCCCACCCCACCGTTGAATCTCGCCGACCGGACGGGGGGTCTACGACCGGGACGTGCTCGGGGAGCGCTATCCTTCGTCACGCTTCCCAGTGCGATGCCAAAGCCGTTCTACAACAAACACGTGTGTTTGTTCACGGAGCGGCCTCGCTTGCCGCCGCCGAGCACGCTACTGGGCGCTGGTCCTGGCCGCACTATCCCCCGGGTGGAGTTATCCCGGGTCGAGGCGGGTTTTGCCCGACCACGTTGGTCGCCGACCGGGAGAAGCCGAGCCCCGAGTCCCGTGATGCTGCCATCAAGGTGGTGGAGGACTGGACCTGTTCGGGCGACGCCGAGGCCGACGCGCCCTAGGAGAAGAGCGTTAGAATTGACTTATGTATTGCGTGTGGAGACGCCGTCTACAGAAATGATGTTAATATCACTTTTGTTATGCATGTAATGTGTTTGCCGTAATGCCCCGCAGTGTGTGACTTTGTCGCCTTGCCTGGACCGCCCAAGTTTCCTCGTATCTCATAGCGCTAAGGGTATGTTCCTTGTATTGCGCTGTAGAGGGTACCAGGGGGTCCCCTGGAACCGGCCGCCGGCCTTTCCATAACGCAGCGCCGAGCCGCTAGCACGTGTAGGTTTGGGCCGAAATGTGGGTTGCTCCGACGGTTTGAGTTAAAGTGCGTCTTCGGGCGGTCTTCGGGCGTATAGTGCGTGGATAGCACATATGAAAAATGAATGCACGAGGAGAAAAAAGAGACAAGACAAAAAAGACATGAAATCATATATATGTTTGGATTACAAAGGGAAACAGAGTACATATCTTTGTTCATCTTGACTTATCGAGGCGTAAAAACGTATTAGGTGCTCGGCGTGCCGGGGAGTTTGGGATATCGCGCCCGTCCGACTCCACCAGCCTATAGGACCACAGTCGGGTGACTTCCTTGACGATGAAGGGACCATCCTGGGGGAGGAGAGCTTATGCATGCTGCAAGGAGCTCGTGCGGCGGCGTAAGACCGTGTCGCCGACCGCGAAGGGGCGCTCCCGACGCTGCGGTCGTAATAGCGACGGACGCCCTCTAGGTACTTTGCCGATCGGATGCAAAGCGGCTAGGCGTTCTTCTTCTGCATGGTCGACGTCGTCGCCAGCGCTTGGTCGGAGGTTTCCTCGGAGTAGTTTTCCACTCTTGGCGATCGGAAGGCGACGTCCTCGGGTAGGACAGCTTCCGACCCGTATACCATGTAGTAGGGGGAAACCCCGTGCTCCGATCGGTGCTGCGTGCGCAGTCCCAGATCTATTTGGTGGAAGTTCCTTCACCACCTTCCGGGTGCTTGTCATCCTTCCGCATACAGGCGCTTTTTAAGTGCGTCCAGATCATTCCGTTCTTGGCGCTCGGCCTGGCCGTTGGCACGTGGGTGCGCCGCGGAGACATATTTGACCAAGATGGAGCGCTCTTCACAAAACTCCCAGAACTCGTTTCCGTGAAGTTTGACCCGAGGTCGATGATGATGCTTTGTTCGGGATGCCAAAGCGGTGAACGATTTCCTCAAAGAACTTCGGCGGCCTTCTTGCTTGTCGAGTGGGCGAGTGGTTTGTACTCAATCCACTTGGAGAACTTGTCGATGGCGACCGATGCGTATTTAAAATTGCCTGGTGCGGCTCGGAAGGGGCGATCTGGTCGAGTCCCCGGCTCATGAACGGCCGAGCCGACGGGATCGTCATTAGAGCGTGGGCGGCGGTGAGGCGCTTACGAAGAACCGGCATCCCTCGCAGTGTCGTACCCGTGTTCTCGGCGTCGGCTACGGCGGTCGGCGAGAAAATCCAGCTCGGAAGGCTCTGCCGACCCGTGTTCCGAGAGGCGCAATGGCTTCCACGAGTCCAGCATGTATTTCTTTTAGTATCTTCAAGCCTTCGGGCTGCGAACGCACTTTTGCGGGGCGTTAGCGTTAGCGTTCTGCGCATCGGCCGAGCCCTCTACCAGGGCGTAGTGCTTGCTCCGCCCGTATCAAACGCTTTCTGCTCTCGGTTTTGTCGGCCGGGACCTCGAGTTGGTGAGGTATCGATGAACGGGGCGCGCCGATCTTGGCGTCGGTGGCCTTGACGAGTGCGACCCTTCTCCGCAGTGGGTCGGGTTGGGCGTCGCTCCGTCTTGGCCGATAGATGGTGTCGAGGTCGTGCGCAAATACGCTGGGCGGAATGGCTGCTCGTGTAGAGCCTAACTTGGAGAGCCGATCGGCCTCGAAGTTTTTCTTCCCGAACGATGTGGTGGAACTCAATGCCGTAGAATTTGTTCTCGAGTTTCCGGATTTCCGAGCAAGTAGGCGTCCATTTTCTCGCTGGTGCAAGACCGGTCTTTGTTTGCACGGTTGACGACCAGCGCCCGAATCGCCGAAGATTTCCGGGCGCTTGATCCCCGGGGATATAGCAATCTTGATGCCGTGGATGGCGGCTTCGTACTCGGCGGCGTTGTTAGATGCCTTGAAATGTATTCTCAAGACGTATCGGAGTTCCTCGCCGCTTGGAGATACAAGTACGACCCCGCACCAAAGACCGCTCACATTTAGCGCACCGTCAAAGTACATCTTCCAAAGGCTTTGGGGGTGCTCGGTGGGACTGTTTCCTGCATGTCCGTCCCACTCGGCGATGAAGTCGGCGGCGCTGCCGACTTTATCGTCTGGGCGGCTCGCGTATTCAACGGTGTACGCGCCGATTTCGACCGCCCATTTGGCGATTCTTCCGTCAACCTCCTTGTTCTTTATGATGTCGCCGATCGGGGATTGGGACACCACCGTTATCTTGTGAGACCGAAGTAGTGGTTCACCTTACGTGGCGTCGGTGGGGCGGCGTAGATGAGCTTTTTGTATTTGCGGGTAACGAGTTTTGGACTCGTTCGGGGACCTCGCTTATGTAGTAGACCGGGCGCCGCACCTTGAATGCATGCCCGGGTTCGTCACGCTTCGACGCGGCGGCCGTGTGGAGACCACCCGATTCGTTGCTTGCGATGTAAAGGAGGAGATCCTCGCCGGGTAGCGGAGCCGTTAAGGCAGGGGGCGTCGTCAAGAAAACCTTGAGCTCCTTGAATGCCTCGTCGCCTTCGAGTCCAAACAAACTTGTCGGACGCTCGGAGTAAGCGGAAGAAAGGCATGGCCCTCTCTCCTAGCTTGGAGATGTACCGACTTAGGGCTGCCAAGCGGCCGGCGAGCTTCAGTACTTCCTTGATATTGGTTGGCGGCAACATTTTGGTTATGGCCGACACTTTCTCGGGGTTTGGTTCGATACCGTGGCTGCTGACCGTATTCCCCGAGCAGGATTCCCGAGGAAGCTCCGAAAATGCACTTGTTTGGATTGAGTTTCCATCGATACACTCGGAGACTTTTGAATGTTTGGTCAAGGTCGGCGATTAAGCTATCGGCGGTTTTAGATTTTACCACAACGTCGTCGACGTAGGCTTCGACGTTGATGCCTATCGATCCTTCGGGCATGCTTGAATTGTCCGCTGGTACGCGTCCCAAGCATTCTTTAGGCCGAAGGACATCGTCGTGTAGCAATAGGCGCCGAATGGAGTTATGAAGGCCGTTTTGACCTGGTCGGACTCCTTTAAAGGCGATCTGGTGATACCCGGAATAACAGTCAAGAAACGAGAGGAGTTCGCGGCCGGCGGTGGAATCTACGACCTCGTCGATGCGAGGGAGAGTGAACGGGTCTTTAGGGGCGTGTTTGTTAAGATCGGTGTAATCAACGCACATTCGCCATTCTTTATTGCTTTTGCGGACGAGGACTGGGTTTGCCAGCCACTCGGCGTGATACACTTCTTTAATAAAACCGGCGGCTAAGAGCCGGTTGATTTCTACCCTAATAGCCTCTTTCTTGTCCGGCGAATCGGCGGAGCTTCTGCTTGACCGGCTTGGCGGAGGATGAGACCTTCGGGGCGTGCTCGGCATACTTCCTCGGTACTCCGGGCATGTCCGCGAGGTTTCCATGCGAACACGTCCCACGTTGTCCCGGGAGGAAGCCGACGAGCGCGTCTTCCTATTTGGGGTCGAGGTTGGCGCCCGATCCGAGTGACCTTGGAGGGGTCACCCGTGCCCAAGTCGATGACCTTGGTCTCCTTGTTTTTGATGGAGGAGCGCGGTGGTTCATTGACCGGGATCCCCGTCTTCCGGGCGGCACTTCTTTGGAGTCGGCGAGGCACGCTTGCATCTTGGCGGCGAGGCCGGCGGCCTCGTTGATGATGTAGTTTTCTTGCTCGCAGCGTGGGCGTTCCTCGGTCGGCGCGGAGGGTGAGCACACCACCGGGAGCCGGCATCTTCATTACGAGGTAGGCGTAGTGAGGGACCGCCATAAACTTGTGCGGGGCCGGGCGTCCCCAAATGGCATGATGGGCCGTGTCGAAGTTCGCGACGTAGAACGGCGAGTTTTCCTTACGGAACCGCCCGGGGTGCCGAATCTGTGCTTGGCAGGTCACTTGGCCGAGCGGCTCCGATGGCTTGTCCGGGACGATGCCCCGAACGGAGATTCGGCCGGGGTCAGGGGCCTCTTTCGGGATGCCGAGTTCCCGGAGCGACTTTGGGAAGAGTATGTTCAAGGAGCTCCCGCCGTCGATGAGGACACGCTTGAAGTGGACGTTGCCGATCACCGGGTCGAGGACCGGGGGAAACGCCGGGGTATGGTATGTCCGACCACCGGTCTTCCCTACCGAAGGTGATGGGCTGGTCGGACCATGGCGGAAAGCGGGTCGGCGATAGTTTTCTCGTCGGAGACTGCCACGACCCTCCTCGGCGGTCGGCTTCTTGCTCCTCTTGCTCTCCACTTGCGTGTGGTCCGCCCGCAGATCGTGGCCACGCTCTTGGGCGGTGTTTGGTATGAAGTACCGTCTGGTTTCGGTCATCTTCTTTATCGCCGCCGTTTTTGTCGCCGTCACGGCGGCGTTGGCGCTTCATGTCTTCTTCCCGAAAAACTTTGCCGAGCCCGTAGCATTGGCGCATGGTGTGCGTCGCGTTCTTGTGGATCGGGCACGGCTGATCCAGACTTTGTCGAACTTCGGCGTCGAGGTTTCGCTTGACCCGCGACTTGACGTTGTTCACGTCGGGCCGGCGTCCTTGGTATCGGTCCGAGCGGTCGCGGTTGTCGTGGCGATGATTCGCCTTCGATCCCTCCGGGTCGGTGTTGCGTCGTTGGGCCGAGGCTCTCCCGGCGGCGGAGGAGGGGCATGGGCCTCTTCCCCGCGACGAGGTCTCGTGGGTGCCCTTCGGCCTCCTCTCCCTCGGCGTAGGCGTCGGGCGGTTTTCATCGGCTCGCCGATTGTCTGCAGGCGTTTCTGTGAAGCTTCTCGCCAGGGGAGTTGCCGTATGTGAGTCCTCGGATGAAGGCCGTGATAACGTCGGTGTCATTGGCGTTAGCGGCCAGCGCAACGTGGAGAAACGGCGAATGTATCTTAGGAGCGTCTCGTTGGGGCGCTGCGCCCGGCCGTTCGAGGTCGTGGGCGCGTGGCTTTGGCGATCACATGTGGCCATATAATTGTCCACAAACGGCTTTTCGGAGTTGCGCCCGGTTGTCGATGGAGTTCTCCTCCAGTCCGTGAACCGATTGAGGACCGTGGGGGCGAGCATGACAGGCAAGTAATTTGCCATGGTGTCTTCCGTGCCCCGGCGGCGGCGCGACTGCTACGGGCGTACGTCCTGGAGCCACTGCTCGGGGTTAGCCTTGCCGTCGTAGGGGCTCCACCGTTCGAGGGATCCGGGAAGTGATCGGGCCACCGATGGGCTCGCAAATGCGTGCCGAGGGGCTTGGGACCCTCGATCACTGGCGCGCCAATGCGGTTGGAGCCCGTGCTTTCGGCGTCGAAGCGGGCGGCGCTCCATCTCGGCGTTGTAGGCATCGGGTACGCCCGGGCGCCGATGACGGCGCGAGCGTCACGTCCGGCATTGATGATCGCACGGGCGCCGGGCGGTGGTGGATCCGATGTGGAAAGGATCCGGACGGCATCTCCCGTAGCCTGTTCACTGCAGGTTGAGCAGCCTTGATGAAAGCTTTAGCCCGGTTTACGAGGGGGGTCGGGGCAAGTGCCTCAAGCTCGTTGGCGGCGACGGCGAGATTGGCGCTGGGGTCGGCGCTACGATGCGCTCGTCGATGTAGACGAACTCTTACGCCAAGTTCTGTAGAGGTGGCGCCCGGGGCCGGCCGCATCTCGGAGGAGACGCTGCTCCTCGCTCCTCGTAAGCCACACGGCGTTCGGCTCGATTAGCGTTGCGCGCCTCGCGGTCGGCGCGATGTCCATCTGTCTCGTCGGCCGGTAGGTCCTCGTCCGTGCGAGACCGCTCGGAGCATGAAGATCTGCGCCGGGTATACCGAGGGGATGTAATTTCGCTGGAGGGTTCCGTTCCACCGGCAACGATTGATGTATCTAGATCTGATGCGGGGAGAGGCATCGGAGTCGGAACCGGCCCGCTCCTCCGTGGATGGTGTGGAGTGACTCGTTGTCCTCCCCAGTGGAGCTGCGTACCATGTTAACGGGTCGGCGATGGGGTGTCGACCGGTGATGGTTGGGCGAGTTGTCGCCGTACTACTTCCTGGTGGGTACCAGCGGGACCTTGCGGTCGGGGTGATGCCACCATGGTTGTAGATCTGTCCCTCCGGGGATGTTCTGCGATGGCGTCCCCGCCGAAAGGGTTTGGGTGCCGGAGGAAATCTCCCCTGAACCACCGGGGGCCCAAACCCGAGTGGGTCGTCCGCTAGCTGCGATGGGACGTCCCAGGTCCAGTGGGCCTCACCGGGATGGCCGATGGCCTCGGGCGGGCGGGTGGTCGGATCGGCGTGGTGCCCGGCGGCGACGCGGGTTGCCATCCCGATCCGACGGGTGGGTGCTCGCCCGAAGCCGCTGCGAAGCGTGTTTTCGGGCGAGTTCGATGCACTGCAGAGTATGCCTCCACCGACCCGGTCGATGAGCTCAATCAGGTCGCCGGAGTTGACGGGTTCCTCTCCCCGACGGGGCCGCAGCCGCCCTGGGGGAGGATCGCCGTGGCCTCGCTTGAGGCGCCTGGCTCTTCGGCCGGGGCCGACACATGCCCGGTTCCATTGGATGGGATCCGGGGTTGGCCGTTCTCCCCGCCCTCGTGCTCGGCGGCGACGGTCCCACGTGATGGATCCGACGGTAAAGGTCATGCCCGACGCGCGGAGAGAGCGGCCGGTGGAAGGAGTAACCATCTTGCTCGGCCGACGGATCTGAAACGCACACCCCTACCTCGGGCGCCAGCCACCGCCGATATATATCCGGTCGGCAAAACCTACCTTGGGGTGCCCGAGGTAGTAGATGAGATCGAGGGTGGTGAGGTGCGCGAGATCAAGAGCAAGAAAGTAACACGAGACACGGGTTTAGACAGGTTCAAAGCCGTCGAGGTGACGTAAAACCCTAGTCCCGTGTTCGATGTGGATTATGATCGGGAACAATCTGTCTTGGAGGGGTCCCCGCCCGCCTTATATAGTCGGGGCGGGGTTACAAGATCAATCTAATCTTGCTTTCCCCGATCGGCACACACCAAATTACCGGGGAATCCTAGGTTCAAGGAAACCGACGCCCGATGATCTAGGCGAATCATATCATGCATGCCGAGTCTTGCGCCTTACTCCACGGTCTTCTGGTAGCGCTCGGCATGGTCTTCTTCGGCCGGGCCTTTGCCGACCGCTAGGCCCAGCCCTCGGCCGAGGATACCCGGGGAGCAATCCCCACACATACAAACCAGTTGTTTGAGTGAATTAAAACCAGTTCGTTGCCGCGTAAAAACCTTTCCGCGAGCTGGATGTTCCACCAAACAAAGACACCTAACATAGGCTGACATGGGCTGACACAATCTGACGCATGCATTGAGGCTTGCATCCCATCTAAATCTCCTCCGTTTTTTCGCAATAATTTCTCAACAAGACATCCGATTCAAAAATGGTTTTCACCATTGAACTCCTGATATTTTTGCGCATGATTCAAGATCCATTATGAATATATTTTTAAAATTTTTTGAAATTCATAAAATTTGCACATTAGGATATAGAGTTATATGCATCCGTCTATGCATAAAAACGTATGGTCGTGTGCGTAAAAACATGGAGATGATCTCGTCCTCTCTAAAATTTAAAATTTAAAATTTAAATCATGCTACATAAGGGCCAATTGATGCGTATGGCGTTCGCCTCTCCAGTGTCCGCAAGCCATGGTTTGTATGCACTTACGAGTTGGTTTGTATGTACTTGTAGAGGATCATTGTAGCACGACTTTCTTTGCACAGATCCGATTGCTATGCTTTTCTATGAAACCGTGCATACAAACTCTCCCGACTGCTCTACTTTTTTCGTGAAACTATGCATATAAACATGGTGTCTTCTTAATTTGATTCAATTAGTTAGATGTGGATTTTATAGGGATGTAGTTCGCTGACGGTAGGTGGCCTCAATAGAAAAAAGTTTGTATGCATATTTGGTTTGTGTACTTACAGCTCTTAGAGATTGAAAATGTTTGTATACATTGTGAATTTAAGATTAAAAATGCTGGGGGTGATTAGTATACGCATGTCGTTCAATTTTTATGCATCGATGTAAGCTACAAACCCAGACCAGTTTTGCTTTGGTTAATATGCATCTCTTTCTTCCGTGGAAAGCAATGTTTTATGTATTTTGGCTCGGCTTCCCCTCCACGCCATGATAGTGGCGTGATGTGGTACAATCCAATTGGATTTATACGGTTGGATGAGATGAGCAAAAAGTACTAGTTTTTATGTATCTTAGTTGTGTTTTGATATTTTTTATTCACTTTGGGGTTTCTATGCATGTTGTAAGTTTGGACCATTATGGATAGTATCATATGTGTGTGTTTGTAAGGATTGGATACATTATTTAACTAGGGCTATATATATTGTTTGATGTCATAAAATTTTACATGGGATGTGCAATTCATGTGTAAAGAAATATCCATCTCATTGAGAGGTTTTTATGCGGTAATAAAGATGATTTTTATTCATCCAAACACTAATTCCTATACAACATCGGGGCGCTAAAAACTTTTTATGCATCTTGTCCTATAATTATATGTATTTAACTGGGCTTCACGTGCTATGATTCGAATTTTAAATTTTAGAGAAGATTGCATCATCTCCAATTCAATTATAATAAGTTGTAATGTTCATCGTTTATATGCAGTAATAAAATAAACTTTTATTCATTCAACCACTAATTTATATGCAATATCGATGCCAAACTTTTTATGCATCTTGACGAGTGAATGTATGCATCCAATCAGCCCTTATGTGGCATGATTTAAATTTTAAATTTTAGAGAGGACGAGATCATCTCCATGTTTTTACGCACATGACCACGTGTTTTTTTATGCATAGACGGATGCATATAACTCTATATCCTAATGTGCAAATTTTATGAATTTTAAAAGTTTTTTAAAAATATATTCACAATGGATCTTGAATCGTGCGCAAAAATATCAGGAGTTCAATAGTGAAAACCATTTTTTGAATCGGATGTTTTGTTGAGGAATTATCGTGAAAAAACAAAAAATTCGAGTGGATGCGTGCATGTCGATGCGTGTCGACCTATGTCGACTGCGTCGACCTCTGTCGGTGGAAGGTCTACTCATTTGGGTGATTTGTATGCGGAAATAAATAGGTTTTAATACACTCAAACCACTGGTTTATATGCATCATCGTGATAAAAAGGTTTGTACGTATTACGGCTAGGGGTTTTTATGCGTCCCCGCTTTGGGTCTCAAGGCGTCGGCGTCTGCATGTGGTGGATGGCTGAGCTAGCTGGGCTAGGCTGGTTGGGGTGGCTGGGGCTTTCCCAACTTTATTGGAAGCCCAAGGCTCCTAATATACCATATATATATATATATATATATATATATAGGGAACGTATGCAAATGCAAACTAACTTCCCGTGA
>JADLZL010004457.1:0-114118 GCA_015844335.1 Chrysopogon serrulatus | reverse complement strand
CTGTGGATGTCGTGGGCGGCCATGGCTCGGGCAACAGCTTTACCAATGGTGAGGCAGTCGTAGTATTTCAAGTAGAAGCCTATGCTGAGTCGGCGAAGGGGGATCTCTTGGCTCCTGAAAGTGAGCATGGTGTCTGTTGCATCGGCTACCGCAGCATTCATCTGAATTGTATCCTTGAAAGTGGCATAATCACCACATTCAGGCACAAAGGAAGAGACCCAAATGTGCAGGTTTGAGAGCAAATGTCGGAGGCGGAGCATCCTCCTAGAAAGGAGGCAGGTTCTGACGGCGTCGGGCGTGTCGAGGCGGTCGAGGATGTTGAGCAGGAGATCATCAGGAAGCTTGGCGAACCTATCCGCTACTAGCACGTGGTTACTGTGAGCTGCCGATTTCTGCATCAATATAATTGCGAAACAAAATTTAAACAGTGCATATGCGTGTGGTAGGCATACGGATACAAGAAGTAAATAGAGATGCAAATTGAAGGGGGAAATTCGCTAGGCCAAAACAGAGAAAAGGCAAGTGGCTTTACATTGCGGCGACTACCCTTCTTGTTCTTCATGGTGGTGTTAGTTAGATCCAAGGAGGTACGAAGCAAGTAGCTTAGCTGATGAATTGGGCTTTCTTTGGTTGTTTATCGTAGCAGGGCTTATTGATTACGATGGATAGTTGAACGTGAACGCCAACTCCTCCTGTATATAAGGGGAGAACCGGAGAAGGCATGGGCCTGGCGGAGTAGTAGGGAAAAGGCGGGGGCGGACTCTGTTCCAGGTGCAGGCGGCAGGCCCGATCAGTTCCACCTTCCACGCATGAAGATGGGACACTATACGTACATGATTATAACACCCAGATGAACACGGGTGAAGCTACACAGAAGGGCGTCGTTATGTTACAAGGAAAAAAACTGAAAACAAGCGTGTTTTACTGTATCATATCAGATCAGATGTTTAGCAAAAAAAAAAAAAAAAAAAAAAAAAAGCCGTGACGCCTCAGCCTCCATCAAAGCACGTAGACCATGCCGACCTCCAGCAGCGACGCCGGCGGCACGCGCAGCGCCACGTCCGGGCCGCGGCAGTTGCGCCGCAGGAAGTTGTACCCGACGTCCACCGCCAGCCGCTTGAGCACCGACGACCCGGGCTTGCACTGCACGTGCGAGTGCCCCAGGATGAACGCCGTGCCGGACTCCCGGGCCGCCGCCAGCGCCTCCAGCTCCTCCGCCACCTGCTTGTTCTCCACGGCGTCCGGGCTCGCCACGTGGCTGTCGATGAAAAACCGCACCTGCTTCGGCCCCCGCCGCCGAGCTGATCTCCGCCGCGCGCCCGGGGCTCAGGCAGCCGTCGTCGTCGCCGGCAGCGGAGGCGGTGGCCGTGGCGCGCATCTCCACGGTGGACGCGGCCGAGTGCTGCATGCTGTCCTGGAGGTCGTAGCTGGCGCGGCGCCGGAGCGGGTTGCTCGCGATCACGGTCAGCCGCCGCTCCTGCTCGCCGGGATCCAGCTCCCGCTCCGGCTGCTGCTCCTGCTCCTGCTCGCTGGCCTCGCTGCACCGGTACGAGGCGTCCAGCTTGATGAACGTGGCCAGGGTCTCCACGAGCTCCGTCTCGAACGAGTCCACGTCCTGGTGCACGTCGCGGTAGCCGTAGCGCACGATGCACCGGTACGAGCGGTGGCCCGGCGGGCCGACGCGGCCGATGAGGTACCGCTCCGCCGGGAACACGTATGGCACCGGCACCGACTTGACGCACACGAACACCAGCACCTGGTGGAACGCCGGGAGGTTGGTCACGAACCGGGAGAAGTTGGCCGGGACGCCCGACGTCAGGTCCGTGTACACGAGGCCGATGCCGGGACGCGGACCATGCCCAGCTTGTCGCCGAGGGCCAGGAGCCACTCCAGGGTCACCTTGTTGTGCAGGTCGAACTCGTACTTCTTGATGGTCGTGTAGTGCCAGATGAGCATGACGGCCATCAGGATCAGCGCCAGGAGGATGGGCAGCCACGCGCCTTCCAGGAACTTGATCAGGGATGCAGAGAAGTAGAGCGCCTCGATGGATCCAAAGAACAGGAGGAAAGCCAGCGCCAGCAGCGGTGGCCTGTGCCAGCACAGAACGATGACCAAAGATGTCAGGAACGTGGTCACCAGCATCACTGTGATCACGGCCAAACCTGCGGACAGCATGCGAATCGAGCGTCATCAAGGATAATCTGACACTACTGTGTAATAGCTGGTGTCAAGTAGTTTATCTTACCAGACGCATTTCCCATGTGTTTTGTATCCCTAAATCCAACGGTCACAGCAATGCAAAGGATCATAAGCAACCAATTGATCTCAGGGATGTATATTTGGCCATGGATTTTCTCAGATGTGTGTACGACTTTTACTCGCGGGAAGCAGCTCAGGGACTGGCTCTGATTGATGATTGAGAATGTTCCGCTGATGATTGCTTGACTTCCAACTACTGAAGCCAAAATCGCCAATATGAGCACTGGCCATCTGATCTTATCTGAAGTTTGCATCAAAGAAAACTTCACATGAATACGACTTGTATTGAATTTCTAAGAGATAAGAAATGATTACAATGGGTCGATCATGGATGTATATGCATAATAGTTACTATCTAGATTGCATAAAGCAAGACAGAATTGACCTTTAGATTCTTCTGTCATGTCTTATAATAGAAAGCATATAAACCTTCAAACAGAAAACTATTGAAGATCATACAAGCGTGAAATAGAGTTCCGGGTGTGCAGTAGATTTAGCCAGAACATTTTCTAACTTTTCATGCAACAGGAGGGTGCAGGCTGTTATGATTGACATAAATATGTAACCAAAATGTTTTTGTGTTAAGCTAGCAAAACTCAAATTACACATGGAACTGTCATGAAAATACAAGGGCCAATGACAAGGCGTACCTGGGACTGCGATGTAAAATCCAACTTGTGAACTAGAGTAAAAGTCATGATGTTTTGATAAGTAAGCAGCTTGACCCATGTATGCCAGAATCAGTGCAGGGTAAACTAGACAAGTGAAAGCAAGCTGCAACCAGAAATGTAAAGCTAGATGATCTGCACAATAATTTAACATAGAAATATTAAATGAATTCTCATGAGGGTCAACAAGTTACCTGGATTGCACTGTATGAGAAGTGTCCAAGATCAGCAAACATTGCTTCCGATCCTGCAACATTAGCATGCTAGACATTAGCCCACTTATTTTATTTAATTATTGATACAAACGAGGGAATCCATTCAAACAGAATAACATACAATAAGGCACTCCATAGTTTACCTGTCATGCAGAGCAAGATTCCACCAAGTGACATCCAACCATACTTTCTAGTCTTTTTTAAGAACTTGAACATATAAGAAGGATTTAGCGCTTGGTAGATCTGAGGATTCCAGTGGATGATATTATAAAGTCCAAGAGCGCTCATGCAGAATAGCCAGGCTAGGACTATTGGGGCAAAGAGGAATCCAACCCGGTGTGTACCATAGTGCTGGAGGGCAAATAGGAATGCTAATATGACACAGGTTATTGGAATGACAGCATCTGCATGTTGAAGAAATAAATCAGTATGGCCAAACTGCCCATACAATGAGCTTTGAACTGGGAAAAGGTGAAATACCATAGCAAGACAATTTATTACAAAAGTCACCATTTTCGATTTGTCAAGTAAGTGTTCAGACTTCAGAGTTCCCAATATTGTTTTGTTGACATCTGGAGATAGTAAAAGATGCTATTGGAATTTAACTTTGCATTGGGGAGAAAAATTAGTGATTCCGATGATTGCTTATGGTATAGCTGCTGTCAAATTAATTCCCATAAGAATATATCGTTTTTTACCTCAAAACTCAATTTATAGACACAGCATTGCCAAAAGACAGTCAACTTTCATAGCACCTTCGTCAACCAAGTTAAGATGGGAAAACTCATATCACCACAAGCAAGTCAGCCAATGCAATCCTTTGTGCAAACCAATGCTCGCAGTTGGAATAGGAATCTCAACCTAGAAGGTCCTGGAGGTACTTCAGGAATAATCGGGTATGGCTAATAGATGCCCAGTTACCTTACAAGAATATTCAGTACTAATGTGGGGAAGGAAGCCAATGACAACATAGGCTAGCATTTTGATAGATGTCCCTGTGCTAATACTCAACTCTTCCGAGTGTGAAAATTTCTAACAAACATAGCAAAGAGGAAATGAATTTAAAGTTTTCTAGGATGACTCACATTCACGGTGATCCTTGGACAGTGAAAACTCAAGGCCTGAAACTGCTGAAAACACTGTGACATGTTTTCAGAAAACCACAGTAAGGAACCAGCTACCAGTCTTTCAATCTGAAGAAAACAAATCCAATTGGGCTAGGGAAAGAAAGCTGATCTGAGGATACCTGATATAGCTGGTGTGAGAACGCCGTCCCCGATAACCATGCAAGTACCAATCATAACCATGATTAGAAGAGCAACGCGCAGCTTCCTGTGCTTCTCAAGCCACACTTTGATCCGGGACTTGTCGGTTATTTCAGGAGGGCATTCCAGTTTATAGGTGGAAAGCTCCTCATCAGCAATCTGCCGATTCGGGAGAAGGCTCACATTGGCGTGCCTGCAAATCAGAGAGTACAGGGCAAACGTTCCTCCTGCAGAATTGCAAAACCATATAAACTTAAACCTCTCTTGCAAGCAAAAAGCCTGCACAGCAAGTGAGAGCTACTGCTAATTTTTCCACGCATACCCTCGCCATTGTCGTCAGCTCGTAGGACAACGGAGACGTACTTGATGAGAGGGATCAAGGTGAGCGTCCAGAACACGAAGGAGAGCACGCCAAAGATCTCCTCGTTCGTCTCCGAGTGCTGGATGTCCTCGGCGAAGGTGCTCTTGTAAACGTATAGCGGAGATATGCTGAGGTCGCCATAGACCACCCCCAAGCTCTGGTACGCCAGCAGCAAGGTGGTCTTCCATGAGTCCCTCTGCAAGAACCCAGACAAACATCTAGTAGTAATTCAGCAAGCATTGCTCCTTCCACCTCACGAACAGGCTGCCAGACTGCGAATCATTTTGGGGTAGTAAAAACTAAAAACACACATACCTTTGGGGATCTCAGGCCCCTTCCGAACTCAAGATCCATCGCGCGTGCTAGCCTTCACACATAACACTGGCCTTCTTTCCTTACCATTCAACAAACACACCAGCTTCAGAACACTGCCGTTGTTCAAATTAAAATCCCCGAGTAATGAATCTACTGGGAGGGAAGAAAGGGGGAAGGAAACTACCTCAGGAACCTAGGAAAAAAAAAAACACTACTGCAGGAAGAAATTGAGGGGTATGGGCTCAAACTCAACACTCAACAGCCTCAAGGGGATAGAGCGAGCAGAGGAGGGACCAGCCGACCAGACAAGGCAAAAGACACATGCCACGGTTAAAGCCGGTGGAGCCCCCCTCTCCCTGCGTTACCGACAGGGAGAGGCCAGGGAAGGACGGCCACGTGTTCTTGGAGCTGCGGACTGGACTACTCATTGCTAGCTACTGCTGCTGCTGCTGCTGCTACTCCTACACTGCAACCAACACAGCTCAGCTACACGCCTACACAGGAGATCCGAGTTGCAGGGAAAGGGAAGCACAAAACAGCAGAGCCAAAAATCAAGTGGGAAAAGGGAGACGAGACGGGCAACAACCAAAAACTCGGACCCTAGGTCACATCGAAATCGCTACCCATCTCGTTATACCCACGGACGGAGATGTGCAGATTCAAGGTGTGGCGTTGATGGAAAAAGTATAGAGGAGGACTGAAGGAGCACGCCATGTGAAACTACGGACAAATGCATGTGATCTCCCTCCCCTCCTCCCTCTCGTTTCACGCTCACTTTTGAAGACACGCGTGCCACCGCCGGCCATGTAAAAGCCGTCGTTTCATAGCAGTTCGTCTTCATCCCCTGCCGATCCTGGAGAAACGAGAGTTGAATTCTTCTAGTACACCCCCATGGCCATGGCCCCATGACCATGAGATGAGAGTGACCCCTGCAGCCCTACTCCGGGGCTGAGAGGTAGAACACGGCCGTAGCTATCGGTAATGAATGCAATCAAGGGGCTCGTAGTCTAGTCATCCATGTTCTGGTACACCAATAACTGGTCCGAAGCTAGCTCCTGAATTGCTGTCTGTCTGTTTCGTGGTAGGTCCAACTCCAAACAATGCAATGCAATGCAATCCCCGTGAGAGCATCCGCTTGATATGGCAAGGATTGGATGGGCCAGGATCCAGGAATCCTCACGCCACAAGGAACTAACGCTAACCAATCAAATCCCCACAGAAAATCAAATCCCCACAAGGCCGCAAACACAAGAATAACAAGGGAGCATCTGCCCATACCTTGTGATATATATGTATAGGAGTATCTAGAAATAAGCGCATAACACTGTTATAGTAACTCTAACCAGCTGAAGAACGAAAGGGAAACCACGAAATCCCAGCCCCTTTTTGCTGAAGATAATACAATAACGATAGGTGCCAGACAGCATATATAGAAACAGAAACATCGTCACCTTACGAGGCTCTCTGTGAGATCGATCGAGGCTCTCCTCTCCTCCGGACTGGAATGCTACAACTACAAACCACAAATAGCGTTTCTATAGGGGTGTAATGATCAAATGGAGCAAGAAATTGAGCGGTGGGTTTGGTCATCTGGCGAGAGGACGGTGGAAAGACTTGCAGAGCCTCCCCTGTCCTCCCAACCACCGAAGCAGCAGCATGTACTAGCACTGAGCGAAGCGAAGTTGGCAGTGGCATTAATCCCCCATCAATGAACGCCAGGAAAGCGGGATCCTCCGCACCGGACCAAGAGATCGATTTCGCCCGCCGCATTTATGCTATCGCCAGAAAAGAATGCCTCCCATAATCCCATCCCAACCCCCACAGAAATAAACAAACCAAAAACGCGTCAAGAAACTAGTAGTAGTAGCAGCTACGGAGGAGGAGTAGCTCGTAAAGCTCGCACCTTTTTAGCAGCCTCAACGCGCACCAAACGGGCAACTGGCAAGAACAGAACAGGCGGCCTGGTCCGCCTGCCCTATCTATCTCCTCGCGGACGTCGCAATGCTGGTGCTGCGGCGAGGAGGGAGGAGCGGCCTCCGGACGAAGACGAGAAGGCGGGCGTCCAGGTCCAGCCACGCTACGCTCCATCACTCAGCTAGTGGGTTGGTATCCACTGATCGGCAAGATCGGCAAGACCACTACCACTACTGTAAACACCAACCAGTGTAGCTAGCATATCCGCCAGTTTATCTGCAACAGTTCGCTATGCCGTGCTGCCCATACAATCCAACAATGGCAACCAATAATTACAAGGGGGGTCTTTCATTCTGCAGTTGGTGAGAATCCTTATGCATGAGGGCCCGGCCGCGGCCGCCCGGAGAGAGATCAAAAAGCTGAGAGCAAATTCCAAGGGCGGTGCTGTGTCCTGGAGCACGCGCGGCGATTTGTTTATTCTGATCGGAGGCGGAGGCGGAGGCGGAGGCGGAGGTGGGTGAAGAAAGGCTGGACGCAGCCAGTGGCCAGGGCTGGGCCCGGGCGTCGGGACCGTGGTAGTACGTGAGGGTTGCTTTCTCGTGGTCGTGGGTCGTGGCAGTGGCACCTTCGGCCCTCGCGCCGCCCCGGAAAGCCCCCGGATTTTCGGACAAACGTTTGTTGGTCTACTGCTCCGTCCCAAATTAAATGTTGTTTTCGATTTTCATGCCACAAGACGAAAATACGCAATATTTATATCTCTGAATAATTTTGTTAAAAAACTAGATTCAAAAGATCTTTCCAATGATAATAACTATGATACTAATTGATTATTTATTATTTATAAAAATTTATTTGTTTTATTAACTTTATTTTGGGACTAGGGAGTATGTCTCTCTCGAGCCGTCCGAAAATACATGTGCGAATCCGTGACTGTTAATAAACTACTCCCAAGAGTGATTTCTAGTACTAGTTGATTTTTTTTAAATTTAACCAACTTTATAGAAAAGAGCAACAACATTTATAATATGAAATGAATATATTATAAATATATATTTTATAATAAATCTAATAATACTAATTGAAGAATATAAATCTTAATATTTTTTTGGAAAAGATTTTATCAAAGTTTAAAAAGTTTGACTTAGAACAACTTTAAAAATCACTTTTTTCAGACAGAGTGAGTAACTTAAAGGTTAACTATATTTATAGTATAAACAGTATTAATATTGGGGCTTAAGTGTTTCTCCTATCCTGTTTTGAGGTCTATTGTTTTTATTTTTTAATTTTGTGATTTTATCTCTGTAATTTTGACTTCCCTTTAGTCTGATATTTCCTCCTAACGGTGTTAACTTTGTATACCAAAAGACAACTTTGTTCATACGTTTTTACATATGTGTTCTTACCTCTAGTTTGAGAAAGCAAGTTGACAATTTTTATACATAATTTTTAGAAAAAATCGACAGCATTTCAGCTTATAATCCATATAAACACAAATTTAATATCAAACATACATGCATGCAATATTTAAGGTCATGATTCCATAGAGTTTTGTCTTGGACCACATGCCTCATTTTTTTTCTCCAACACCAAGCAGTCCAAAAATTACTTCAATAATACTCTTTTTTATGAACTAGACTACGCATTAGGGTTTAGGGTCTGCTTGAATTGAATTGAACTGAACTACAATTTTCCTTTGAGGGTTAAGACCACCCTTCCTTATAATTATACAGTCCACGACCGGCTGTGTGCCCCAACGTACATAATTGATAAAAACCAATCTATTCCTATATCATTTTGCCCTAAATCTGTCTCCTGCACCCATGTTTTCGTTTATAGCTTCATCTGATGACAAAGAATAACACCCTACACTTGCTGGCCGATCTAAGGCATACCGGCGACGACTTGCCCCGACAAGTCCCCTCTCTGGCGAGAGCTTCGACGACTTCTTCACTAGTTTGGACATAAACTAGTTTTTCTTCGTTACATAATCATGATTGGTTATCCTTTAGTTGTTTGCTCGTAAACCTCACCACTCTTTACTGCAAAAGTATGTTGGTTACTGTTGCATTATTTGACCCCTAGCCACTCAGACTATGTAGCCTTAGGTGGCATGTGACCGATTTTCGCATCAACACATGGTAATGGTAAAAGATGTGGTAAATTGCCTATCAACTTCTCACATTCTGGATCTGAAACTGTACTGCCCACATTAATATCGGCTGTCATTGTATCACTTTATTTTCTATGTATATGTCAGGGGTGGAGGAGTGCAAGCAACAGATACAAAATGTGACAAAATTTTGAAAGCTATCGATGTAGCTCAACCAGGGGTACATCAATTGCACAGATAGAATAGAAACATCAGGCTCGTTGCAAACCACAGAAATAGCGCAAGTCCAAGATGCTGCTAAATGTCCTAGCTACTAGACTCAAAACGACCAGAATGTACCCATATACTCCCACCGTCCCTTTTTATTTGTTGTTTCGCTTCCCGAGACACAAATGCCGGTAATTTTAATAAATAATAAATATCATCGATTAGTATCATAATTAATATCATCAGAAAAATCTTTAGATCTAGTTTTTTAACAAAATTATTTAGAGATATAAATATTGTATGTATTTTCTATAAATCAAGTTAAATTTGTGGCACGCATCCTACAGCGAAGAATAAAAAGGGACGGAGGGAGTACTCCGTATAGCTACTAGTCTAATCGTGAACGACAAGATCCTACATCCGAATCTAGTCTTGTCTTTGTGTTAAGTGGAGTACTAGTACTATGTGTGTGTGAGAGAGAAGAATCTAATCCTATATATATAGCTATTATATAGAGTAGGACATAGGAGTAATAACAACAAAAAATATTAACAATCGGCTTTAGATGCATGTCTTGGGACATGCACTCATGACACATGAATGAACTCATGGACCGTGGCATCCAACTGGGCCGGTCACCGTCGCATCCAACTGGGCTGTAAGCCTGCAAGCCCAAGAGAGCCTGCGGGCTCATCAGAAGCCGCATACTGTATGTCGTCGGCCCTGGGCTGGCCCGGCTTGCCGATCTGCGTGCAGCCCTCTCGGTGCAGGCGGCCGCGCAGTCGAACTTGTCTGCGCCGGCGCCGAGGGTCATGCACCGGTTCTTCATGCAGTCGCAGAAGCACCCCAGCGACCCAGCTGCTCCGCCTCCGCCCCACTCTTCTCCGGCGCCAGCAGGGCCGCGGCGGCAACCGCCACCGCCACCGCCAGCCACAGCATAGTCGCTGCTCTCCTGGACGCCGCCATCGTCGCGATACCTCAGCTCCCCGGCCGGCCTACGAATCTGCTGTTCCCTTTCGCCTACATCTTGCATTGGTGATTGATCTGCGTGCATATGCTTCGTCCGGCTAACTGCCGGGGGTGGTTGATGAGCGAGGTCATACGTAACGTAAGGGCATTTTGGCCTGCTATTCTAGGGCATGGGAATGGTCGGACAGTGAGAGCAGGCGTCGAATATATCTTTCTTTATTTTTTTCGTGTAGTGTTGTTTTCTGTGTTTTGCATTGTTTACCCGCAAACCATGCATGCAAACACAACCTGTTAAACTCTCTCTCTCTCTCTCTCTCTCTCTCTCTCTCTCTCTCTCTCTCTCTCTCTCTCTCTCTCTCTCTCTCTCTCTCTCTCTCTCTCATTCTCACTCTCTCTCATATTTCCCGTTGATATATATATGCTTTGAAATTTCGTGGCATTTGTGTCTTCTTTACAAAAAGACAAGAATATTATTTTCAAAACCATTTTGTAGCGAAAAGAACAAAGGATCGGATTCACATGCTGCACAAGAAGACCCATCTCAAGTCATAATTATACATTATACTAGCTCGATGATGTTTGTTTGGATTGCTAAGCCAAAAAAAAGAGAGAGCATGCAGCAACATCTATCTGTTTTTAATTTTTGCTAGCAGTAGCTAGCACTGCACACCTATTAGTAGGTGGCTTGTCGTACTACATGTTTGGATCCAGACTTTACTAAGTTTTGGTTACTGCTACCTATTAGCACCATGGATCCAGCAGGACCACCTAAACTCTGCGATGTCATGACAATCAAGTATACTAAAAAAGGTGACTGTCCGAAAAGATTCAAGGACGTGTACCTAAGGAAACCTAACATCTCTGTAGTACAGTAGTACGTATCCCTTGACAACAAGGAATTAAAGGAAACCTTACCATTGCTGCATCTGCACACACACGGCCATCCCTACCAACCAAATCATCATCATCATATATATACAGGACTAGTCCATCCACGTACACCAGCCCTATCTATCTGTCTGTCTCCACTCTCTCCACAAAGGCGAACGAGCGAGCAAGTAATAAGATCAAAGTACCTGCTGATGATCGAGGAAGGAAAGAGTGGTAGATCAGCGAGGAAACAGCGCGCGCAAATTAGGCAGCGCGCGGGCTGGCGAGTAACGTGACGTGACGACGGGTTCCCAATTGCCATGCCAATGCCGATGCCAGTGTAAAGCGAATGCGAATCATGCATGTAGTAGGGTCTCACCGGCACCGGCACCGCACCGATTGTTTGTCCGTAGGCCCAGCTCCAAGTACCGGCTCAGCTCACGAGCCCAGTCGTGAGGGAAGGGATAAAGCCAAGTCACTTTTCCTTGAGTACTAGTACTGACGTGCTGCTAGCTAGCTCCTCACTGCAGGAACATCGTCAGTCAATCAAAACGCTAATTTGTTCGGCAAATTGTTCGGGAACTTTTACTCGATTGAGTCTTGTAGTACTACGTACCAGCATGCATGTTAGTACTACGTTCCGATACCTGCTTATATATAACGTACTAGTAGAACACGTGCCGGCCGGCCTCGTAGATCACACGGCGGCGCACGTGTGGTTGTATGCAGGAAGTGCGCACGTGTGTGGCAGCGGACGGAGACAAGCGCGGCAAGACAACAAAAACGGGTGTTACTACACGGAGTAGTCTGTACTAGTATACCTACTCGGTCGTCTGATCGTGCCGAGCCCCGAGCCGGGCCGACCGGTTGACGGTGAGACAGACGCGACAGCGGCATTGAATGGCCAAAGTGAAGAAATAAAAATCAAGGACCCCGCCCGGCCCACGCGCGCGGCCGCCACCGATCCGGCCGAGCAGAGCAGGCAGGCAAATCTTTCCGGCACTGGTGCGCCTGCGCGGGTGAATCTGCGTCTTCTGCCCTGCGTTGACACGACCGCCGCGGCCTGTCCGTACGTGCCGCCGCCGCGGGCGTGTCAGCTGAATTCCGGGGATTGGATCGCGTCGGCACATAGTACGGCCGGCCGACGTGACGAATTACGCACGTGCACGGCGGGGATCTGCCAGGCCGCCACGACCCCACGCCTCTCGATGGACAGGCGTCTTGCACTCTTGTCGCACCACGTGGCTTTTGCGAGTGTACAGCACACGTCTCTCTTCGGTTCTAGCTCGCTCTGTCGTACACGAGCACTAAGGGCGTCCGTAGCGAGTTCGATTTACTCCCCCCGTACCACAGAGTACATCGTCTGAAAACGTGTTTACGAGGGGGATATGGTTTTCCAACGACAAAATCCATAGGACAGTTGAGTAGCTATCGATTTGACTGCTGACTGTGCATATGATCTGACATGGTGGAGAGAGAAGTCTAGAAAAATCAAACGCTAGTGAGTGTTTCGTTGCTAGTCTCGTACAATTTCTAACGAATGTTTGTGTCTGCGCTCATTCCGTTTTTTTGGCCGTATACACAAAGCCGCCCTTGTCTTCCTTTTTTTATTATATCTTAGGTCTACATCAGCTAACGATTTGAGACGACCGCTACGGACGCCCTACTAGGTCGCAAATCCCAACTAGCCATTGATGCCCACTTGGCCACGAAAAAGATGATAGTTTTGGGAAAAAAGCCTATGAAAGTTTGTAAGTATATTAATATATATGTATATGCCATCTTGCACATTCAATATTATTATGCTAAGCAATCCACTTCTATCTTAGCCCCCACTTGCCAGGCCTCACAAGTCACAAGTCAGGTCCATATCAACATACCAGTGATAGTATATACGTAGATGAAGAATCAACTATAGTATCAATAAAGGCACACAATGAACAATGCAAATGATTAAAAAAGAATACTTCCCCGTTCTAAATTATAAGTCGCTTTGACTTTTTTAGTACATTTATTTTACTGTATATCTAGATATAATAATATGTCTAAATATATAATAAAATAGATGAACTAAAAAAATCAAAGTGACTTATAATTTAAAACAGAGCTAAAGGAGTATGTACTATGAATATAGATGGACAAGAGCAAGTAATGTAATGTTGTTTGGCCTGGGATCCTATTTTTCCCACGAGCTTGTCATGCTTACATTTTGTTAGAATCTTGTGCAAGAGCACAAAGGTGATATATCGCTTTTTCTTTCTTCGTTTGATTTTTCTAATGGTGTTTTTTACTCTTTCGTGTGATACCAGTCCTAGTACTTGATTACTCCGTGTCCTATCTACCCATAGCTTTCTAGGGGTTTTATCAGCAGCCATTTGCATACCTTTCAAATGATGTGGGCTATAAAGACTGTAAAGGTGGAGCACTGGCATTGGCATGCACAGAGGAAGCATGTGTTGGAGCATGAGTTGTATGATTGCTTCGGATCAACACCGACTGATGGCCGGCTAACGATCGAATCTCTTCGCTCTGGAAATGATGGCTTTTGATCGACTAACTGACTGACCACATCATGCGAGATGATCCATCTCGTATACGGATCGTCGCCCTTGCAGACGTTGCTCCAGTTCGGACTTCGGAGCTGTCCACGCTTTCTGCCGCACCTGCGCGTGGTTAGCTACGGCCTCCTGTGGTGCCCCTTTTCGAGTACGAATTTCCGGTCCAGCCCACTCGAAAGGTTCATTTGCACAAACTCCATGGGTTTCATCCTAAAATTCTGAATTGTACTGTTTGAGCGCACCTTTTGGTGATTGAGTCTCCTCCAACTCTAGGAGGTTGAATTTTGTAGAGCGAAACAACCTAAACAGAATGGCAGGACACCAGCCCACGCATGCAAAACCACTATCAATGGAACACATAGCACGTTGTCACGTTCCACATTCCACATAGTTCAAAGAACCTCTCGGGAATAATCATGTTCCTCCCCATTTGAAAACCGAACCTTCAAAAACTTTAGGTGTGTTTGGTTGCCAAATACGGCTCTGTATTGTATAATTGTTGACGTTATAGCCTGCTATATGCATCAGATCTATACCAACGCCTATTTCTTGTCGCCCACTGCGTAAGATCAAATTAAAAAAGAAGATTCCAAACTTGTTGATGTCCTATGGTGTGGAAAGTTGAGTAAATTATGATTTCCAACCACTTGCTCCTAAGCGATGTCGTCGTCAAGTGTCATCTGGAGTGTTAGGGTTTTTGGTTTACACATTTGTTTTTGGTTTACACATTTGTTTCTGTGATAGCTCCTATAACATCCACTAATTTGGGACGAGGGAGTATATCTTGACGAGGGAGATACAGGCTGAGTGAACCATATTCTCGAGGAAAGTGTCATTTGGTGATTGGTCAACTTGTATGAATGACTTAGCGCATGCAGGAATAGTAGAAGCTGGGTAACCAAATACACTTTTGTTAAAAAAACAACCAAATACTCTCGTCGTGACTACGGCGAGAACCAGGAACACTCGATCCGGAGGCCGGCTTTAAATCAGCCGTGAGCCCCTGGCTCTGTCTGCCCGCTGCTGCCACTGCCACGCCAACAATCCACGGGCACGCCCGGCGTTATCGATCGGCCGTGGCCAGGCCAAGCCGCGTGCCCCCGCGATCGTCGATGCCGGTGCCGCGGCGCGCTGTTCCTGCGTCAGCACCCAGCAGCCGTGCTGCTTGTGCTGCAATGGACGTCGTCTGGACGTGCAAGCAAGCACCCACCGGCCATCTTCGCGGCGCTGCGGCTCAAGTTTTGGACCTGCACGAGCGCCACACCGGCAGCCCTGGCCCACTCCAGGCAACCGAAACAGCGATTCAGTGGGGGCGGGCGGGCGCATCAGCAGCTCGCGTACAGACTGAAATCATGCGTGTGTGTCCTGGAACGCGTAGCTTTGACCTTGGCGACCTTCTTGTCCGCCACGCACGTACTAAAATAGAGACACGCTGCGACAGTGCATCCTGGCCGGGACTCTCACTTACTTGCCTCTCTGATACACTATCATTTCTTTTTTTTTCCTTTTTTTCTTTCTATTCTACGAGTAATAAGAATCGAAATGTTTGGGAAACGCTTTCCAAGTCCCAGTATAATAACCTGATCATGCGAGCGAGTGCTCCTCCCAAGGCCTCCGCTACCAGCCAGGGCAACACCAACAAACACATCATCATCCCAGGGCGATCAGCGACTGCGCTGCAGTTCCACCTTCCACTTCCACAAATCCACAGGCGTGCAGCCTACTCGCTCACGCACACCAACTCCCCTGTCTCGGCGCGGCTGCTGCAGCCGACGCCGGCCGGTCTCTGTCCCTGTCCCCTGCTGCCTAGCTTCGCTCCACGGTGCGTGGCACCAACCATGCCGGCGCCCAAATGGTTCCAGAAGCTCCGGAGGAGGAGGAGCAAGGGCAAGCAGCAAACCCCATGCAGAAGCCTCGCGGCGACGGCCGCCGCCGTCGCCGAGGCCGAGGCGGGCGCGCGGACGCGGAAGCACCCGCGCCGGCGCAGAGCCGACAATGCCCGTCGCTGCCGGCGCCGTGCGCCGTGTCCCCCAACAGGGCGTCCTACTACTTCGCCAGCGCGGACCGCGCGCGCCAGGACCGGAGCTCCCCTGCGCCGCCGACGCGGCGGGCCTGCTGGACGTCCGCGTCGACGTGGTGCACCGCCGCGCGGGCGACCAGAGGCTCGGCGGCCTCGACGCGCCGCCCGGGACGCCCGAGCTCAAGCTGCGGCGCATCGTCACGAGGCCCGCGCCTGCCGCCGCCGACGACGCCTCGGAGACCTGCCGCGTCAGCAGCGCCAGCGCCACCACGTCGGCCACCACGACACCGTCGACCAGGGCGCGCGGGTTCCACGTGAAGCCGCCGCTGGCGGGGGCCGGAGCCAGCAGCGCCGGCGCCGGCGCCGGCGGAGCGAGCGCGGCGACCACCACGACATGAGCGTCGCGATCAAGAAGGGAAGGCGGCCGCGGAGGAGGAGGAAGAGGAGGAGGTGGTGTCGCCGCCGACGTCGTCGTCACTGCGCGTGCCCACGCGGCGGCGGCGGTGGCTGTACGAGAGCCTGGTGGTGGTGAAGACGTCGTCGGACCCGGAGCGGGAGCTGGCCGAGAGCATGTCCGAGATGGTGGTGGCCAACGGCATCCGGTCGACGGAGGACCTGGAGGAGCTCCTCGCGTGCTACCTCGCGCTCAACGCCGCCGAGCACCACCGCGCCGTCGTCGCCGCGTTCCGCCACGTCTGGTTCCTCCTCGACAAGCACAGGCTACTCATCTAGCTACAGAGACCCCCAGCTCGCTAGCGTAACAGTTCGATCGTGTGATGAGCTTGTATTGTAACGACGACGACCATGCGTAATTGCGTATGCTTTGCATGGATCTCGCCGTGTTCATAATCAACACCTATTTTCAGTTGGTTCTTGATTGTAAATACACATCCGTGCTGGTATGAATCGCGTTGCGTTGGAGCTCTCCCGATTAGTTAGATAGATCACGCAAAGTTGACGGCATTTCCTGTTCGCTGTACGTGTGTCGGCATCGGCCATCGGCACGCCGTGGGGTTGAAGAATGGAAGCGATGCGCGCGCACCGTCCGCAGCCCCACTTTGGTTCCCAGAAGGAAAAGCGAGCGGAATCGTGTGGCTTTACAGCTCGACGCAGCAGAGCAGCGGATCAATGCGGACCGAGCTGTTGATCACCGATCCTTCCTGTGGAATTCTGCTTTCAAGATCGGCCAGGCCGGGGCCGGCCGCCCTGGCCCTCTTGGCCGGCCTGGCCTGGGTCTCACTCCCACGCCCACACCACTAGACCACCAGGTAGGTGAGGTGAGGTGAATTCCGGGAGGCTGGCTAAAGCTAACCAGCCTCGCTCGCAGCGCCGGACCACCAACCGACCTCTAGCAAACTAGCATCGGTAGCGTTCGTACCCCGCAATTGCAGTGCCTATCGTCTCCGGTCGCCTCGTCTGCCATGATGCCATCATTGCTTCACAATGAGCCCCGTCTCTTTCTTGATGTTTTTTTCCTTTTACAAACGAGGGAGATGCCTGTCTCAGTGGTGACAATTTAGGTTGGACAATGCAAGACCGTATGTCGATTGCGCCATTGCGGCAGAGCTAAGCTCATGCTCAACTACACCCACCACAATGCACTTTATGCATTTCTAAAAATTATTTTTATTATGGGTAAAAAAGTGCATACATGTAGATCATGCAAGATTCTATAGTCATCAAGTTTGTCCATGTTTTAGCTAATTTTGGATTCGCACAGCTTGCGTTTTTGGAATAGGGTGTGGTGTGGGTGAGAGAAAGTCTCTACCTTTACCCACCTCCTGTGAGTGTGAGACACCGTGCACGGGCCTTGTTTAGATTCCAACTTTTTTCACTCTCTCTCCATCATATCTCCATCACATCAAGTTTCTACCCGCATGTATGGAGCATTAAATATAAGTAAAAAAAATAACTAATTATATAGTTTAGTTGTACATCACGAAACGAATTTTTTGAGCCTAGTTGGTCCACGATTGGACAATATTTGTCATATACAAACGAAACGTGGTACAGTTGCAAAGTTGAAATTTTTTCAGCTTCTCACGCAATCTAAACGAGGCCGACCTCGGAGTGAAAGTGTGAAACTGACTGGCACTATGGAATGACAGTTCTCCACTATCTGCTAGTATTCTGCTCCACGCTGATAACCGCCAGTGCACCACGCACATCCTGCGACCTGTGCATCTGATTGATGCTCATCTTCTGCCACTCGCATCCGTCCAACACCAACAAAACCAGGGGCCTTGTTTAGATGGTGAGCAGAACGAAAAGCACGCCCAAAATTCCAACACCAACAAAAAAAAGATTCCAGCACGCACGAAGTTATTTTTTAAAAATGCCAAGATATAAATCTGTGCGCGACTGCGCCGGTGCGCCCCGTAGTATGTCGTGCTGCCAGTTTGCGCAGGGCCCCCGGCGGATGTCGTGCTGCCAAAGTTTTTCCAGGGCGGATCCGTGGCCTGGCCTGGCTGCCACTGCCAGGCGAGGAAAGAGGAAAGCAGCAAAAGATGAGATGAGATGGAGATCCCTACGACCCTACCACAGCAGGGGCCATGCCACTGCCAGTTTGCCACCATTGGCTGCACTGCCAGATTGCCCACCATGCCCTGCGTGCAGCGCCGTGGCAAACGGTGGGGGAAAAGATGGCCTTTTGAACTTTCAGAGAAGCAGGACATGGACATGTAAACAAAAACAATTGGTGCCTAGAGCGAGCTATAAAAAGAAGCTTTAGGTGGGCATCCGGTGGATTGTGCTCGCCATTGTAGTAGAACTAGTGTCTAGGAAATAAAAGTAGCTAGCTCATCGACCTGTGCCGTGCTGTGATCGGTCATCTATGACACAGTGACTGTACTCCACTGGGCTTCGGTGTTTGGATAGTGGATACGGACTCCTCAATCCTCATTGAAGGGACATAGCAGGGAGGAGTTTCTATGGGGCTGCAAGAGATACACAATTCTCTCTTTTTAAAACAAAAAAAAAAACAGGAGCTCTCAGGCATGAGGCGGAGACATGGGCTCTGTCGACCAATTATTGTATAAGAAAAAAAACGAGTTTAGCAAAGTCAGATAAGAGAAGCGATTATATTGACAGGATCAATTAGAGGAATGGGGATGCTGTGGAAGGGTGGTGGTTATTTTTTTTAGGAACTGTAGTCAGAGTTAACCTCAGGTCATGAAGTTTCATATCAAAGTGCAAATCAGCCGCTGTGTTTAGTTAGGTGAGCTAAAGCTAGAGTAGTTACTAAGTGGTAGCAACCCAGAACAGAGGGATCAGTGATGCAGGAGGCTGAGAAGAAATGTTTGGCTTCGCTCATACTCCCTCCGTCCCTAAAAGGATGTCACCGCGTTTCCCGAGAAACAAATACCGGTAATTTTAATAAATAATAAATATCATCGGTTAGTATCATAATTAGTATCATCGGAAAGATTTTTGGATCTAGTTTTTTTAACAAAATTATTTGGACATATAAATGTTGCACGTATTTTCTATAAATCAAGTCAAATTTGTGGCACGCATCCCACGGCGACATCTTTTAGGGACGGAGGGAGTAGCAGCGTTGAAACATGGGAACGCAGGGGCAGGTACAATGGTTTCACCTTCTGGTCGACCGCCTCTCCGTTAGAGTTGCTAGATTGGTGAAACGGGTGCGCAGTGTGGGCTGCAGGCCTGCAGCTCTACCATCTGCCTTTCGGCAGCTGCTGCCTGTAGAACGTCCGAACGATCAGAGCCTGATTGCCAGATTGGTGAAATGGCTGCAGTACTGCCTTTCGACCCCGGAGGCCCCAGTAGAGGATTGAGCACGCTTTCACAGTCCGAAAAGCAGTGTTGGAGCCCCCTTTGTCGGAGAGGCTTTTTTTTTTTATCACAGTAATTGTTTTGGACAGAACGGTGGTGTTCTTGATGTCAGGTGAGTGAGACTGAAAAGGAACCGTACGAGCTGAACAGGCATTTCAGTCAGAATTTCATGACAATTGATGACATGCTTTTACGATTTTGTCATCTACTGTATCTATAAGTACTATATTTTGTTACCTGATCTTTCTCCTTGCTAAGTTATACACTTGTTCTAGTGAACATTAGCTTAGGCAAGATGACTTGAAACAGGGCAACAGCCAATTGACATACTGTAAAGGTAAGTACTATTTTGTTACCTGATCTTTCTCCTTGCTAAGTTATACACTTGTTCTAGTGAACATTAGCTTTATAAACCTTGTTTGATGTAACTAGACAGAACTACGGGGGAAAAAAAGAGACTGATAAGGTACCGACGATATTTTACACGGTATAGGGCTATCGGCTACTATGTCACTGCAATCCTCATCTATGCGCCCAAGAAAATTCTGCACAAAGCTCAACTGGTCAGCTCCTGTTGCTAACTCTATGATCAGTTGTATCCGTCTGTATGACCTATAAATTAAGTTCTCACCGGATCCCAGCTCTAAGAGGTGGGAATTCATCCTCGTCTCCCACTTTGCAAAGTCCTGGGGGTCTGAAACAATAGAAAAGTCAACTATTGGGATGCTTCATATAAGGACAGAATTGTAGCCATTGTAGGGTAAAGTGCATCGAATTCAGGATCATGTAACAGCAAATCTGGATGCTAGACAGACATATCGGTCTTCCATGACGTCCCTATGTTCCCAATCCCAATATACTACCAATCATATTTATCTCATTTAATTTTATGCCTAAAAATATACTTACAGGAATGCATACTGTACACTACATAAAATTCAATGCCATGAACTAGACACTTGGAAATTACCTGTTTTCAGTTGCAGTGGTCTTGGACCTCTGTAACACAAATGGAGAGGCATCTGTAAGGACCTTGCTTGAAGTTTGTGTGTTATGAGCTCCGTTTGACTTCAATGAGGATAAAGGCAGTGCAAAAGGTCCCAAAGATCCAAATTCTATAGTCTCCAGTGGTCGACCATTTGCAGCAGTGAAGTATGATTGAGGAGCATTGGATGATGGAGGCCTCTCTTGGCTATTGATATCATGACAAGAAAGCAATAATTGTGGCAGGATTGGCCTTACGTGATTTTCATTGTCAACGAGTTTGTTTGACTTAACCTCCTTTTCTAAACCACCATTTGGAGTGCTTGCTGCGTGGCTGTATGGCACTGCACCTCTTATGAAAGATAGACAATCCTTATGATCATTACACTTTTTCTTTGTGCAATCCCAGACATGTCGTCTGTTTTCTAGCTTCAGTGGCTCACAAATTGATCTCTGCTTTGTTGGCCGGTCAAGTATCTCACTCTCTTTCCAAGTGCCACAGCTGTGCTTTCTGGGCAAGTTCTTACTTAGGCTAGCTCTATCACACTCTGTAGTATTTTGAATGTTAAATGGCTGATATTTAGGCATCTGATTTGTTGCTCTGGGAGCTCGTGTAGACTCCATGTCAGTGTCATGATATCGGTTGTCCAAAAATTTCTTGTTCAAGCAGACATCCTGGTTGTTCTTTGGTAATTGTCTTGCCCCATTGTCATGTCGGACTTCCTTTTGATTATGACAACTGAGCTTTTCAACAATTTTCCTGTCTGATTGAATGTATTCATGTATCTTCAAAGCTTGACCTATTGTTATTTCTTTGGTTCTACTGTCTAGTGCAGCTTGCTCCTTGTGAGACACAAATCTTGCTCCTGGAGCTGATTTCTGGTCGCTTTTATATGTCACTGATTGATTTGGAAGTATTTTACCATTCTTTCTTGAAGATGCCAACTGCTCCGAATGAGTACAACAGCTCTGGCATACCAACAAAACAAAGCTGTAAGTTGTGATCTTATTATCTAAATATATTAACAGGCACGTTTACCAATTAATGTTTCACAAACTAACTGGTTCAACTTTAGTTAGGATAGGATAGGCAGCAGATCAATTAACAAAACATTGTGGTAATAATGAAAATGGCCAAACTGGACTAAACACATTCTTTTTTCCTTGAAACTACTTCAATAACCAAAAAAGGTTCACTAATTCAGTTTGTGAAAAAATGAGAGTACCAAGTTGCCAGTAACTAGACACATATTTGGGAAAAATCATTTCAATACCTTTCTTGTAAAGTATGTGTCTATTCCACTTCCACGCATCATAGTGCTATCCTCAGAGCCATGAAACCATGAATCGGAAGAAACCTCTGAATCAGCACAAGAAGATGGCAAGGCTCCATTTGGTGGAACATCGGTTCCAGAGGGCAATGAGACACTCTGTTGAGAAGCCATATCCCATGGGCTTTCATTCTGTGAATGCTGGGGGACACATTCTGTGCTCTGACTACAAGAAACAGGAGACGAATCCCTTCCATTGCTTTGAGCAGGTGAAAGCAACTGTAACCTTGGCGATGCTGCATCTCTGCCCAACAAGATACTGCAAGCAGGAGTATGAAAGGGGTCCTTGTGAAACTTATTATCAGCAGAAGATGCTTCCTGAACAGACTGTAAAAACCCATCAAACAAGTATTCGAGGTGATACTGAACTTGACGCAGGCATCTAAATTGTGAATCCAGATCCCCTGAAAGATCTGGCAAGCTTGACGGTGAGGGAGGATAATGTTGTTTTCCCACATAGGCACCACTCCAATTTTTCTGTTTTGTGACAAGTTCTGAAGCATTGACAGCAGCAGAGGTGCTCAATAGTGATGAGTTGCTCACAGAAACTTGTGACTGTATTGATGTCTTATCATCTATGCAGAAGGCTTTTGAAGTGCGGTGAGATACCTGCTCCATTCCATGATCCAAGTTACATTTTTCACTGCCAGCATGACTATTATGTTGGCAAAACGATGAATGTAGTTTTGGTGCATTACGGACAAAATGGGATGATCTTGTACTTAAATCAGTACTTAATGCAGAGTTATGGACTCCTGGAAAACAGCTACTCAAATGTGTAGGTCCATTCGTTCCAACATACAAGTTCTTATCACCCAAGCTCTTTGAAAGATGACAAGAAATTATGTTCTCATCTTCACTATCAGAAATCTTCATACTTGATATACCTTCCAAAATAGGTTCGGCCGTACCAAAGGAAGGATGAAAAGCAAAATCGTTGCCAATATCTGGTCTTATCCCAATTCCATTCCTTCCCAAAGTGTTTTTGAAAAACCCATAAATTTCATCAGGAATAACTTCGGGTGGTAATGTAAGAATATGACCAAGCTTTCGAGCACCATATAAGAAAGCTGTTCGAATACGATTAAAGCTAGCTGCACAAAATCACCATACTAAATTAAGCAGATGAGGTCAGGCAAACACAATGCGCTAGCTACATATATGGGTTTATGCAATTATGGGTACAAGCAGCAGCAAAGCATAAATAATTGTGATGCCTGAGAAAGCTTATGGGTTTCTATCTGTTTTCGGATGGAAGATGTTGTATAGGAAAACATAGGAAAGAGTTATATGTATATCTTGGTTTCAAACCTCTGTTGACACTTCTGCCAAGATTGTTGTGCTCCTTCAGTGGATCAACTATGTTTAGATGTTTAGGACGAAACCTCGTATAACATGAATCAGAATTTTTTGACGGTACAGTTGCTTTATCCACAGAGCTCTTAAGGAATTCTTTGTCAAACAATAAGTCACTGGCATGTGTAGCTGTAGCTTCAACTGCAAGCAGGATAAATTTTAGAGATAACTTAGAGAATAGGCTTCAATATTACTCTGCCAAAAGAAAATATGAAAGATAGCCCACCAATTAAGTTTGGCAAAGACGACAAAGCAACAGGGCCATTTAAACTTATGCAATAGTTGTCCCAGTCAAACTTGCTAAAATATTCCAGAAACCTATGAAGAACCTATTAATAGAAACACAGGGAAACGACAAAGAAATGAGCTTTTCTATTATGTAATGAGCAAATATGTCTGAAATAAGTACATCTTTTAAGACATACCTCCAGAGGGTTATGGAGAGATTTGTGGAATAGATTGAATATGTAAAGGATAAGTACTTCCAGTGCATAGGTTGATATAAGTCCATGATGAGCTCCTAATAGGCGACTTTCATAATAGCACCATGCCTTGATCAATATGATGCTCCTTTTAAATAGATGGTTTTTTCCAACTTTACGATCAACCTGACGAAGAAATCGTCATTTTCTTGCTATGACTTAGTATGGTAATAAAATGAAAGTGCACCTAGACAGAACATGAAACCTATGTTGAAGAACACACATGTTCAACGGGCTAAGTGCTTAACCAGAAAGCCTTTGAAGTGAAAGAGTGTAGGCTTGAATATGATTTCGATAAAATCAACAACAACAACAACAACAAAGCCTTTTATCCCAAGCAAGTTGGGGTAGGCTTGATAAAATAAAATGCGTTAATCACCAGCTCAAGGAAGCAGAGTGCGCAGATTCCGCCAGTTTGGTTGAATGAGATATCAACTATAATATTTCCAATAGTGCATTTAATGAGCCTAACCTGGATGGACATGAATTTCAGATAATTAGATGGCTGAGCAAAACAATAACAATAACATGTCAAATAGAAAGACGAGAGACACATAGCTTCAGTTTAACTATCTTGTGAGGAGAATGGAAATGCCAAGTAAGAGATCAGATTACAATATCATAGATTGCCCAAACAACCATCCAAAATGAATCACTAGGAAGGTACAGCAATTGTATAGAGGAGAATGAACCTCAGCATCAATTCGTTCCAAGTCCTTCACTACAAATTCAGCATCACTATTCTGCTCCTCAGACTCAAGAATGCAGTAAACATCATTAACCAAAGTACTATCATAAGATGTGTTTCCAAGGACAGTTAGATCAATATCCCCATCAGGAAGGTAAGTCTTCAGTGGAACCGATCCAAATGCAAACACCTGAGCAATATAGCAAACAAGTGATAGTCATTACAAATAAAACCAGTACACCAAAGGGTTCAACACATGGTTCTACATGAGATAGAAAGGCATTATACTGATAGCAAAAGTCAAAATCATCAACGTGCATTACAATAGATAAAGCCTACGGTAAACTTCTATATTAATAAATGTCTGGCAAACTTCTTGCCCGATGTTTTTTGAGAAGAGAAAGTGTAAGATATAACTTGCATCTCCAATGGAAGTGAATTACGCAGGTTTTCAACAGGAAATTTTCATGAAGGAAGACCAAATATTAATATACTGACGATACTTCAGTTAACTGCCACGATTAAAGAAATGGCAGAATTCCACAAGGCATCTTGAAATGTTCTTTATTTGACTCTAGGCAGCACACTTTTGTTGTAGCCAGATAAAATGCACCATCGTACAATGTCTCCCATAGGCCATAAGGCCATAGCAAGTCACGTGATGGTAATTAAGTAAAGGCAATAATCTCCATCACGCAAAAATTTTGCAAGGAACAAGCCTGCAATTACTGACAAATGCTAGAAGAAGCACCATAACATAGCTCCAACTCCAGGACTAATGGCTGTATGCTGTAGCAGCCACATGCTCTAAGGAAATCCAGCTAATAAAGAGACATCTCGTACACATTAAAAGTGATCGGCTGAAAAGAAACAAATAAGGGACCAGTTTCCAAGATCTACCATACGTTGGTGCGGACTGCGGAGGTAGGAAGTTCAACATATATTATATGTAAGCCAGTGTGCAAACCTCAAAGTACGACTCATCAATCAGCGGACCCGCTGAACTTTCATCAGTGAATACAATTAGACTGTTCCAACAATGCGGTCTAGGGACATCTCAGCAGAATTAAAAGCAGGACGTTGGCAGGCAGCCGTCGGTGCAAGGCAAAGTCTCTATCCTAGTGTCAAATACTCGAATCCTCTGAAAAAAATGCAGAGTCAACATGCCAGGAAGATTCCACTACAGCATTCCTCTTGCCTAGCTATTCAGTAATTCCACGTGGACGAGTCAACATGGATGGGTGGATGGATATGCACAGCTCGAAGCGGACACTGCTGCCAGCTAGTAAAGCAGGCAATCACGGGCAGAAACACAGCCGTTTCCGAAGCAAGAAAAGTCTGTCTCTACTTTCTACGGAAATAAAAAAACCCGACTCTGCTGACTGGTGCACCCACAGAAAATTTTGAATGCTTAACGCCTCAGAAGATTTTGAATGCTTAACGAAACTTTCTAATCAACAGCACAGAAACGCCTCCTGAGTTTTGCTCAAGAAAAAGAACGCAAGACAGAAACGCAGAAAAACTCGCAGAAAATGCTCCCCAGCAATTCCTACGTTGATTGGTCCATGCGAAACCAAACAATTTGGCACAGAAGAATAGATAGTCCATGGGAGAATAATTATAATCAAAATTCGATCCATGCGAGAACAGATAATCCAGATAACACAACAAAAGCGATCCCCAATTTTGCACCGTAAAAGGCTAGAACAGTTGTTTTTTTTTAAAAAAAAAAAGCGAAACAGAACCATTACGACGCGCCGCGAGCAAATAGTTTACGAGTTAATCCAGATCCGTACAAACCAAACGAATAATCAAGCGTCAAATCTCTTGGAAAGCGATGGGAGAAGACTAAACAAACCCAAAACCCAAAGTGAAAGAAAACAACTGCTCCCAATCGGAGGTAAACAGCCGGACGACAATCCCCATACATGCCAGGGGGGCAGCAGACGAGTACGAAACCCTTAATTATCCACGGAAGGAAACATCGACGATGACTACTCGCAAAGTGAGAAGGCAAAGTCGCCCCGCCGCACCGCGCGCGCGGACGGGAGCGGCCCGGCGCAGCACTGCGACGAGCGCACGCACAATTCACAGAACGCACCTCGCATCCGAGCGAGGAGCCGACGAGCCTCCGCGCGTAGTCGACGACCTCCGCGCGGCGGCGTTCGGAGGCCTCCGTGGGCCTCACGCGCCGCACCACCTCGTCCGCCGCGGCCCCGGCCACCGCCACGCCTCCCGTGGGCACCGCCGTGGGCGCCGCATCCGCCGCCGACGCGGCCGACGCCAGCTTGCCCCTCCCTCCAGCCGCCATCCGGGGAGCGCGGCGCCGCTACCTCGCGGCCGCCATGCGGAAATTGGGGGAAACGAAATTGGAAGGGGAGTGCGGGGGAATTTTTCTTCTCGGCCCTCGTCTTCTACCGCGTCCGCGTCCTGGGGTTTTTGCCGAGCCGTTACGACGAATGAGGGGTGAGTGGGGAGCGGGAGGGCGAGGGCGAGGGCGAGGGCGGTGCTTGGGTTTTCCCGAGGCGGGCGGGGCGGCCGTGTGTGGGATGGGTAGGTAGGCGAGGGCGAGAGTAGTGGCCGCTGCCCCGCGTCGGACTCGGACGCGCGCGGCCGCCCGGGGAGAAGAAACAGGAAACCTGCGGGCGTGATGAATGGATCAACGAGCAAAACAAACGCGTCGCCAACGCCAGCGCCCACGACGAGGAGGCGGAGGCGGTGGTGGTGGGGCAGGGATCCTCCTCCTCCCTGGGCCTGACCCTGACGGCCCGTCCCTAAAGCTGACAATGGGCCAAGATCTAAACCAAACCCACACCAATTTAAAGCATGTATATTTGAAAGTCAAATCTAAACTAAACTAGACCATGACTTCAATCATCCACACCAAATCAAACCACTTATACGTTCAACCCATTAAAATATATTTTTAATCCACTAATTCACTGGCAACTCATGCTATTGTTTATATTTAGTCATAAGCAAAAGCAAAAAATAAATAGATAGAATAAAAACTCATTATTAGCTCTATTATTGATAGCAAACCAAATCAGCCCATTTTAATAGGGTCCAAACCAAACTAGCCCGACAATATTTTTAGCCTGTTTCACCCTAAACCAGCTTAAAAGCAAAACCAAACCAAAAAACCGGGTTTAACCCAAACCATTATCAGGTTTACCCGTCCCTATCTGGATCTGGGATTTTATAGTAGGGGCGTGTGAGTGTGAGAGCGCGCGCGTGAGGAAGTTGGGGATGGCGTGGCGCTGGTGATTGGGACCGGGTAGGGTTGGACTGACGACGGGGCCAGGTGCTGACCCGTGGGGCTGTCGTCGTGGCAGCTTCTCCTCGCGGGCCGGTTGCAGTCACGGATGACGGAGGTGTGCTGGGCCTGGGCTGAATAATAGACTGAGCCGACGTGCCGCCAGCCGATGCATGTGACACACTTTGACCACGGTTTTTCAGTTACAACCGCACATGGGATGGGTTCGGTGTTTCTCGGTTACAATCACAAAGCAAACCCCCCTGCCTGCACGGCTTCACTACTTGCATGCAAATCCCTGACCAGGTTGGTCCTATTTGAGTGTTTTGTGATGATCCTGCCCTACTCTTCGTCCCAAGTTACCCTACCAAGGACAAGGAGCAACAGCGCCGCGAAATACACTGCATGCGCGCGTGCTCTCCAAGTGCAAGGAAGTGGGGAAAACATGCCACCATGCCTGCACTGCACGTACCGCATTGGGTCTTCTTGAACGGCGGCGACCGCGGCGTGTCTGCCGGTTTGCAAGGTGCGGGATCCACTACCGTATCGTACGGCGCGGCCTGTGGAACATTTGCCGGGCGCGGCGAGTGCACAGGCCACAGGAAGAGGAAGGAAGGGGAGCAGCGCCCGCTGACCACTGGCAACTCGACGGACCCCGCAGGCCGCGGCAGCGGTGGAAATTCCGTGCCACGGCTCCCATCACCGACGAACAACGGAGCCTTCGATTCGACTTGTCTGCACGTACTACTACATTTCTTCTCGTTGGAGTAGCTCACAGTCACGGGTTGGTCGTCGCAGTTGCGGCTATAGATCAGATCAGACACCTACACCCTGCGTTCCAGGCACGGCCGAGGACGCCGCCAGCGACGCAACAGCCGTGTTCCACGTCCTCTCGCTGGGGAGGTGGAGGGCCCCGGCCGGACGTCTAGTCCCCCACCCCACGCTGCCGTGTGTGTGTCTCGCCGCCGCCGGGCTGGAGAGGGAAGAGCGCGCGGCCACATACAGGATCGGAGGTGGGGCCGTACGTGGGGCCTGAGGGGAAGAAACGGTCAACAAAAGGCGCTACCCGTACCAGCACCAGGTCCCGTGGAGCAAACCGGACAAAACCGCGGCGTGGACACTGCATCCTCCTTGCCACTACGAGACGATGCGTGCGCTGCGTTCAGTGCTGCCGTCTTCCCATCCCACACTGAGGCACCGATAGAGTGATGAGTGAGCCGATGAGGCAAGACAAGAAGAGGCGTGGGCGCGTGGTGGATTCCGTTGGAGCACTAACTGCCGAACGGCCCGTCCTTATATCACCTACCTCATCCGTAGTCGGGAAAACCAACAAGGGAGACAAATTAAAGCGGCGCCAGAATACTCGTGCCTCGCCGAAGAAGCCATAGACTTTCATGCCTTTTTCTGAGTGGAAATTGTTCATGTTTGGATCGTTAGCACTAAAAAATAGCTAGATAGTACTCCCTTCAGTCTTGTTTATAAGGCAAACATGTAAAAAAAGATTTAAACGTCATAATCTTTGACCAATAATTTGATGAACAACTTTTAGATAATATGATACAAACTTAAATATGGTCAAATTCATGATCAAATGTACTATCCAATGATCATAATTTTATAATCATAAAAGTTATAATATACAATAAATAAATAGTTAATTTGTGATTTAGATGAACATGCCATGTTTGACTACACCTTATAAAATAGGGTTGGAAGGAGTAGGTAATAAATTTTAGAAAAGGCCGTTTAGATCCTCTTGCTAATAGGTGATTGAATAGCAATTGAAAGGTGCTTATGAATAAGCACAAATTACACAACTTCAAACATATTAATAAAACTACTAATAGCTCTCCAACTAATAATTAGCAGTTTTTTTAGAACATAATTAGCAGGTTTGTGTTCGAGAGGTCGCCGTCGGCCCGTCGCCGTAATAGTTCAACAATAGAGAAGCGGTCCTGACTTTGATCAACCAGAACTTGGGCCGGCCCAATATGTACTCCAATTTCCATGTCCGTCCGGACGCCGGTCCGTTGGCCGTTCGGGCATTTTTTTTTTTTTTTAGCACTGAAGGCCGCGCGAGCCGATGCCGCAAGTGTTGTGGGCCTTGTGGCGTTTTCGTGGGCGGTACGAGACGCCTCGGAACTGATTGTCCGTCCCTCCGCCGAAAGGACGGTCCCACTAATCACCCAGCGGCCCAACTAATCATCACAATCCAGCTTAATTAACGAGGAAAAACGGAGGAAAGAATAAAGAATGGCGGCGCACTCGTGCTGACTTCGTTGGTCCTACTACCGCCGCCGCGTCGTGTGAGGAGAATCAAACTGCTTCCCTTCTCGTTCTCGTCTTCCCCATCCTTCCCCCGTCCTCCCCCGGATTATTCCCACCACCACCACGTCTCGCGCCGTCTCCTCTCTATCCGGCTCCGCCCGTGTCCCCTAGGCTCCCGCATGGACGCTGCCGGCGGGGTGGAGGCCGCCGTCAACGGCGGGATCGAGGGCTCCGCCGACCCCTGCAGCTCAGGCGGTGCCGGCGGTTGCAGGCTCTCCGTCCACCAGATCGCCGGCGGCGGGAAAGGTCTGCCGCTCTCCTCCCCCGAACTCCCCGTGCCCCCGGCTTGCGAATTGCGATAGGTTCTGCGCCATGTTGCCATGGCCGTGCGATTAGCAGCCGCGGATTAGTTAGTGATGTCTGGGCCTTCGCCGTGTCTGTGTCCAGCTGTAGTAGATACTCCAGGATTGGGAAATGGTGACTCGATGAGTTTTGATTTGCGGAACTACAAGCAAAGGTGGTTGTGTTCGGTGTTGTTTGGTTCAAAACTTTGGACTGCCTCATGGTTGGGAAGCTATGGTGCTGTGTAATGCGGACTTGCAATCAGAGAATACCGTGCCGTTTTAACTGGAATCATAGTTGTTATTGTGAACTCAATAGGTCCCGGAATACTCGTGCTGAAATTTGACTTGATGATTGCTGCAATTAGGAACATCTTTGAAAGATAAGAGTCATGTATGAATAGGCAACAGTTGAATTTGCTCCAATTGGGCTGTAAAGTACAATGCTGTTCTACTTGATCTCAGATGTTAGTCAATTTCTTTCGTCTCCCTGCCAACACTAGTTGATCATGTTTGCTTCAAATGCTGTTCTACTTGATCTCAGATGTTAGTCAATTTCTTTCGTCTCCCTGCCAACACTAGTTGATCATGTTTGCTTCAAGTGATCTGGCAATTCATATTTTCTTTGCACAACAATTGCTTGCTTGTCTCTATGGATGTTTCTAGAGTCTCGGCTGCTTATGTGGCGCAAGCCTATGATGCCAGGTTGCCGCTTGCACCATGCCAGTGCCTGGCTGCCTATGGCACTTTACGATGCACCTTACGCGTGGAGCCGTGGTTTGGGGCTTTTCTTGACCAGCGTGGTTGAGGTTCTACTACCTACATGAAATGCCCTAGGAAGGCTTTCCACGGCTGGTCAATGTTAATTTAGAAATGGATAATGGTGCTACTTTGATGCCCTATTGAAGTGCAGCAGATCATCTATTTGTCTTGTTCATGCTAATGTTAATTCCCATTTCCAGCTGCTGATATCATCTTATGGAGGCGAGGGCGTGTTACATTTGGTGTTATATTTGGTGCTACTATGGCATGGTGGTTGTTTGAGAAGTCTGGACTATCATTATTAACTATCTGCTGTGATATATTTCTCATCTTGATAGTTCTGCAGTTCTTACGGGTTAAAATAGCTGAACTGCTAAATAGGTAAGCAACCCAAATCCTCCTTCCATTCTATCTCAAATTTGGATCAAATTGTCTATATGCAGTTATCATACTGGTTTAACTATTTGCAGGCAGCCTAGGCCACTACCTGAGTTAGTTTTATCAGAGGAGATGGTTAGCAGTGCTGCGGCTTCATTCCGTGTTAAAGTTAACAACATGCTGATGATAGCGCATGACATTACTCTTGGCAAGGACTTCCGGCTATTTTTCCAGGTTTGCTGTTATGCATGTACTTTTTTGTTGATTATTTGTTATTCCTGTCGTTGCTGAAACAGAAAATTCTCTTTACAGGTTGTGCTTGTCCTTTGGCTGTTATCTGTTATTGGCAATTTCTGCTCGTCAATCACTCTTGCTTACATAGGTATATCGTGCACAGGTCATACTTTACACTTTGTTCCTTACACATTTAGGAATATAGAGCTACTCGACAGTACCACCAAAGTGCAGGCAGAATCTTATCTCTGTTTGTCTTGAGTCTATTTTTCTGAATTTTTGCATGACAGGAACCATTGCACTGGTCACAATACCTGCATTGTACAACAAATACCAGCGGCCTGTCGATAGGTATGCTGGGATGGTACACCGGAACATATCGAGGCATTACAAGATAGTTGATGAGAATGTGATCAGTAGACTACCGAGAAGGTTTATCAGAGATAAAGAGGACTGATACTCGAAACATGAGCTCGCCAAGCTAGTCAAGTAATCTTGTACCTATATATTCTTAGACCTGAAAAGCTGTGAAGCTAGAGAGTTAGGGAAACAGAAAAAGGCACGGAACCTACAATAGATACCGTTGCAATGTACTCTTGTGCAATAAGGTTTGAGATGAAATTAAAAGGTATAGCTTTCTGTGTTAGCTCTTTGCAACAAACTGGCGAAATGTCGTTCAAAATAACAAAAGCAGTTGCCATGGGTAAATCCGCAATGCAAAGGTAAATCTGCTTCTCAAAGGCATTTGGTTTTATGCCAACGGACTGAATCTACTGCGAAGGTACTTTCGCTGCGGCTGTGCAGTCTGATGAAGCTTCTGTTCTACGTTATCTCCTATGATATATATATATATATATATATATATATATATATATATATATATGGAAATTATTCCGTACTTCCAGCTCTGTTCCCACGTTATCTCAAGATTTAAGGTATATATGACCGAACAAAGTGTATGTACTCCACCATCTATGGTAATATATATCACTCCATACATAGAGTATGGTTATACATTTTATATACTTTTTAATATATTAAAAAGTATGGGTTCCTTTAAAAATTTTTCGCGGTTTGAAGTATCTTAGTATGAATATAAACATACTCAAAGTGATAAATAAGTATAAACACATACGCAATATGTTGTTTTTTAAGATGGGAGTAACTAACTCTCAGTATAGAAAATGCACCCTATATATATATATATATAAAGAATCTCCACCAAAAAATATCACTACGTGGTTAATAAAAAATGACAACATTTGTATCTTCAAATAAGTTTAAAATAAAAACATATTAAAAATTCATCTAATAAATACACCATAAATATTAATTAATATATATATTTGGTTATCAAGTTGAAGCTGTCCAACTTCTCCTAACTTTCCGAGGAGTGGGAATAACGCTTTATGCAATGGAGGAAGTAGTCCGGGCTCCAGTGAGAATGAATGACGCTGGGACGGAGGGAGTAGTTCAGAAGATGTGAACAGGATGACTTCATCTCAGCTTGTTTGGCTATACTTAAATACACTTCAATCCATACGGTTTATGAGGGATTAAGATATAATTTGAACTAAAATACACCTTAATCCCTTCCAAACCGTATGGATTGAGATGTATGTTAGTGCAGCCAAATAAGCCCTAACAGAAGTCAGCCCCGAACATGTTATACCCCATCCCCTACAAAACAGAACCTGGTATCATTTCACAAGTAATTTCTGTTAAATCTGACATGCACCAGTTCTCCCCTTCATGATCAAATAAGATGACTGCCTATTTCAGCTGTTCGGTAATGCCTAACCTTTACTCGTTCAGCATTATACCAAAAGTGCAATACATGGTTCAAAATTAAAATGTTGCTTGATACACTCATTTTGTTACATCAGGCAAACTGCCTATAGGGCTCACATCTCAACACTAGACAACACATAGACCATTCTCATTTCTCAAACTGTGATAGCAGCTCCTGGGCCGTCTCACACCAAATATTGTAAAGGTCATCTGAAAACAGAACAAAATGCACCTGCACAAACAATTCACACCAAGTGATACATATATTTAATCAAGATAATTGCCAAACACTTTATAAAAACAAGCATGGCATTATTGTTTGTCCAGTTCTACAGAACTAAAGGTCTCTTAGTTCTTGGTTCTACAGAACAAAAGGTCTCTTAGTTCTGGTAATGCATATGCATATCCGGTTTATGTATTGGATAATCGTTCCTATATTTTTCCTCTAACAATGGAGTTTTGAGAATTGAACTCCAAAGTGCTACAGAAGTATCGTACTTGACTGAAAAATTTAGAAGCAGAACTACAACTAACCTCTTTGATATCCTCAGAAAATTGTTGTGCGGTAGAAACAGCTATTTTTGATGCTTCCTTGGGAGGATAACTGCATAAGATCCAAGTCAAGTTACACTTTACAAATTAAATCTTGAAATGGGAAAAGGAGTTGAGTCCACCAAAGGTAGGTAAATGAGTGAAAACTAAAACTTGGCACATACCGAAAAACACCACAAGATATAGCAGGGAATGCGATGTACTGAATGCCATTATCTTTAGCAAGCTTCAAGCTATTTCTGCAATTAGCATATGCAGTTCATGATAATTTTTACCGGTTCAGCAACCAGCACAGAATTTCTTTTAAAATTTGAAGAGAGCTTACTCATAGGCCTTCTTTAATGACACCTCAGGATGCTTGTCCATATCATATATGGGTCCAACAGTGTGAATCACTCGAGAGACAGGAAGCTCGAAAGCACTGTTCACATTTAATATTGATCAAAGGGATGTGTAAATGATAAATAAAGAAATTGAGCATTCTGACTTATGAAACAATCAAAATGAGCAAATAAGGTAGTAAGTACTAACGGAGTAATCCTAGCTTCTCCAGTAGGGCAACGGACTCCTGGTTTGACCTCTGGAACTTTACGGCATGCTTGCACTAACTCTGGTCCAGCAGCTCGATGTATAGCTGAGATAGGGGTTTCAAGTTAATATGGGATAGTCCATAAACAATGGGTTGAACTATAACAATTCTCGAAAGTATTTATTACATGTTACCTCCATCAACACCTCCCCCACCTAACATTCTCTCATTAGCAGCATTAACCTGCCAAAATAAATGTCAGTTACATTCCTCAGTTTTTGATAGCATGCAGAAATTATTGCTCTAAGAAAGTTGAGCGGTATTTGTTAACAAGGGACGAATAAGAGCCCAATACAAATCAGCATCCTAATTTATAACAAGAGCAATATATCATGCATCAATGTAGCCACACAATTGTTTGGGAATATGATTACACATCAGAAGTAAGACCTTGATACAGCATAGAAAATTTAAAATTATCAACCATTCTGTAAATAGGTGAAAATGAGGGACGGGGGTCCACCGACCTTGACAGTTTTTAGCTAACCCTTTCTATACATTAATCTCTTGTTTAGTTCATGACCCAAATAAAACCCCAGCATCTCATTTTGCTAGAGTCACCCCTGGCGACAATGTACAAAATATATTGAACCAGGTGGGCACGCTAGAGTAGCTCCTCTCATAAGATGACACCTGACAAGGCTAAGCCCTTTGTTTCCAGATTTGGATATTCTTTCGGGGAGTTACATGATTACATCTATCTGAAGTTTCAGTTAAACTTTGAAGGCTCATAGATATAGAAACCCTACATATGAATATACCTGGTTTATAATTTTTTATCCGGACTTTTCTCTGTGGAAATCAGGCAACTCAAACCAGATTCAACCAAAGTGTCATAAGAATGTTTCCTTTTCCAGAAGCTAGGCTGCAGACCGAAAATTGTAAAGCATCTACATAGTGATCGCACGAAGCTTCAGATGGTAGGCGGATAACATCGAAATAAAAATATAAAGCCACACACGGAGAAGGATGTTGCAATCATTTATTCACAGGAGCAAGGGATTCGGATTGAACAAAAATAAAGCATACTTACTATCTAATAAGTACTAGTCCCATTGACCCTTGATCTAAAATTCAACAACGAACTTGTGGAATCAAAATGGACTCCCACGTTAACTAAATAGTATCAGAAGACCGATCTAGAAACTGCAGGTACTGGTACAAGCACACCCGCGCTCATCACCGGTACTAACCCAATCGCTAAGCATGCAAGGGATCGCGCACTAACCGCAAAAACAAACGATAGAACGGGAAACGAGAAACAGACGGGGCAGAGCGGGACACGTGAGGAGGATCGAAGGCGGAGAGGAGCGTACGATGGCGTCGGTGGCGCCGTCAACGGACCAGAGGGTGATGTCGCCCTTGTGCAGCTTCAGCGCGCCGGCCCCGGCGCGGCCGAGAGCCGGAACGCCTCGCCGCCGCCGAACCCCGAGGCCGCCATGGCAAAAGCCCTCGTAGCGCAAATGCTACCCCGCCGCCGCCGCTGCCACTCTGGAGGGACGAGGGGGAGTGGGAGCAGCGACCGCGTCAGGAAAAATCTAGTGGCCGCACGCGACATTGGGGTGAGTCCTCTAGTCCCAACGAAACGCTAGTGTAAACGGGGCACGTTCTGAGACTCCTGATCTTTTTTTTTTTTAAGAAAAAAAAACCAGGCACCTGAAGCTGGGGCCTGGGGTACCAAAAGTCTACTTTTTTCAACTCTATTTTTTTTTCTCACTAAACTCTGAAATCGAACAAATTATTTTTCACAACTTTTTAAACCGCACGTCTTACTGCTCTCGAACGGCTTTTGTATTAGCTAAATCTTTAAAGAATTAATAAATCACAAAATAATCATAAAATAAAAAAATCCAATTTTATCAGGCTATTAATTAAATATATAATATAATATATTTTAGTACAAAGTTTTTTGCTATAGATTTATATCTATGATTTTTGGTAATTAATTGGTATAATTTATAACTGAGTTTTATGGTCTAATTGTGGTGAAATTTTTATAATAGCCTAATTATTATATATTTGAACTGTAGTAAAAAGTTTGTACTCATTAGATCATAGAACTTAGTTATAGATTTGTTTAGGTTTATGTTTGTTAAATCTAAATAAATCTATATCCATAAATAGTATATAAAGGATATAGGGATCCTAGTCTTCATTATTCCTATACGTGATTGAATACAACCCCTTTATTTTCTAGGGGTAAGACGGTCACTACACCTTCGCTTCTATGCTTACATCCTCTGAATATCCGGTTAAGACGATCACTACACCTTCGCTTATATGCTTACATCCTCTGAATATCTTAGTGGGGTTTGCTACTATCGATCTTGAAAGATGAAATGGCTTCGTTCCGATCTCTTCTAATTTGGCTTCAACAGCGAAGCGAGTCCGTTGTCTTCGCTCATCCTTGAACAACGAAGTGAACAAGATCACCATGCCTTATAATCTGTCTTCATGTTGGGCCGAAGTGATGAAGATGTCTTCACTTCTTTCCTTGCGTGCTGATGCTGTGAGGAAAAGCTCATTGTTGAACAGCGAAGTGAACAAGATCACCATGCCTTGTAATCTTTTTTTTAGAGTTCAAGGGCAAAGCCCCCGTCTTTTAACTATTGCCAAAAGACATCAGAGTTCAGTTTACAGCACTGCAGACGACATGGCATCTGTTTTCGCTTTCCAGAAAAAAGCCTAAGAACCCACTCTAACCATAGTTCTTACAAATAGAGAGAACAAGGACCTCTGAAACGGCTCCTCGGAGCATCAGGCCGACACAAAAACAAAAGAAAAAGCGAGATCCTGAAGCTCCACCATGATGACCACCGTTCCATCTTTAGCTGATGACGGCTTCAGGCAAGTTGGAGATAACCATCCGGTGTCATCATCTTCTCCCAATCAAACCAGAACTGCCTCATGTTTGCTTCTACTCCGGCAGCCACAGCACCTGGCCAGCTGCTTCCTTGATTTGATTTGCTTTCAGGTGTAGCAAATCTTTCTTCTCCTTTGGACAGAGAATCTCCCACTTGTGAATTAAAGCTAACATTTTGTAGAGCAGTATATCCATACCTCTCCACATTGAATTCTGAAAACAAAGATCATTTCTAAGTTTCCATTACACCACAAAGCAGCAGAAGAAATAATATTAAGCACCCCATTTCTCCTATTACTAAACCAGTATTTGCCAATACTATCAAGAGATTCTCCTAACTGAACATTGAAAATATTTGACAGTACACACCAAAGTTGTTTGGCCACCACAACCAAAAAAAGGTGGTCTACAGATTCGAAGTCATTGCAGAACAAGCAGCTAGCATCATCAATTTATGCCTTCATGTTCAGGCGAAGTGGTGAACATGGCTTCGCTTCTTTCCTTGCGTGAATCTTTGTCTTCATGTTCAGGCGAAGTGGTGAACATGGCTTCGCTTCTTTCCTTGCGTGCTAATGCTGTAAGGAAAAATTGTCAGCCAATAACCACGAAGCTTCGGGGGCTGCGTTTATTATCTGAGATCAAATCCCCAACAATCTCTACTAAGATCGATTAGACGACTTAAAAACAATAGACAACAGCAGAGGGGACGCACAGGGCGGGATGACACCGGTTGCAGGGGACTTAAGACGTATCCCAAATCCCCAATTAGTTAGGACAACTAATGTCTTGTTTGGATCCGTATAATTCACTTAGCTAGAATTTAAAGGCTAAATTTCAGATCACTTTAGCTCACTTATAATCTAATGAACTATTTTTTGTTAGGTTGGTAAACTTCAGACCACCCGTTGGAGCTCCAAGAGATAGACTGGTCTAAGATTTAGTGGCTAAACTTCAAACCACGGAATCCAAACAGGCCATATTAGTACTCATATGCTAAGACAAGACTTAAAAAAAAAAAAATGTTCAGTATAGAATCCAGCCACCTTTTGCATGGAAAAATACAGGATTATGTTTCCTAAAAAAATGAGCTCTGTTATGTATCCATCAATTACAACGCCAAGTTGGAAGATCAACAGTTTTTTGGCGCAAAAAAAAAAAAAAAAAACTATGTGTTTGTTATGAAAATGACATAATGCACTAAAAAATCCTATTTTTCTTACCCAACTACGAAATCATGGCATTATACCCGTCAATACACTGATCAGTTTCACGTAAGCCAGCCATAGATAATATGGTGATTGATTTGCAAGGGGACTGAATCATCTACTATGGTCCATGTCGTTCTTGCACCTTGGCGGGGCTCAGCAATGTCGTGACACTCACGTCCCACAAATCTGGCTTTGCGCAGATGTTCATCTGAAGGCATTGCAATTTCAAACCATCAGATCACGCCTTCCTTCCCTCAGCAGAGGCTTGAATAAAATTGAGACGAAGCCTTCAATGATTCAACGTCATCAACTAAAGTCCAAGATTGCTTCTGGAGTTTAGCAGCCTCAGCAATATCCGAGTTACAACCATACACATGAATTGCCAGTCGTCTTCGCTTTGGGGCTGAAGATTTTATGTATGTGTTGTACCAAGCTATAACATCAGCCTTCTGAACTGTCTTAAGCTCTTCAGCTTCCAGTTTTGCCATATCAAACATGTACCTACATGTCCACAGCATGTGACCATAAGTTTTGGTATATCAAAACAGAAACATGTTAACAAGATTAAATTTCATGCTTCAAAACAAATTAGTCTTTAAAGAGCGTGCATAGGGTGAGAACTCTATTTAAATGTTTGTTTTGGTGACTGAAACCCCTCTTTCACTTAAACAAGATCACTTTCCGCCAGCTTTTCCAGGACCAACATAGATGGTAGAAGACCGACCACAGTGGCAACAGGGAGGTGCCAGCACTGTGCTTAGTTCCCTTTACACTTAGACCATTCTTTTGATTTTCTACAAATGAACTCTGACAACTACTGAACCCTAATAACCCAACCACAAATACCTGCTTGACTTCTGCTCGCATAAGCAAAACCAGAAAAGCTGACCAACAAAAGGTGAACAATGATCTGGTTAAAAAAGAGAGGGGGTAAGCAGATTCTGAGTATACTTCGACTCTTCGAGGGAGCAAAGCATTTGCCTTCTGTTTTTAAAGAGAATCATGTCAATGCATCAACAATAAAATTAGTGCTGCTAAGCATAGAGCTTTCAGTGCAACTTGAGAACAGCACCAGGGCTATCAAGCCATATAGATGAATCTTTTTGTAGTTAAGGGGACGTTTGGTAGGGCTCTGGTTTCAGTTAAAACAGCTCCGGCTTGGGCTTCTTCAGTGAAGCAGCTTTATTTGACTCCAGATTGTGAAAGAATGTTCGGTAAAACAGCTCCTCATTTTTCTTACTCCACCCACTTAATATATGGACTCACTTGTCATTGAACTAAATTGTGTTTTCCCTTTTTTTCCCTGCCTGCCTATTTATTCATCCCCTTTCTTTCTCACCATTTCCGATTACCTAGCTCGCTCGATTGTGCCGCTGCCCCATCCCCACGCCACACGTCCTCTGCCTCCCCATCCGTCTGTCGCCCCCACGCTCCCACCTCCCCGCAGAGGAAATCGTTGCTGCCTTTCCTCCCCCAATGCCACGAGCCACTCCCCGCGGCCTCCCTGTTCCTCATCGGTGGGCACACGTGGATCGACATCAGCCTTTCAGCACCGCCTCTAGCTCCCTGTCCCCATGTGGCGGGCGCGGGTCCGCCCATCATCCCCGCATGGTGGCCATGCACGGATCGAAGCCATGGTCAGGCCTCTCGACGCCGCCTACTGCTCCTCATCCCTGTGTCACTGGACATGCCTGGATGGATGCAACGCCGTCTCCTCATCCGCACGTTAGTGGATGATGGCTGGATCGACGCTGTGGGTGGGACCTCTCAGCGCTGCCGCTTCTCATCCCTGTGTCAGTGCCGCGCCTGCCTCAAGCCGGTCTCGCTAGGACCATGGAAGCGAGAAAAAGCCAAGAGAAGCTTGTTTTTCAGCTCCTCCCCTATTCTGCTCAAGTCAGCAGAAATTACAGAGCTCCATGTGCAAAGCTGATATTCCATTCACAGTTGGTTGGCGATGAAGCGAAGCTGCTCCCGGATTCATTCCAGGAGCGCTACCAAACGACCCCTAAGTTGTACTCAAGTGGTTGTTCACAAAGTATTTCCCTTTGAAGTGAGGTATGAAATTCTTTTTCTAAAATGCCAAATATAGTCCCCACCTAGTTCCTCTTCCTGACACACTTTTGGATAGTTCCCTGCTCTTGTTGCTACTAAATTGCTCAGCCTGCTGATGCCAGGGCAGGTCTAGAATGTAATGACTGGGATGAAGACTTCTCATCCTGGATCCACTACCACCCACTGTCCACCTGTTCTACTGGCCTAGCTCACACTGTGGAAGTGTCCACGGCGGCAGGTAGTAGTAGCAAGACCACATGGCCTTGCTCTCTGGGTGGTAATAGCAAAAACTGGTTCTCCGTGGGCACAATAGTAGCAAGAAGGCAGAGAAGACATCGGACAATAACTTGCTCTCTGGGGTGGTTAATAGCAAAAAAAAATGTAACAGTTATGTACTTAAACTATTGGTGATTCCCAATGGGAGTGTAAAAAACGAAGGCAGACTATTGGTGGTTTCTAGATAGGTACATAATTACAAATTCCAATAACAACAAACAAATTAATTAAGTAATTAATCCATTTTAGAGCTTAAAAGCCTTTTGTCAAATTATGAAACAAAAAAAAAAAATTCATCTCCTATAAGCAATGGTCACCGGGACAACTGAACTCATGATTTGACAATATCGTGCTTTATATGTAATGATGGATTAATTATACTTAGGTTTTAAGCAACTTTATAATTAGAACATCTGCCATAGGCCATTGAGATGGTAATCTGGGAACCAACAATAATGCCATCTGATTATCTGTTTAGAGAACAAGAAATATTTTAAGTTACGGTGCAATTTTTTTTAGTTTTCAGGTTTAACTGAACAGCCATAGGCCATTGAGATGGTAATCTCATAATGCCACTGATTATCTGTTTAGAGAACAAGAAAATTTGTTTTTTGGGTTTTTTTCAACTTGCAAGCATAACATTTCATCGTCTGATTTTTTTTTTTTTTGTTTTCTTTGTGAAACGAGCATTTACTCATGCACTAATCACATCGATTACATAAATGACTTATTGAATACTTTTCAAAAGACCTATTCAATGCAAAAGCAGGCATTAAAAATGGACTATACCTTTTATCAACAATCTGAGACCAATAATCACCAGTTTGATAGCTAAGGGAAGGTTCCTTCTCCAGCTTATCAGCTATTAAACCACTTCTATGGTGCTCAAAAGTCTCTTCATTGAGCCCGTCCTGCATACACGCGTGGACCAAAATCAAGGATAAAATTGTTGAATAAAATTCTAACTGATTTTCAAGCCTTCAGAAACTATAAAGTTTGGCCCAATTATAGACAGATAAATGGATACAACAGCCTGTAAATGTTGAAATTACACAACCAACAATTCTTGATAACCTAGATATATGATAAAATATGTGACCAATTGAATAGCATGTGCTTTGAGATGTGTAATGCAGTAATACTAAGGTTAAAGAAAATTTGCATAGGGCGATATTAGTAAAAAGTGCAGACTAGCCTACATTGCTTGTCAGATAAAAAACAATATAATAACAGACTAAAGCAGACATGTTCGGAAACAGGCATACCAGCAGATCAGATAGACCATCGATGAAGTTGTCAATCCGACTTTGGAGATAAACAGGGCTATATTTGGAGGACATAACTTGAAAACAATAGGCCAGCATCCGATAAGTCATCCTTGGACTAGAGTCCACAGTATAACCAAGTTGCTCCTTGGTTCTATTATGATGACACCAGGAAATTAATTAGTGGAGAACATTTCAAAATGTAATCTTGGTTCTAAACATATATAGTTGTAAATGGTTATGTTTTCCATAATGTCAATTACGTTAGTGGGATTTTCAAAATACTTTATCTTGGTTCTTGGAGTAGGATAACATTAGTTACTATAGTTCATCTAGACAACAATCAAGAGAGTACAATACTCATACCTTAGCTGATCAAAGCATGGCTCTTCAATAATGTTGCTAAAAAGATCTGTAATAGCTCTGAGCCTTGTTGCCTCCTTTCCAACATCTTGCTCAATTGGGAAATAGACCTGAAAAGAATAAGCATACATAAGAGGGACATATTGACAACCTTAAAAATATGCAGACCCCAATGTTCCAGTATCCTAGGTGCAGCAGTGCACTATGTTTATGAATTTTGTCCTTTTGTAAGAAACATTGGTCAGTACCATAAGAGATCATCGAGTTCGAAACAACAAACCAATGGCACCCCACTCCCTATGCCCCAAATCATCTAAGAACAGATGCTATTGTCGAAAAGCTAAAATTTCAGCATGTAGTTGTATCAAGTAATCTTTCTGATGGTCAGAGTTACACCCTTTCAAAATGTGTGAAGTAACTGATGGTATAGCCTTTCAGGATGTGATAATATTACTATATATAATATAATGAAACATTTCAAACTATATGAACAAGAAATGCAAAAGAAAGTTGTGCAGTAGCAAGTACTTAAGTATATATTAGAACCAGATCATAACCCCACCTCAACCACAGAATTTTCTTCAAGATCATTTTTCACACGCACACTTCTAACAAAACTTGCACCATTAGGGATACACATTATTCTTTCCGCATGTCTTGCTTCCTCCGGCAGTGTCTGAGCAGACAGAGTATTGAGAAATATTTTTGATATATTAATTGCCTCGTCTTCTGACAAGTTGCCATGACAAAGTCCCTCAATGTGCAACTGCATGTGTGCAAACAGAAAGTGGGTTTATAGTGTCTTAAAATTTCAAAACAAGGTGGAATGGAAAAAGAAACCGGTAAAGGCGTTTTAGGAATAAGAAAAAAGTCCAAGTTACTCCATCCGAATTTGGCCTATGTCCAGATAACCCGCCTAAACTAATGTTTGATACAATTTACTACCCCAACTATTTCAGTTGGTCCAATTCATTCAAGGACATGATAGAGAACATCATGTTTTGTGTTAGAAAAATACATTATAAGTTTGCATCACTATGTTTCGTACTCCCTCCGTTCCAAATTGCAAATCGTTCTGGTTTTTCTAGGTAACTTTTGCTACGTACCTAGATATCCATTATGTCTAAATACATAGTAAAAGTTATGTCTAGAAAAGCCAAAAGAACTTACAATTTGGAAACGGAGAGAAGACAGTCTTGAGTCTTGTATCTATAGTGTCAATTTATCAATTTATTATTAAATTTCTTAACCTAAAAAAGTAATTAAGATGTATTTTTTAACATGAAGTATGATGTCCTATATCCACCTCAGAAAATCTGAAACTAAAACTAATCTTATATGCTGAAACAGTTAAATGGAACTGGGGGTTATCTGGTCACATGCCCAACTTGAAAGGGGATCAGAAATACTATCTCAATAAATATATTTCATCTACATATACCTTTTTTCCTCGCAAAATAAAAGGTTGTAGGAGAAGGATTGGAGAGGAAAAAAAATAAAGCAAAGTAGTACCTGGGAAAGGATATTCGGTACAAATGCTACTAGATCAGTAAATGTCAGCTTCATAAGAACTTCAAGTTTTTTATCGACGTCCCAGAATATTTCACGCAAGACTTGTAGTCTCAAGTAGGTGGAATGGCTCATAGGCTTCATGTTAGTGTTCTTGTAAAATCTTTCCAAATCTTCCTTGATGACCTGGAGATGAACATTGAAACAATGCATGAACTACCAAATGTCTAGAAGTTTATTAACGTAATAACACATGTTGTACAGTGTGTTCAAGAAAAAAGAGTATTAAACTGTTGGCACTTTCTGGAAATCTTTAAACTTCTTCCAGAAGTTGACAACTAGCAGGCCTAAGAAGAGAACAACAAAGGACAGAAGTTTCATAAAACTAGAAACTAGAAACTGAGTTAAAAAAAAAAATAGCATCCTCCTCCCACCTTGCCAACGAGTTCAAAATAAAATCTGCTTGAGACAACCAACCAACTAGACATGGTTAAACAACCATTTTTTTTTTTCAGGCCACAGGCTGTTGGCAATTCTAGCTCACTGGAAGATAACTATGGCCCAGGAGGCCAGGATAAGACAACTATCCACAAATTTAAAAGAGATAAGCAGTAAACAGCAATGCGAGGACCAAGAGGATATCTTTTTTTTTTTTATTTTACATTCTAACAATCCTATCAAAAGAATAATCTTTGCTCCACATAAAATATTACCTCGAACCTATCTGTTTTTGGAGAAAAGGATCGAAAAGTAGACAGGATCTTGGACAGCAGGATGGGAAGCTTATCATTGTAACCATAAAGCTTTATCTCAAGATTGCTGCTAGCAACAACAGATATTGAAGTCTCCAGTTTAGCCACATAAGCCTGCAAAATGGAAAGGTATAAATCAAATAAAAAAAACAGATATGATAGGTAAAGATAATTGCAAACACCAAAGTGAAGGGGGGAAATAAGGAAGATGTGCTTTATGAACCTTAGGTTCAAGTCCCTGATATCCGATCACAGGAACAAGACAACCAAATAGAGATTAAAGCTTTTGTAGGTGCCAGTGTTCCTCACTATTTATATCAGTTCTAATGAGCAATGAAAAAGAGCTTCCCCAAAACGAAATTGAATAGCATTTCAGATCTTCAATCACTAAAGTTGGTTCACAATTTAATTTTTAGAATAAATTTCAAAAACAAACAAGTATTTGACACATGTTGAGGAAAACTACAAATTTTGATGCCCATTGCAGTAGCATTTGACAATTTTGACACTTTGTTGCAGAAAACTGAGACCTATCATCCCCGACTAAGGTTATTAAGTTGGGACTTATCATGATTAGTTGGGCTTATCGGTTCCATGGTGATCAGTTATGCACTACGGTTAGTCACGATTAGTCAGGCCGACTGGTGCCATGGCAACTAGGGTCGACTAGTCGATTTAAAAACATGTTCATGACACTATCCGCCCATCTGTTACATGCCAGAGGCTGACAGGTGGGATCCACAGTGAGAAAAACTGGCTTCTTGCAACTAAGTGCCAAAAATTGCTCGTGACATATTGTCAAGTTTCCATGGACAGCATAAAACTTAGGACATTCTGCAGACATTCACATAGTTCTAGCCTTGATACTTTTAGGATTCAGTTTATATATATAACAAAACAAGCAAAAAGAAGTGAAAGTAACCGCAAATGCAAATTTTAAAAATATTCAGAACGTATCAATCTACAAGGGGGATTCAGTAGACTGATGTTATAAGATCAGAGAATTAAACAAATTCAACATACCAACCTGATAAAGGACCTCATTAAGTTCATCTTTGAGAAGGTTTGCAAAGAGATCTGTCAGGACAGAGTTTTCGAGGCTACTACAGCCATCCTTGACAGAAATCAAAAAGTAAGTGTTGGCACGAGGGACATTAAATGTCATATCCATCTTGTACCAGAGTTTTATGAATGGCTCATCCACGATGCAACAAGGGTTAGCATCGCTTGAGGATCCAGGAGAGTTGACATTTCGCAGAGTGAAATCCCCAGGTATAAATTCATTCTTCCTAGGCAAATGTAAATCAGCATCTACTTGAACAGGATTTTTCCAACTTTCTATCAAAGATGATGGGATGTCCTCCTCAATGTACTGTGAACCGAACCATGGCTCACACTGAATAGCTGCATGCAACAAATAGCGTTAGAAATGCATTATGTAATCAAGCATGAATATAGAGTTTAACTAAATACTTGTTCTCATGAATGCAATTAAATGTAACTGTCAAAGTTGCAACTTCATAACCAGCAGGCTGTTCTCTGATACACAGTTACACAAACAGAATGAACGGATGAACCCATAATGGGAAAATTATTTCTAGGTCAAGAATATAATGGGAAAATTATTTCTAGGTCAAGAATATAATGAGAAGAATGGTAGAATCAACGCGATGCTACAGAAACTGCCAACAAAATATTGTGTCTCGGTGTTATTGACACTCCTAACTGCAAGAATGCACATTCAGAAATGCCCACACAAATCATGTTTCATATTTAATGTGCATTAGGGAATATATTGTTATTAATCATTAGATGACAGATGAACAAAAGATGAATCTTTAGTTATAAAGTTAAAGTCAGCTTGCAGTTTGTGCCATGTAGTGCTACAAAATCCATTAGCTTGTCCCAGTACTGAAGTGTTTTAAGATAAGAGATAATAATAATGTAGTAAATGGCATCATAGATTGATTACCTTGGGACTGCTTATCAAATGATTTACTGAGTACGTCAACTCTCATGTTATCTGGATTGAAGAAGCTCAACGCATGCTTCACTAATTCCGGATCCCAATCCTCATAAATATACTCTCCACAAACAATGTGTTTTTCAGAATAAAATAGCATATTTTCTGTAGATAAGACACTAAGTTAACATTGCAACACTACATAATAAACCAAAAGAAACAAATATGAAAAAGAAAAGGTTGAGACCTGCAAGATCAACTGCATAATCATCTGGAGGTTGCTCTTCTGCGAATCTGAACTCCATGTGTCCAATGTCCTGAAGTTCCTTGAATATCCATTCTTGTGGCTCAGATTGCTTAAGTAACTTTATATATTGGTATATGGCACCAATGACCTCAAATACCTGCAAAAGGCATATGACAGCCAATATTATAAAAGGGTATGGCAAGCAAATGAGCAATATACTAGACAAACAAAAGCTAACTTAAAAATGTACTACAAAGCACAATGTGTCAATAGTGAAAAACACTAGATAGTTTCCCTCTGACAACAGTTTTTCTGGCAAACATCCAACTATTACCCCCAAAATAAAAAAAAAAAACCAAAAAAAGAAACAATTAATAAAGGAAAACGACACGTATAGGAACTAAAATGATTTTCTCTCTACCAATGTTTAGCACAAAGTTGGTGGCAAAAGCTGATGCAAAGTTAAAAAAAATAAATATTACTTGAGTGCAAGCATTCCCTGCTTTTGCACACAATTTTTGCAAAACAGATCTATTTCAATATTTCTTCTATATATAAGGTATTGCCAGCTATTGATTTTCATTGGATCTTTGCTGTCATAAAGTTTATAGAGTTGACAAATATAAGATCTCCACAAAAATAGAATGGAGCACTCAGAAAAGAAACACTGGATAACCTGCATACATTTTTCAGTCCGGAATCAGTAAGGCGGATAGACATTTCAAAGATATAAGCATATGAGGACCGTTGTGATCCTCCACTACCAACACCAGCACTCAATGAGCTCGCCCAGCCTTTAGATTTCAAGAAATAAAGTAAACTTCCCTTGCCCTCTGAAAATAGAAGCAAAACAGTAAGTTACAAATGGCAATACATTAGGTAAGTTTGCTTTACTGCTTCAGATCCACATTAAGCCTAGAAAATAACTAACATCAAAATGCATTCAATTATTTTCATTACATTTTGATTATAGAATGCAAAGAGATCCATGAGAACAAAACACCTGAAAAAAGCAAAACATTTTCCAGAGGCAGATATAATAAAATACAAGAACACCCAGCAAGAATAAAAGGATGAGGATAGCATTCTTGTGAATAGCTAGAGACTACCACAGGAGCCAGGGAGGATAAACATTGACCAATATAGATATGGAAAATGACCAATATAGATATGGAAAACCAATGGCTTGCTTGCTTAGCATTCAACCATTGAGGTACGTCAACCTCATTGAAGAGCAATGGTCAAAAGTGAATTTGTTGAAAGCTAATTACCATGACCAAGGAGATGAGCCAAGTAATCTTCTGGTTTCTTCATGTACTCCTTGTGCAAGCAAGGAAGTGTCCATGACAAGCAAAGGCTGTGCAGATCTCTAACAGCCTCCAACTTGTAGAGTTTCCCTGACTTCCAAAATGGAATGTCAGTCTTTGGACCTATATCCAGAAGAGGACCAGCTTTAACCTTGCTAAATAACTCGATTGTCCAGCCTTCTAAAATGTCAAGGGGTTCTGAATGCATGAAAAGAGCAAGAGCATTAACTCATGGATATGATTTATAGTCAAAATATCTTTTTCTTCTAAAGAAAGATTGAAGTCCACCTCCTCCAATTATAACCAATCTCATTGCTCCTCCATGGTAGTTTCTCATATACATATGCAAAATCTCTTCTCTTAGATTGATTCCACTGCCCATTGCATCAACTAAACTTTTCTTGTTTCCTATTGGATAATAATAATATATCAAAACTTCAGCTGCAACTACAAAGCATGAAAATGTCCACCTGATTGTGTTCAATAATACATCTAGTTAGTGAACATACCCCAGGTAAATCTGTTCAAAGGGTGTCCTTGAGAACAGGTATGGGACTGCAGTTGGTAAAGGCGGCAGGTATCGCTTTGCAGAACTTGATTAAACTCTGATGTATTACAGATGTACAGTGAACAGTAACTATAACGTACAATAGTATTCAAAGAGCTAAAAGAATTAGTTGTAGTTAGCCAGAACAAGATAACCACAGACCTGAGTCCACTGCTAATATCTCACGGTCCATTGCTTCGGCCTTAACAAGTGGCGACACGAAGAATTGAGAAAATCTAATAATGGAATGAGAACCATATATGTAAGTTTCAAACTACAGAATTCATATATGAAGAAAGGAAAAGGAATGAAGAACAACAGTGAACAGATGGCACCCACCTGTCCAACGCTCCCTTCAGATGCTCCCGTTTGACCTCAAAATGGTAGCATGTGTACTCGGTTTCAGTGAAAGCATTAGATGCACCGCCATGTTTGGACAGGTAACTGTCATACTACATAAAAGATCATCAAGTAACTCACATGGTCGGCGTCCAAAAGTTACTCAGATATACAGCATATAGCAAAAGTCATCACAAGCAACAAAGGAACATCTGATATGAACCAATAACATGCAGAAGTGCAAGGAATTTCCAAGTTCCACAAACTTTTGCAGCACATCATAATGCTATAGCTGATAAAGGGATGTGACTGATCAAGTTATGTCACACATTAGCAGTGCTGCAGCCTCTATTTGCGATGAATATCAAAACTTCAAAATAAATACATTTTTGATTCCAAATGAGCACTAATGCAGTAGGTTCCATGTTCTATTCAAATAATTGATTAGACTGTAACACCTTTATACTATTCCCAGTGTACTTTAACAGTACACAAAGGTAAAATGGTTTCTAGTACTGTGATACACTGATACTTGGAAAGAGACAGGCTGTATCCACTGCGTCCTTTCGCAAGATGAGTGAGCAGTCAGTCAGAAGTCAATGATGCATACCAAGATGCAACAGAGAGAATAAAAAAACTAGGACAAATGAGAAGAGAACACTAAATACACTGCAAACCTTTTGTTTACCAGGAAAAATTAAAAGTATACAGTAAGAAACAGGGAGAGTGCTAAAGACAAAGTGCAACACAAACTCTCTACAAGAAAGGAAGGATGGAGAAGGGTTAAATTCATCACCTTTATCATAGAACAAAGATATGTTTGAAAAATCATTGCAATGGCTGTTAATCTCGTGTTATATAGGACATCTACTGTCCCACAATGGCAAAACCAAATTTCATTACTTAACAACAACGAAACTACAGAATTTAAGCTTGCACCATAATATTCCAAAACTACAAAAGGCAAACGCATTGAAACACTCAGGGCTCAACACAGGGTCTCCCAGGATATTAAGAACAATGTAACTTCAACGACCAAACATAATTTAGTATTGATAATTACAGAAGAGTCTGTTGTTCCCACAATATTACCACTATACACTGCAATAATAATTGGTATACTTTCATTGAGTACTACAAACAAAAAAATGTGAGGGTACCAAAGATTGAGAGAACTGATAATCTAAATGTACAGAACTCCCCAAAAAATTAAGATGATGAAACCAAAACATGCACAGTGTACAAACCTCGTTTTCATCTGGAAATTCAGAACTCCCCATAAAAAGCATGTGCTCTGCAAAATCATACCACTCTTAGAGTATGGGTACAAATCAGCATTCTGATTTCATTAAAATTAAGATACAGCTCATGAAATCTGATCAAATCCAAACTTTCAGATAACTTCAAACAGAAGAGTGGTTATCACTTATCAGTTTCTTAAGTGGTTCACATGAGGACGCTATGTAAGAAAGGTAGAGCATAATAAAGGACAAAGATCTCAAACCTAGAAAATGTGCTAAGCCCTGTGCCTTCTCAGGGTCAGCGAAACTGCCCATTCCAACACACATTGCAGCAGCAGCCTGAAATGCAATATGCCATTTTGTAAGAATGAAGTGATTGAGGGTAGGGGGTGGAAATAGCAACTTCCAAAATGATGAGATCTCCAGCCAGGAACTTGTTCCACATCAGAACATGAAAATTAAGTCACCAAAAACTGCATGATGCTTCCCATGCCATAAAACCTGCAGCAAACCCGTGATGTGTTTCACACCCTTTTTTTAACAGTTCAAGGGCTATATGTTTCACAGTGTAGGCCCCCATCAAACTTGTCTTGGCATTACATAATTTGTAACATTCCGTTTCAACAATACTCTTCACAGGTCAAAAATACCGACCAACTGAATTGATATCAGGTGCCAAAAAAACACATTAGAGATTCAACACTCATTCCACATGTTAAGATCAAACTATTCCCCTAAATAAAGTTAGATCCCAATGCATTTACAACACATTATAGCGTATTCGCGTTCACCGCTGATGTTAAGTCAGTAAAGCAATGGTTTAACAATAGAAACCCCATATGTACCTTCTTAACGATTGGTTCGGTGCCACCCTTAACCTTCCTCCTCTTCGACTCGCCCTCATCCTCTTCCTCATCCTCCTGTCCATCCTCCCCATCGTCGTCCTCGCCCTCCTCGTCACTGTACTCCTTCGCTGTCGTCGTCGCCATCCTCGTCTTCCTCATCCACTTCCTCCATCTCCTCGTCTTCACGTGGCTTGGAGGCCTGAGGTGGATAACCGTCGGCGTAGATCTCAGGGTCGTGGACGAGGAGGGCACAGAGGCCGTTGGCAAGGCGGAGGAGGCGATAAGATCGCTTGTCGTTTGGTGACTTGATCACCAGCTCGTCGTCGCGCGACACCGCCGCCGCCATCTCACCCTCGCGGCCTCGCCGCCGCCGCTTGGGAGATACGGGAGAGGAAGCTGCAGGGAGGTACGCGGCGAGTCGGCGACAGGGCGACACTGGCAAAGTGCCGCCGGCTCGTTGTTTAACTTCGCTTTATATTTTTTTCGGTGTTTGTTTGGGGATTATAAATTAGGGTTTATATATGTCCTTATATAAAAGCGGAAATTCTAGTGTAAACTCCAAATAACACTCCATTTTTTTCCACGACCGCGCTCAAATGAGCTCATTTTTCATTAAGAGGCACCTTATCTGTCTTTCAATGGTAATGGATGCGTTCTTTGATATTGAGGCACATGCAGTGGCTTTGCTAATCTCGAAATTTATCTAATATTTTGAAGGTACTCATAGAGATAGAATATATAAGTGTGCATTTTACAAATATCCACATGTGTACTTTGATTTTAAAACAAAACAATGCTTTTGTTTGTCTCAACGTGCAGGAACGGGAAAATTTCCAATATGTTTGGAGTCATTTTCTAGCATGTTTATAACCTCATTAACAGATTTAACTTTGCACCGTCTTTGGTGCATATGTTTTTAACACGGTAATATCTCTTAGGCTCCGTTCCAAATTATACTCTCTCCGTTCCAAATTATAGTTCGTTTGATTTTTTTACCTCAAGTTTGATCGCTCGTCTTACTAAAAAAACCATGTAAATATAGGCCTTGTTCGGAGTTAAGTTTAAGTTATCCTTAAAGAACTAGGCTCAAAAAGATTTGTTCGTGATTTAAACAAAACCCACTTTTTTACTAACATTTAATGCTCCATATATACGGGTAAAAAATATGGAAATTTTAACTTGCAAGGAAACTAAACAAGGCCATAGTTAAGTTTAAGTTATCCTTAAAGAACTTCTATTCGTAAAACAAGCCACGACAAAAAATATGAAATTTTACATAACTTTTTTAAATAAGAAAGTGTTCAAACTTGAGATTGAAAAAGCCAAACAAACTATAATTTAGGACATAGTTAGTATGATTTATAAAGGATTTTTGTAGTGTTGAAAACTTGTAAAAGTTTTCTTATATGGTCCTTTGGACAAAAGATTGGTCATCCAAAAATCCTACAAAATATTTTAGAATGGCTCAATCCATTTCAAACCAGTTTAAACTCTTAGAAACTTTTCTTTGTGTCTATCTCTTTCTTCCAATTCATGTGCTTTTTCATGCACGTGATAGGCACATATAGATAAATTTAGGCTCTGTTTGGGTCCTCATAAGGAGGGAGCTACTGACTATTTAGTAGCCCCAAGTAGCCAAAAAAGTAAAACACGGGGGGCTATTGGTTATTTAGTAGCCCCAAAAAATAGCCCCGAGTCCTAAAAAGCCCCAAAAAAAAATCAAACACGGGGGCTATTGGTTATTTAGTAGATAGAAAAAAAAATAGCCCAAAGCATCTCCAACAACTTCCTAAATCAACTTGGTATATTCTTATAAACTTGGCAAAAACACAAAAAACCCTCTCCAACAACTTGGTAAATCAACTTGCTAAATTTTTCAAGTTGCTATCCGAGAGGCCTCTATTGCCGAGATTTGCCAAGTTGTTATCCCCCTCTACGGCAAATCCTCCCCGACGGGACCAGCTAAATCCGTCATGGATCGGCAAATCTCTCATCGACCTCAACAAAGCCGTCGCCGTCGCCGAGCGACACCGATCGGCCGCCGCCGCTGCGGGAGTTGGCTCCTCGCCCGTCCGAGCCCCGCTTCCCCCAGCCTCCTCCTCTCGCAGCTTTCTCCTGTCTTTGCCGCCACGCCCGAAAGCTCCCGTAGCGCCGCTGGTTCCGCGGGCCCGCGTAATCGAGCGGCACCGGTCCATCACAGGGAGAGCCAAAGCAACCGAAAAGGTGCGCCTGGGACCCCTATGGCTCGACGCTTGCCACGCCGCCGCCCGTGTCATCGAGGCGGTCGGCCCGAAAGACAACTGCCGCCTCCTCGCTTCCGCTTTCGACGGAAGGCGTAAGAAAGAGGACTGTGCACAATTTTATTACACTTCCCGGACCTCTGTGCAAAACTCTAGGGACTCATATGATCAGATTTTTTGATTTTAGCAAGTTGAAATAGCAAATTGTTGGAGAGAGCTCTTTTTTTAACTTGCCAAATGAAATAGCAACTTGCTAAATCACACAAGTCAATTATTCCAAGTTGTTGGAGATGCTCAGGCTACTAGACTAAATTACAACACATGCCTCTCTCTCTTTAGCTATAGTAATGGTTAATAGCCTCTAATAGCTTCTTAAATTAAACATAATCAACTGACTACTAAATAGTTTTTATTGTGCCACTACTAAATAGCTCCTCTAACTAAATAGGCCCTTAAGCAACTCAAATACTCTCTCCGTCTCAAAATTATAGTCGCTTTGTTTGTATGTGCCATAAGTTTAACTTGATTTATAGAAAATATGTGCAATATTGTTTGTATGTGCCATAAGTTTAACTTGATTTATAGAAAATATGTACAATATTTATACCTCTAAATAAAATTGTTAAAAAACTAGATTTAAAGATTTTTCCGATGATAATAATTATGATACTAATTGATAATATTTATTATTTCGCGGTAGCAAAATCCAAAAAAAAATAGCCCTGCATATCAGACGCGACGAAATGACTTCACTCGTGATGGTAGTTTGATCCCGCGCTCGTGTTTATCCGTCACTTGATGATGAAATCATGAATCGGATCGAAGAAAACAAGGCTGGTGCTGGGCATGGGTTTGGCTGAGGGCCTGAGGCCTGAGGCTAGGCTCGGCCAGGGCCGGGACACAAACAAAAGTCATAGGAAATTAATTAAGGAAAGACTTAATTAATCTGCTTTAAAATTGGTGTAAACTTTTTTTTGGTAACTCACCAGAGCAAGACTCTTTAAAAATTTTGTTCATATATTTCTGCAAACTGTACAAGATCTTGGCAAATGCAAACGGGCCATGGGCGTTAATCCCGACAAGGACACAAAAAAAAAAAACTCTTTACTTACACTCCAATGTGTTGACGCATCTGATTGAACTCTGATGGATGATTGAAATCCCTCAATGCGACAACATTTCATAACACATTGATCAAACCAGCTTACCAATACAAAATGCACAGGGGTCAACAAATTGCAGAGAATACATTGTATGTTCAAAAGAGAGGATTCATGAAGCAGTCAACATGGCTAAAAACAACAATGTACCATCAGAGAATTTCACTCCAAAATCCAAATGCCCTGATAATACCGAAACAGACTTGATGGTCCTGGATCATTCTACAACATGGATTGATCAGCCAGTGCGATAACGAACAATTTCAACTAATTGAATGAATTAAATAACAAATAAGCTTACAGAGCAGGAAGCAGCACAAGGATGTCAGGCTATTATGAACAATGGGACCTATTGAAACGGCAGTTTCTCGTTGGCAGGCCTCGTTAGAAGGTGCTGCTGCTTTCACTAGCAGAGATCGAGCTGCTCTCTGACTTCACAACAAGTGGCCCCTTCCCAATGTCCAAACCCTGCAGTCGTCCAAGAGACTCTTGCTGCATTATGTCTGGGAGAGTGTTTGGGTGGGACAGCATCTGATGGTTTGGCACACTGGGATGAGGTGGGTGGAACGGTGGTGGCAACTGGGTGTTACCAAGGTGTGGGGATGCATTTTGCTGGGAAAGCGGGAAGAAGGAAGAGTTGTATGGAACATGTTGAAATCTCATGTTATATGCCTCGCTGGAATTGGACATCTCACCAGTAGCATGCTTAAGCCGCTCCAGCTCCTGCTTTAGTGCATCATTCAGAGCTGCAAGATATATGAATATTGTTTAGAATGTACAAGTAGAATAAAGAAATTTGTTGTAACACAATTTGTTCTATGCAAGTAAAATGCAATTAGCATTGTGTTCCATATAGGTATAGTAAGTCATTATATCTCATGGCAAGATATATAAGCTACGGCAACTTGTCCACATTAGAGAAAAATTACATGCATCCTACTGCAATTAGTGAAGGGATTCATGTCAAAAGACACTTGACTTCAAAAGATTGTGGCACTTGAACATTTAGAATAACTTTTTCAAAAGGAAGGAGTTCTAGTTTTAGTTAGAGAAAGGAACTAGGACTAGGTAAAATATAACTTTTTTATTGTATAAGGCCACACACTATTCCACGGTCTTATTGTTACTTAATGTTCCAGGGAATGGGAAAAATACTAGAAGAACAAAGTAGACAAATAAATTATGTTATCTTCAATAAGGGGACAAATGCTCACCATCACGGAGTTGAGCCTGTTGCTCCATGGCCTGTAACCTTATCTTAAGTTCTGCATTTTCTGCAGAAAGTCCAGTCGTGTCCCTCTGCAAAAGATTGAAGGCAACATATAAAGGTCATCCAACTAATTAATACAACAGTATGGCAAACCAGTGAAGTATACAATACTTCAAAAACCAAACACATAAAACCTAGCAACAACCAGAAGCCGACAGTGAAAGTTGGCAGTCAACATAAATTATACTCACATACAGGTCATCAATATTCAGTTCTTTAAATTGTTCACAATACCAAAATTTATTCAATGTGAGGGATGTTTAGATTGTTCACACCATGTGCAACTGTCCTAGTCCATACAGATACACAAGTTTTCAGAAGGCACACAGAAAATTATTAAGCTAGACACAATTTGTAAAGAAGCTATAGTTTGATAGAAACCTCGCTATCAGGGAATAGGTCCTTGTTTGTTATGACAACAACAAAAGAAAATGATTATTTTGCTCCTACAAATATCACTTTCAGAAAAAAGCATGAATTTAAATTTGACCTGATAGGCTGATGCCAGTGAGACAACAGATAGATAGAAAGGCACCTGAAATAGTGTGAGCTGGGCTGAGAGGGTGGTGGCTTCAGTCTGAAGGGTTTGGACCTTCCGCTCAAGTTCTGTTATATAACGAGCCTTTCTTTCTTTTGATCTAGCTGCTGATTGTCTGTTGGCAAGAATTCTGCATGAAAAATTAACACAAAATGTTAATGTAAAACAAGATGATATTTGAAGAAATGATTCTAGTGACAATAGATCCGGACCCTACCCAGCCAACCTTAGTTTGTTTATTATACATTCAATTCCTCTTTTCCAATGTAGACTTAAAGGAACAAGATCTACACAGATCGATCATACTAAAACAACCAACACATAAACATTTCTACAAATATTTTAAGCAAAAGCAAGGAAGATACCGGATGAATCCAATTCATGAGTAAACATTTTCTACATATCTGCAAATAAATTAATTTTTGACAAATCACTGTTATGTAACATGTATTCTGTCCATTTCAACTTAAAGTTCCCTTTGGGTTTGTCCTCACTTGAACTTCTCAACTTTGACCAAGTTTACAGAAAACAGCACTAACATCTGTAACATCCAACTAGTTCATCAATTCCAAGAGATCTGTTTTGAAACTGCATTTATTTAAACCTGTATGTATTAATAAATTTTTGTAAAAACTTGGTCGAACTTAGATGAGATTGACTTAGAACAGAACCAAAGTGAACTATAATTTGGAAGGGAGGGAGTATCTGTTTACTACAAGTAGTAGGTACAAGTAAAATGTCTAAGAACAAAAGAGATGAAAAACTGGTGATGATGAGCATAATTTCGAAGCATTAGAATTTAACTATAAACAGTGGATATCATGTTATCAGCTACTCAGTTTGGATAGCATTATTTGTTACTAATGAGATCTCTGCCATGCTAAAGATGAAAGCATCTGGTTTTGGTGACAGGAATGTAAAATCCAATTGCTTCCAACATTATTCATAATTTCACATCTCTGTTAAAATTTCAACCAATGACCGCCAGGAATAGTTCATAGTTTCAATATAGATACAATAGGTAAAATAGTTAGAACTTGTTATTTTCACTGATTTGATTGGATAGTTTCCAGTGGTTGTTCCTTCCTACTGCCTTCCACTATCCATCTAGCCAGGTTTATCTAGTCATTTGCAATGACAACGACTCACAAGTCCAATGTGCTTCGTTTTCTTTTCATCTCGCCCAACAAAAAACATGCATATGACATCATTCTGAAATGTCAAAACTAAGCAATATAACCCTCAAACTGCAACCAGGTAATATAACTTCAGAGGTAAGAAAATACTCAGTTTCCCTTTTTGTTCACCTCCTTTTTCCAGTCATGATCAACGGGCTCAGCCCCCTAACACCCAGCAAGAGGAGTAGAAAAGGCAGGCGTCACCCTCAGAGAAACAAACACTTCACAAAATCCCACCAACCGAGCGCTAAAGCACCACCACCAACTCCCAACCCCCAACCAACCAACCATCCATCCATATCCATATACAGTGCCCGCAGAGTGGGAAAAAAAAACAAAGGGAAATGCGCGTCTTTCCTTTAAGCATGCATGCATGATTGTCCTCGACGCCTGATCCGCCTGATCTAATTCCTCGCCACCTCAGCGAAACGAAATAATTGATCTATAGTATACGAGCATATTTCTCTGCCAATAACTAATCCCTGGAACGTAGTCGATCACTCGGCGACTGAGACGAAGCATGGGTAACAATGCCAAGCATGGTAATGGTAACCAAAGAAGTGGATGGATTGCTGCGATCGAGGAGGCGGTACCTCTTGGCGCGCTTGGGATCGATGGCGGCGAGCTCGGCCAGCTGCTCGGGAGTCATGGCCTTCTTGGCCTCCATGACCTCGGCGAGCGACGCCGCAGCATCCTTCCCGGCGCCGCCGCCGATGCCAGGCGAGAAGAAGAGGCCCGAGCCGTCGACGGAGCTGCTGTGGCGGTGCTTGGGGCGCGGCGGGGACGAGGTCTCGGCGGCGCGGTCGCGGTCACGGTCGGAGGGCCCGGAGGAGGAGATCTTCTCGATGTCCATGAAGGTGGAGAAGAGGTCGTCCTCGGAGCCGATCTCGTCGAAAGCGTCGCCGTCGGGGCCGGCGCCGCCGCCGAGGCCGAGGTCGTCCGGCAGGCGGAAGGCGACCTCAGATCTGGCCCGGCGGTGGTGCGCGCCGCGCGGCGGCGGCGGGCGCCGGCGCCGCCGGTGGCGGGAAGGCCCGGCCCGGCGGATCGGCAGGCTCCGGCTGCTGCATTGCGAGGCCGGCGCCTCCCTCGCTGCCGCTCTCAGCTTGTCCGCGCGAGGGCGCGCGCGGGGGTATCCGAGCCAGACGGAGGCTGGAGGAGGAGAGGAAGGGTGGATAGGCAGGCACGCACGCAGACGCAGGCTGCTGCTGCTGCCGTGTTTCGTGGTGCTTTCGGGTTTGGTTTGGATTAAGAGGTGGGGTGGAGGAAGCAGTGGAGTGGGATCTGCCGATCTGGAGAGAGAGAGAGAGGGGCTATACTAGCCTAGAGCTACGCTACTCCTCCGTAGTCTCCCGTAGCAGCATGTGAGCCACCAGCCCACCACGGTCCACGGGGACGACGAGACAAGTCGCCTTCTTTCGGTGCGTCAGCGAGCCGGGTCCGTGCGGACCGTGCCAATTCGCGCTGCTGCGCGCCGGTGGGACAAGGATTCAGTGACTTACCTTGAGCAAGTCACAACGTAACTTACCTCCTGAAGCAAATAGAGCCGGCCCTCCCTTCGACACATGAGACTTGGCTGTTGCCTGTCTTTTTCAGACACACGTAGCAGTAAAAGACAAGTTCAGACTTACCAGTTTTTAACAGACATAGCAGCAGCAAAAGAAAAAAAAAAAGAGTAGCTCAGTCGGACATGTGCACACCAGCTATTGCATAAGTGACATTCAGATGCTGCTAATCCAGCAGCTAATCAATTAAGTGACAAAAGTTCAGAGGCATTCATAAATCAGTTAAGTGACAGAATTCAGTCAAATGCTTACAAAGCTTCCATCAACTACTTACAGGTGCTGCTTACTCTTACATTCTGACATTCAGATATCCACTTGATGGGTATTGTGATGGACAATATACTTCACAAAAATACTATAGTTAGCCGGCAAAAGACTATAGTTAGCCCACAAAATACTATAGTTAACCCTGTCCAAAGTACTATCTAACTAGGTGATAGAAGCTAGAACAGATCTTGAAGGTCTAAATTTGCCAAAGTTGGAACTGTTCTGAGCTGATTAAAATTGTATTATTCAAGCTCGACTCCTCCTTGGCTCTTGCCATCATGTTGTCCTTCTACTTGAGGCTCTGCACCACCTTTTTTCTTCACAAAATAGTCCTATCATGAAATCAAGCAAATTAACCTTTCTTGCTTCACTGAATCCCAAATTTGAAAGCATTCTTGTTATTTTGCATTAGTAAAGACCAAAGACAGGAAGGGTCGGCAGGAGATTCGTCTCCCATGGCGGCGTGACAACATCACGGGCTGGTGGCGACAGGCGCGAGGAGTACGGCGGCGGCACGGATGCCGGCGGGGTCACCGGAGGCCGGGCCGCGGCCGGGAAGACAGCGAGGTCGCAGGACACGCGCGGAGGAGGCCCCCCCCGCGACGCCGAGGCCGGGCGGCGACTTGAACCCAGCAAGGTCGCTGCGTGTGGGAGGCCAGCGGCAACGGGGAAGGCCCGCGGCGGCACGGGGTCGTGGGGCGACCGAAATCCGGCGACCGCGCGCCAATCTACCGCTTCAGCTCCGGCGTCCCGCAGCCTCCTCCCGTGAACACTGCATTGCTGTTCGCCCCACTTTAACCTGGGAACTGAATCGCCGGTCCTCTCTCACACCACCGCACAAGCTAGCTAGCATTCCACTCAAGATGGCGGAAGTGATGGCGAGCGCCGCCACGGGCGTGATGGGCCCCGTCATCGGCAAGCTGGCCGCCATGCTCACCGACAAGTACAAGCTCACCAGAAACGTCAAGGACGGGATCCGCTTCTTGCAAGATGGATATCTTATTTTAGTTGCAAGAGCCGTGAGCCTTTGGATGTAGATTGGACGGTGGATGAAGGCTCGCAAGTTACGTTGTGACTTACTCAAGGTAAGTTACTGAATCCCTGTCCGCGCCGGTGCTGGATGGATGGGGAGTATGGAAGCGTGCCGGATTTTTTTTTATTTTTTAATCCCTTTTTCTCAAAATATTCCAATAATATTCCAACCCAAATAATATTTGCAAATATAGCACTTTTAATTAGCGCCCGGTGGTCTTTGGCGTGACAAATAACGGCTATCACGCCACATGCATTGGCGTGACAAGATCTTACACGTTGGACGTCGTTTCCGACGTGGAAAATCTTGTCACACCAATGCATGTAACGTGACTGATATGGTCTTGTCGCGCCACCGGGAGTGGCGTGACAAGACTACATTTTCAAAAAAAATCATAACTCTTCCATACGACGTCGGATGAAGATGATTTTTATATGAAAATTGTAGCTCTCGACGAGATCTACAACTTTCTAGTTTTGAGTTTTTTCATTTGAGGACAATAAGATGCTCAAAAAAAAAAAAATTTTTTCAGCACCATAATAAACGCATATAAGAGCTCGTCACTTTTAAAATTCATATCTTTTTTTGTATGGTGTCAAAAAAATACTTTTTATATCAAAGTTGCAGCACAAAATGATATCTACAACTTTGTAGTTGCAAGTTTTTCATTTGAGAATATTAAGATGCTCAAAAAAAATAATATAGTATTTCAGCTCCATAATACTATATTATGGTGTTGAAATACTATATTATTTTTTGAGCATCTTAACGCCCTCAAATGAAAAAACTTTCAACTAAAAGGTTGTAGATATTATTTTGTCTACAACTTTGATATAAAAAAAGTCTTTTTTTATACCATACAAAAAAGATATGAATTTTCAAAAGCGACGAGCTCTTATACGTGTTTATTATGGCGCTGAAAAAAAGTATTTAATTTTTTTTGAGCATTCTAATGTCCTCAAATGAAAAAACTCAAAACTAGAAATTATAGATCTCGTCGAGTGCTACAATTTTCATAAAAATCATCTTCATCCGACGTCATATGGAAGAGTTATGATTTTTTTGAAAATTCAGTCTTGTCACGCCACTACCGTGGCGCGACAAGACATACTATCACGCCACATGCATTGGCGTGACAAGATTTTTCACGCCGGAAATGATGTCCAACGTGTAAGATCTTGTCACGCCAATACATGTGGCGTGATTAGCATTTTGGTCACGCCAGGCTCCACCGGCGTGACCAAAAAGGGCTATATGTACAAATATTATTTGGGTGGGAATATTATTAGAATATTTTATAAAAAAGAAATTAAAAATAAAAAGTCCAAGCGTGCCGCATCCACCACACGGTGTAAACAGTTTTCTTCCTCAAGAGCACATGCATTCCGGATTTCGGATGCGTGCACACACAGCAGGAATACCACAACAGAAGGGCATGTGCTCCTAACGTATAGTTTGCCTGGGATAAAATTCAATGGCAATCTCTAAACTTGCATGGTGATTTCATTTGAATCCCTTATACTTTCGAACCTCAATTTATGGATTTCTAAATTTGATAGTGATGTCATCTGGCTCTTTAGTTCTTGAATTTTGATATTTAGATCCCAAGAATTATATAATAGCATCATCTAAGTCTCCAAACATACAAATCAACACGTAACTAGCACGATATGGTAGCGTCATCTAAGTGTTAACATGTGAATTCGAGAACCTAGATAACACCGTCATACAATCTAGGACTCAAACATCAACATTCGAGAGTTGAGAACCAGATAAAGCCATTATACAAGTTTTGGGATAGCTAATAAATTTTGTTCTACTATTTTCTTGCAACAATGTTATGGTCAATCATCACATTTAGAAAGGCGAATGGTTTATCTTTCTTCATTTAGTAAGATGTCTGTGGGCACAAGAAACCCCAATGAAATTTTAGGCATGGAGAATACGATAATTCTGTCTTTCTGAATAGGACATTTTTCGATCTCCTGTGGCAGAACCTTCTAAATTATATGGCCCACAAGCACCTGACATATCCCTAAGACCTCCGTCGGCTATGCTTGTACACCGCATAACTTAGAATGTTCCGTCGGGTGGATCCCCGATAAACCACGATTACTCTAGGATCGATACTTACAGAGACATCACAGTATTACAACAGTTTTCATATACAAATACCAGAGTAGCGGAAGACTTACAATAACTTAATTTACAAACCTTTCGTAAAATTTATACAAACCAGAGTGTCGTTATTACAAACCCAAATGAAGTATCATTATATAACTTTATTATAAACCACACAACAAAAGTGCCACGCCCATAGGCCACTCAATTTATTCCTCATCAGATCCTTCTTCGATAACCGTCATGCAACAAGGGCCGTAGCACACTTGTTCACACGATTCACCTGCAACAGGGGTTCAACAAACCCTAAGTACAAAAAGTACTTCACAAGACTTACCCGACTAAAAAAATTGGGAAGAAGACTCAGGAATGCTGGCTAATAGGAATCAAGGTGAGGCTTTAGCAAGATCAAAAGACACCTTTTGCGAAAAGAGACTAAGCCAATCCTTACTATAGCAATCACTTGTCAAACATATGCCGAATTTAAAACTTTTCATTCTCACACTTTCATCATTACTACGATCTTTGGTGCAAGGATCAAGTCTCCCATATCGTGGAGCAACGGCGATTCGAATCGCTTTATATACCCAAATTGGGGCTTCCTAGCCACACGATGTATGCGAGGACCAAACATCTTACATACATCAACTCACGCTTGTATTTCTCCCCGCCGAATCGGGTCCTAGTCACGAGTACGAAGACACCATCTCCCTACGCCGTCCCCTAACCGCCGACGGGTGCACTCGTAGTGTGGGTACACGCTACTTCCCCGTCCCCATATCCGTTCTCGTATGGATCATACAAGGGAGCTTACCGCCTTTAGCATGCGACTAGTACTATCCAATAACCTCATGATCCAAGGGCCAAGGCAACGAACGGTGCTTAACCGACTCACAAGTGGACGACACTACACCAGGGCACTAGCCCATCCTGGTGCAAGTCACTCCACCCGGTCTCGATTTATTTATCATCATGCTCTTGTGGTGTACCCTTAACCCCGTCGGAACAAGGACAGACGACAAGCAACATCAGGTTTTCGTAAATTCCCCTCAGGGAGAATTGTTATCATACTTTAAAAACAGTTTATCAAAACCCTACACTAGTGGCAAGGCTAAGCGTATACTAAGCATTTCGAAATCAAAACAGGTATGCAGGGTAACGTATCAAGGTACGGTAAATACATCAAAGTAGGATAGCACACAACTCCTACACCTAATGCATTATATCATCACATAAAATCATAAAACTTTCCGAAATACAAGGACGGGTTTGAATGTATCCGGGGCTTGCCTTGGGGCTCGAAGAAGTGAGGTTCGGGGATGGCACTGCCGGGATCTGGACTAATCTCCTCGCACTGAACACCTTCTTCAGAGATAGGAGTTGGGTCAACTCCTTCCTCGGACGGCACAACTACACGATTGAAATGCATGATTACGATGCAGTGAATAAAAGAGCATGCGATAATGATGCAACGATCGTTAAACTATCTTAAGTACAACTTTCCTTCACGGTATGGTTGCACTAAAGAAGTATAACTAGCGTCGACGACGACGGACTAACGATACGCAATCAACATGAAATGCCGAAGGTCATTAGGGTTAATGACCTAGGGTCATCACTCAATTCCAAAATCAATCAATACTAACAGTAATTAAGGGTGATTACTAATTTATTAACTATTTTTACAGTCGTTGAAAGCCACTAATTAACTTGCTAATTGAAGATTAATTAAACCCTAATTAATCAAGGAATTAACTAATTAAACATTAATTAATCAAGGTATTAATTAAGCATAATACAAAAATTAATCAAAACAGGATCAAACTTCATAATTAAGATCATCATCATCTAATTAGCACACAAAATAAATTTCATAATTTTTGGACTTATATTTTAATTATGAAAAAATCATGGAATTTGCCTTTATTAATTTAAAGAGCAAATTATAGCATAAATAATTTTTATTGGAAAACTAGAGTTAGTATTTTTTCTGTGTAGAGCATAACACAGGGGAACACATACATATTTTTTTTGTATTTTTATTTGCCCAAATAAAATTATAGCAAAAAGTTGAAAACAGCACTTGGAAATTAAATTTGGAAAAAGAAAAACATTTCCTTTCTCTCCCGGGCTTCTTGTGCGGCCCAGGGAAGGCCCGCGACGGCCCGGCCTGCGCGCGTGCCAGCGCGCTGCCTCCTCTCTCTCTCTCTCTCACTCGACAGGCGGCCCCGCTCGTCGGCTTCCTCCCTCCCTTTCTTCCGACGGTGCACGATACTTGGACGGCGGCCCGGCGACTACCCTTCGCCCGGTGATGCTCCTCCGGCGAAACCAACTGCACCGATCGCTTCCTCTCACCGAACTGCACTCAACAAGCTATTACTTGGCCCTTCCCATCCACCGGAGCACACACGGCGACAGCCATGGCGGCTCGGCACGGTGGCGCTCACTGGCGTGACGCCGTTCCAACCGAGCTATGGCACTACAGACACAACCATCACCCTGGTTAGACTCAGGAGCTCACCGAGACTTCAAAACAATAGCGAGACGGGCTCGGGGATGGGTGAAGAGTAGTTGACGACGGTGGCAGCGGCCGCGGTGGTGCAAACGCGACGGCGAGGCGGCGTCCCGGTGGCTCTGGCGCTGAACTGCGGAAACCAGGAAGCCGATAACAATTAGTGGAGCAAGGCGGAGCTGTTGAAAGCTTTGGCTAGGGATGTGGCTCGCCGAAACGGCCGGGCCATGAGCAAGTGGTGCTCGGCGGCGCCTCACCAGAATTGGAGAAGGACGAGACGGAGTGGGTGATCCTAGCAGTTGCAGCCTGCCTTTCTCGGCTCTAACGGTGCGCAAGAGCGAGGCGGAGGTGACTGCAGGAGCAATTGGATGGCAACGGCGTGTGGTGCTCGAATTCGGCAGAAGAAACAACGACGGCCGGCGGCGAGCAGGGATGAAGAAAACGGAGAAAAGGCGGCCGGCGCATGGCTTTTATAGGACAAGGGCAAAGCTAGACAGTGGCTGGAGTCTTCGCGACGACGACGAGCCGGTTGGCGGCGCGGGGAAAGGCGGGAAGGCGCCGAGAACGGCCACGGCGGCGGTCGGAGACCGGCCGGCATGGGCGTAGGGGCGGCCGGGCGACCCCCTCTGTTCCTCTACTGTAGCACAGGGACACCTCTCTTTTTCATTTTTGAAATTATTCCCAAAATTTGCACTGTACATGTTGGTATTTTTAACTGCACTCCATTAAATAAGTTTTAAGTAGGATTATCCGCAAGCGCACAGATATCATACCAGTGTCACATTTTATCCGGAGGTTTTAAATATCATATCCACAGGGAACAGTTATGATAATGACAATGTCTATAGACTTAACCCTACAATTAGGCTAGATAATATCAAGAAAAAGGAAATAGCTATTGTATTCTAGTTCCAATAACCGGTAAACTTTGTATAATATCGTCTTATCGGACAAGTGACCTGAATAGGAGAAGAAACAGAGTAATCTACCTACCAGACACCTATAAGCCTATCAGTCCTATCAACGGAAGTGGACTACGGAGGATTCAACGCAGCCTATAAAGTCACCTACGCGAGCTACCACTATCCTACCGATCGGGGAGACATTCACAAGTAAATCTAGCCTAGGCACCACGCCTACACTACAAAATACAACTTTAACCTACGTGGTCCTATAGATCAAAGTTCTCAATATGAGATGTGAACCAAAGAACGAATAAGAACAAATTGCTTACTTGAATCGAATGGTAAATACAAAAGTACCTCGGAAACGCAGCTCCCGGCGAGGAAGTCAATCCGGAAGAATACAGACCACGAAGAAGAAGCCGACAGCCGGAGCTCCTCTAGAATCTCTACTCCTCTACTCAATCTCTCTAATATCTAAACAAAACTAGATCTAGAAGAACTAGTCTCTCCTAATTGCTACAACTAGATGAACTAGAACTAGATGAACTAGACTAGATCAACTAGAGGGACCCTAACCCTAATTATGTAGAGAATATGAAGCACCGGGGTGTAGAATGCCTCTTGCAGGGAGCCTTGGGCGTCATTATATAGGCCGAGGTGGAGTAGGGGGCAAGGAACCGCCACGTCAGTGATCCGCGTCTTCATCTCATGTGCACCGTCGGATCAAACCGACCTAAAATCAACGTAGGGATGCTTTGATTGGCTTCCAAGGAACCGTGGGAGGAAGACTCCAGAAGGCGGCGGCCAGACGTTGACCTAGGGCGCCGACCGGCCCCTGGGGGGCCGGCAGCCCCACTCCCCTGCGGGCCCCGCTACTTCGGTGTCTTCTAGACCCTTCTTGAGTCCGATGATGGTGTTGTTCCGTTGTGGATCAATTTCGTGATAATTGAGCTCTATAATCCCCTTTTTATGCTTTTAAAAAATCACCCGGAAAATACGTAATATGCAAAACTTCGTGGAATTTGTCGATAAAGCCCTAGACTAGTGTGTTTTCTTGTTTTCCTTCGTGTAAAAAGCCCTAGTAAAAGTTGACGCTAAGGAGTGTCAACAATACCCCTAAGCTTACCTTTTGCCAATCCCTTGGCAAACAATCTAGATCTAGTTATTAATAAACTTGGATCGGGGAGTTGCTTTGCAATACTTTTATTTCTTTTAAGCTCACTTGCTTTTTAAACATAAATTTTCCTCCTGTTTAGACAAAGTCCGCTCTCGACTTTCAAACTTACCCATTTTACCTTTAACTATGGAGCTTTACAGCTTTTTGCGTAAGTCTTGAGCAATCGAAAGATAGAACAATCAAGTCAAGCACTATGTCTCAAAGTCTTTACAAGTACTAATATTCCAGAGTTTTGTAAGTTTTCACAATAAAACTCAGAGCATAATTGTATGATACCCTCAAGCCTCTTATTATATGTGGTATTTATGGATCTCACTGAGGCATTAATAAGGTCATGCCTTCCTATAACTAAGGATATATAGTGGAGCTCATAGGAGTGGCAATAACAAGGATGAACATACTTGCAATTCATATATTGTAAAGTCAAGCAATGGATCCATAGAGAATCGAGGCATACAATCAAATCAAGATGTGTGTGCGTATGGAATATGGTGGATAGATGCATATATAGTATTTAGTGGCTAATCCTAATTCTACTTTTGCTCTTTGAAAATAACTCTCTTCTTAGAACTTTGTTCGCGGGAAAACATGGGCTATCTTTATTCTTTCTTTCTTTTTTTTTTTCCGGCAAAGGGCATCTATGTACCCATTTGTTTTAATGTTGGGACACTTGTCCATCTTTTACTCCCATTTTTCTTTTTCCTCTTTCTCTTTTTCTTTTTCTTTTTTAATACATTTGCATAGCCACATGCATCCTTTGAATATAAATAATTGGAGAGATAATGATAAAAACTTAGAGCAATTAAATAGGGGCTGTCCTATAGGGTATATTTTTGGGTGTTTACTCCTAGTATAGGAGAAATATATTTTTAAAGTGAATCTAGATGAAAGTGGAAATGACTGTGCTTACATCCTAAAGTAGGAGTAATGCATATGTGGGTGGAGTGCGTAAGTGATCTTGATTTTAAAAGCATGACAAGACTCTCATAAGGTATACTCCAAAGGTTGATTAAACTCAATGTAAAAAGCAAGCAAACACGAATATGTAAAGATTTTCCTAACTCTAAATGTATCATATATGGCTTTGGTAGGAATGTAAACTTTATCATACAAGAGCTCATCATGTAAGATTTTGGATTTTCAAAATAAATCTCCAGAACTTAGTAATGCTAGGAATAAGATAAATAGCAACTTAGACCTTCATGTATCATATCAATCAATTACCTAGACTTTAGCTCAAGCATATGCCTCCACAAATTTCAGGTTTAGAGTAAATTCTTATATCAAAGTAGTCATGTCCAAAACTTAGGAGAATCTATGGTTAAAAACTAGGCACTTGAAAGAAATTATAGTAGAGCAACTATTCATAATTTCCACTTTAAAAGATTAGAGAGAGAGAGAGTTCTTCAAACATACTTTAATTATTAAATCTAACACATACTATAGCTTACTAAAATAAAACTAATAGTAAAGACATACCATATTCACGATGATAACGGGGGTGCGTCTCCCCAAGCTAATCCCTTCGATCGCGTCGAGCCTTCATGTGCCCGAATATTTTTTTGTGTTTTTCTTAATTAAGGGTGAACCTTCATGTGCTCACATATTTTTGGCATTTTTAAATTTTCTTATGATACTATTGTGAACCTTCATGTGCTCATATATTTTTGGTATTTTTAAATTTTCTTATGATACTATTGTGAACCTTCATGTGCTCATATATTTTTGGCATTTTTAAATTTTCTTATGATACTATTGTGAACCTTCATGTGCTCACATATTTTTGGTATTTTATAACTATATAAAGTAGACTCGATAATTGACTAGGTATAGTTACCTGATAACTAGGGGATTCTTCTCCCCCAAGCTAGATATTTGCCATCTTGGTGTTGATGAACTTTAGAGTGAGCTAACCAGCAGCGGTTCTGGTGGGTGCCACTGATAGACTCTCTCCTTGTCATAATGTTGTTCCTGCATAAGTATACTACAACAAGAAAACCAAAACTCGAGGCTTGAATTTAATAACGGGTTAGCGGTCACCAATAAGTGATTGATTATTTTTTGAGTTAATTTGAATTGACAGGTTCTAGCAGATTCTCTTTTTTTTTAGGATTTTCTAGATTAATTATGTAGAAATTAAATATATGAGTATGATACATATAATTATATTTTTATGCCTCCACAGAGAATATTTATTCTTATGGGGCTTAGGTTTTTTTATTTATTTTTTTTTAGGCCACCACAGTGAATATTCCTCTGGGGTTACCATAAGTTTATTCACATGGGGCTTTCAATATTTTATGATGCAAAAGAAATAAAACAATAAAGATTTTTATTTTATTTTATTTTTAGTATTTATGAAGATAAAAATATTAAAGTAAAATTATTAATGTAGAGAAGAATACTAATTAATTAGATAACTACCATATTACCTTATGGCAAAGGGTACGGAATTTTAAGTTTACCGATAGAACTTCTTCCACTCTTGTGTATCTCTCCATCCTTGAGAGATGGAGGTCTTGTTAGTTGCATACCTCTAGTGATGATGATGTCACCTTTGTTCTTTGATTTGGCCAACAGTTTGAAGTAGAGCTTTAATTATAGCTGGCAAAGATCCTTGCTCGGTGTACATGTTCACAGAACTCTCACTTGTAGAATTAATAAATTTTGCTCGATGTGTTGTCCCGATTGCAAAACCAAGATAGAGATCAAGTGCATGGGCTCTGGCTGGTGGAAAAACACCAACAGAACCAAATCTATTTCTTTTTTATTTATTTTTATTTTTATTTTTTTTTTTTTTATCCTTAGACACATTGAATAAGATAAAGTTGGTGTTACATGAATTGTTTATTTATGCCATGAGTGGTAGGATCAAAAGATTAAACATTTAATGTTGCATTTAAGTTCACATGGCGTAAAAAAGAATGACTTGCTTAACCAATGGAAGGATTGTCTATATATAAATTTTCATATGAGTATGACTATCATCTTTCCAAAATTGAATATAATGTTTTTAGCTTGCTTGATTAAGACTGAGATTAAGAGAACGAAGGCCATGAATAATCTTAAAAAGACAAATCATGTTGAGTTAATCAGGTTGATCAATTTAAGTTGTAACTCTAACATGTTTATGTTTTAATTTATGTGCACAGCTAGATCAAGAGAAGAGCAAAGGACCACTTACCTTAAAATATTACTTTTATTATTAGAGCGTGATGGCACTAAGTGATGAAGGGTAAATGACTGGTGGTCCTTCCTCTTGAATCTTGAGTTGCTCATGGACATCTTGTCTCCTCTGTTATATTTTTTTTTTTGCTTCTTTAATCTTTTGACTCTTTTCACTCCAGTTATTATTATGTCTATAACAGATTAGTGGACAACACATACTCGAAGGAGTATATAAATTTGAAAGATAGGTTATGTGTCCGTAATTTTATCGTGTTCTATCTATGCTAATAAAAAAAGATAGTGTTGAGATTATTTTAGCATAGACCATGTTCTATACAGGCATGGCTCAAAGCAAAATGTAACTTGCATTAGAAGATAAAGTGAATGAAACATTAATACTCACAATTCCTCCATCTATGATGAATGAGCTGTATCTTCTTCTACCAAGTCATTAAAGTTCAGCATGTGCCCTGTCTCATCTCTAATTCGAATTTATCTCATGACTTACCCAAATTGATTTTAAAAATTTCCTGCAGGGGTCAGTCCAATAAAATATCCAATGTCTACTACAATATATTATTAGTTCAAAAATCAACCTAGACACCACGTCTAATTTGACTTAGGAAGGCATTCTAACCTAAGCACTACGCTTAATTCAAAAAGCATTTGAAAGTAAAATCAATACACCTCTTAGTTCAAGAATCAAACTAAACACCTTGTCTAATTATGACTCAAGAAAACAGTTTAAACTAAGCACCATGCCTAATTCAAAAGGTGTATGAAATTTCTCCAAACCTTAAGTATACTATACTAAACAAAGGTAACATGAAAGTTTATCGAGTGTTATTCAAAACAGAGATGAAAGAGTATGATTAATAAATTGAATAAAGGTAGAGACAACCAATATTAGCAATATAGAATTTTCTAAATAAGCCATTCCTCCAAGCTTGAATTTTGCAAATTAAATGTAAGCTTGAGTGGATGTAATTTAAAGTTGCATAATGATTGGTTGGTCATACCGCACTGTCATTATTTATTTTTTTCTTACTTCAAACTGAAATGGTTAGTGACAAAATATCTAAAGGAATATTTTGACAATTATATTTCTATGCTAAAGGTGCAAACTTAATTCATTCATTCATTTTTTAGAGTGGTTATTTTTGGGACAGAAAGTTGTTCCTAGGAAACCTTCTAACTATTATACTTTAAGTTGGTGAGGTGGTTTCCTCTAGAACATTAGCCTTTGTGCACCTATATCAAGATTACAACGAGATCTATAATATTTATGATAAACATATGCATCTACAACCATCCTCTTAATGATTTTATGAACAGGTAGAATAAGGGTGTTGAAGATCTCGTGTGTGGTAATATTTGAGAGACCAAAAGATTCAGGAGATTTCCCATATGAGCATGGATTTGATAAAGTGTTAATGAGATAATTCCCATGCTCATCGATGTAATCTTCCTTTCCAAACTCCAAGAGTGTTTCTTCATGGTTGTCTATAGGCAACAAGTTTGCCTCTATTATTTTATGCCTATGACATTCATTGGATGTTGTATCTTCTAGGATTTCCCATGAATTGATGCCTATAGGATTGGTCTCGTCTAAAGCTTTCTTCGAACTTGGGTGAGTTCTATTTATTAAAGAAATTGATTTAAGCTCACCATTTGAATCTAGACCAAGTTCGGATGCTAACACTAAGGCTTCATCCTCCTCCATCCATTCTTTGACAATGGCAAAAGAGTTTTTCATATGTTCCATGCATTCATGCCATTGTCGACGTTGCTCTTCTTGATCATTTCTATAGTCTTCATGACTCCTATACTTTAGGTATTCTAGTGAGTTTTTAGGGTCGTTCTGAGACTTAGGGGAGAGTATAAAAAGGATCATCAGGGTCAAGGATGGGTTTAAAGCTGGGTTTAGATAAGTTATCTAATGTGGGTATAGAAGGGGAGAAGATATGATTAATTCTTGAGTGACTTAGCTCTCCGTCTATGGTGTCACTAGACATGCCATCCATGTATTCTTCTTGATGTCTTTTAGGAGGGAAAGGAAGTTGATGACACTTTTTCCAAGATGTTCTTCTAACAAGATCTGATTCATATCGATGTACGAGCATCTTAGCTAATTGGAAGTCTAAATCATCATTGTGAGGTTTTGATGGTTTAGGATTGGTAGCTAAATCTTGGGATTGGGGTGATTGTGTTTCAGCTACTAAAACTTCCTCTTCTTGTTCGGGAGATGATTCCTTCTCTTCCTCAGAGAGCTCAGAATAGGCTTGAACAACCTTTTCTAGCATCGGTCTGGCTTCAGTTATAGGCAAGTGAAGAAAAGCTCCTCCAGAGGCTAAATCAAGGGAGTCCTTAGATTTCTTGGTAAGACCCAAATAAAAATATTGAAGAAGCATGGGGTCTGAAAAACCAAGGTCAAGGCCAAATGTGATAAGTTCATTAAAACGCTCCCATGATTTACTAAGAGATTCTTGTTCTAGTTGCCTAAAAGTTAGAAGCTCTTTTCGAAGGCTAGCTACCCTAGAGATGGGGAAGAAGTGTAAACAGAATTCAGAGTATAACATTTCCCAATCACCTTGCATACTCCCTATGGCTCGATTATACCAAAGTTTAGCTTTTTCTGTCAAGGAAAACGAAAAAAGCTTCCATCTAATAGTCTTATTAGACATGCCAAATCTTGCGCAGCATGCATGCAGTGTCCGCTTTCGAATTCTCGTAAGTGTAAGTATGGGTTTTTATTGCCTTCTCCCGAGTAGGGTTTATCCCGAATCATTTTGATTAGACATGAGCGCAGCTCATAGCCAGGTGTTATGATAGGTTCATCAGATTTTGGTGGCCCGAAGCTTTCACGCATGCCATAAAAGCAGATAGGAATAGAATTAAAAGCATCCATAAGGATGAACACAAAAATAATGAAGAGAATGGGATAAAATAGGAAAAGATAAAAGTATAATACAAGATTAAGCTAGACTAAGTTAAAATCAGCAAACCATTCCCCGGCAACGGCGCCAAAAATGCTTGTTGGTATTTTTAACCCGCACTCCATTAAATAAGTTTTAAGTAGGATTATCCGCAAGCGCCACAGATATCATACCAGTGTCACATTTTACCCGGAGGTTTTAAATATCGTATCCACAGGGAACAGTTATGATAATGATAATGTCTATAGACTTAACCCTACAATTAGGCTAGATAATATCAAGAAAAAAGAAATAGCTATTGTACTCTAGTTCCAATAACCGGTAAACTTTGTATAATATCGTCTTATCGGACAAGTGACCTGAATAGGAGAAGAAACAGAGTAATCTACCTACCGCACACCTATAAGCCTATCAGTCCTATCAACGGAAAGTGGACTACGAGGATTCAACGCAGCTATAAAGTCACCTACGCGAGCTACCACTATCCCAATCGATCGGGGACATTCACAAGTAAATCTAGCCTAGGCACCACGCCTACACTACGAAATACAACTTTAACCTACAGGGTCCTATAGATCAATGTTCTCAATATGAGATGTAAACCAAAGAACGAATAAGAACAAATTGCTTACTTGAATCAGAATGGTAAATACAAAAGTACCTCAGAACGTAGCTCCGGGCGAGGAAGTCGAATCCGAAGAATACAGCCACGAAGAAGCGCCGACAGGCGAGACTCCTCCAGAATCTCTACTCCTCTACTCAATCTCTCTAATCTCTAAACAAAACTAGATCTAGAAGAACTAGTCTCTCCTAATTGCTACAACTAGATGAACTAGAACTAGATGAACTAGACTAGATCAACTAGAGGGACCCTAACCCTAATTATGTAGAGAATATGAAGCATCGGGGTGTAGAATGCCTCTTGGAGGGAGCCTTGGGCGTCATTATATAGGCCGAGGTGGAGTAGGGGGGCAAGGAACCGCCACGTCGGCGATCCGCGTCTTCATCTCATGTGCACCGTCGGATCAAACCGACCTAAAATCAACGTAGGGATGCTTTGATTGGCTTCCAAGGAACCGTGGGAGGAAGACTCTCAAGGCGGCGGCCGGGCGTTGACCTAGGGCGCCGACCGGCCCCTGGGGTGGGGCCGGGCCGGCCCCACCCCTCCCCTGCGGGCCCCGCTACTGGGTGTCTTCTAGACCCTTCTTGAGTCCGATGATGGTGTTGTTCCGTTGTGGATCAATTTCGTGATAATTGAGCTCTATAATCCCCTTTTTTATGCTTTTCTCGAAAATCACCCCGAAAAATACAGGATATGCAAAACTCGTGGAATTTGTCGATAAAAACCTAGACTAGTGTGTTTTCTTGTTTTCCTTCGGTAAAAAGCCCTAGTAAAAGTTGACGCTAAGGAGTGTCAACAAGTACACAAAAAATCTCCCAAAATATCAATTGTACAACTTTTCATGCTCTACAACTTTCATTTAGCAAGCTTAGCCAGATTCCAAATAGTTTTTGAATTTGAAATTCAAATTTGAAAAGGGGACAAAACCCTAATATGAAGGAATTAAAAATTACTTTCAAATTTTGAATAAAAGATGAAAATCTCCAAAAATAAAAGTTGTTCTATTTCTCAAGATCTACAACTTTCATTTAGAAAGTTTTTCATGAAACCAAACAATTTTTTGAATTAGAGTTTAAAACCCAAAAGGGGGCAATTTCTAATTCAAACAACTTTTGAAATTACTTTAAATTTTATTCAAAAACTTGAAAAACTTTATATACCAAAGTTGTAGAGCTCAAAGAGATGCACAAACTGTATTTTTGGAGTTTTCCCAAATTTTGAATATTTTGAGATGAAATTGAGAAAAGAGGAAAAAGGCTTTTGAATTTCAGCTTTTAAAAAGGATTTTCAAATTGAATCTTTGGACAATTAATTAATGATGTTGTGACACTTTTCAAACCCAACCAATGACATATTTTCAAAGTACAAAGTTCATACTTTGAAATAGTGCCCATGGTTAGCAACTTTTATTTATAAAATTAATTATGGTTAGCTCCTCAAAATTGAAAGTGAAATTCAAATTCTAACACTTAACCAAATGAGCTAGGGTTTGGGATTTGAATTCCAAATTCAAATTTGATTCTTCCTTGCACCTCATGTAACTTGTAAAACATGTTTGAGGTGTGAGTCGAGGTTAGCCAAACACTCGCAAACACCAAGGTTGATTTTAGTTGGTTGCTTTTATAAACAAAAGTAAACATATGAGCGAAATTTGAATGATAAACACATACACATGTGATATAGAAGAACTCAAACAAAACCCTAGAATTGTAAACTCATTTTTGTCATTTGCATTAGGGTTCTCTAATCATGAATGCTTATGCAATGATGATGATGACATGACAGGTTTAGATTAACGTAACACCAGAGGTGTAACATCTCCGCTTCTCCTTTCCACAGATGTTCAAGTGTTTAGTACTCGATCAGATCATGGCCATTCAACATAACTCGTTAGTGTGTTGGGTCAAGTTCACATCATGATACAAATATGTGAGCAAACTACATCAAAATCATGGCCATTAAACATAACTCGTTAGTGCCATTAGAAATTTAGCAACGATTTTATTGAGCTAACCAAAAAAATGAAGGATACCAACACTTTGCCCAAAAAAACCCACTACTACATGAAAGATTTTGCAAGGCACTTGAAAAATGAGCTCGGAGGCGATTTTAGCAAAAAACCGCCTTGGTTAATAAGCTCCAACCGAGGCAATGCCCCGGTGCGAAAGAACCGCCTCGGTTAATACATTAACCGAGCGCCTCGGTTAAGGAATTAACCGAGGCAGTTATTGTTAGAAAACCGCCTCTGTTAATATGATTAACCGAGGTGGTTGTTTATGAAAACCGTCTCGGTTAACCAATTAACCGAGGCGTTTGTTGTAAAACAAACCGCCTCGCTTAATGTGCTATTAACCGAGGTGGTTTTCTAACAATCTTTGCTCTATATAACAGCAGCCTCCTTCTTCTTCCCCGCGGCTTCTCCTCCATTTTTACGGGTTTTGAGCTCCAAAACCGCAAAAATTGTCTATTTTCTAGGGGGAGAAGTTTTGCCCTTGGAATAGGCGAAGGGGCACCACAAGAGCTCAATTCTTACCCTCTAACCCTTTTTTTCTTCTCTCTTCCTCTCTCCTCTCCTCTCTTTCCCCTACATCTAGATCTAGATCTAAGTGGAGGAGAAAGAACCATCTCCTAAGGGGGGAGTTTAGCCCTTAGATTTGTGAAAGGTAGCATCGCAAGAGGTTGATTCTTACTCTCCAAAACCCACCTTTTTCTCTCTTTTTCTCTCTTTGTTCTCTCTTTTCCTCTCTCTTTCTCTCTCTTTCTCTTTTTTTTAGATCTAGATTTAGATAGATGCATTTTTTAGCTCCCATCCTTATATATGTTTATGGTACGTGTGCAAGGTCGCGGATGGCAAGGGATTGGATGTACAAGGGATCGAGGCTGGATCCATCTTTCTTGGATCATGTAAAGAGAAAGTTCATTCCTGCGGCGACAAAGCATCGTCTGAGTGTGGGTCGAGATCTCATAATTTGTCCGTGCAATAGCTGTAAGAATTTGCTGGCACATGGCGAGAGCGTGGTGCAATCTCACTTGGTGCGGTTTGGTTTCGTCAAGGATTATAAGGTCCGGAAGTTTCATGGTGAAGCGGATCCGAAAAGCCGCCGCGATTGCTCATCTAGAGAAAACAAGTCGTCAATGACAACGACAGAGGCAGTGATTGATGGAGAAAATGGAGAACAACATGAAGTATCAGTAGCCAACGCATCAGCCGGAGGTGACAATGATGTGCATCGTGATTACATCACGATTGAAGATCTGCTACAGGCAGAGGAGGACACTGCAGATGACGTTGGTGGTAATCCGACGGAGGTGCTAGACCCCAAAGATGTGGACCTCTTCGATAGAATCGCTAACTGCCAAGACCAGGATGACGTCTTGTTTGGGAATCCTAAGTGGCTAGGGAACTTCAGGGAGATGAAGCAGGCGGCAATAGATCCCCTCATACAATGGTTGTTCGAGCATTGGATTGGGCGTTACGTTCAATCTTCAAATGCCGATGCTCAAGGCTCACCATGGGTGGTCCGACACTAGCTTCAACGACACTTACGTATCCTCGCCGACACATTCCCGGAGGGTAACAAGGTGCCCGCCAATACCTATCGGGCAAAGAAGTCGATCGACCCGGGGCGATGAAACTTAAAAAGTTCCATGCCCGTCCAAACCAATCGTATTTTATATCGGGGCGGTATGAAAACTTGCGAGCTGTCCTCGGCCAGGAGCGAGCCGTTACAAGAGGAATGCTGGTTGTCGGACGGACGTCTCTGACGACGGACCCACCTCAAGGGGGCCAAAGAAGAAGATGAAGACGACAAAGAAGCAGGCCCCGCCTCCAGAGGACCAGGAAGAAGAGGGTTATATGAGTAGGAAAAGTCCCGCCCTATCCGTGTGGTACTTGCCCGTGATCGATCGCCTGCGTGCGATATTCGGGAACCCGGATGATGCCAAGCTCATGTCTTGGCATGCATCAGCCGAACACACGAAGGGTGATGGCAAGCTTCGACACCCCTCCGATGGCAAGCAATGGAAGCGTTTCAACAATAAGTTCCCGGAGTTTGGTGACGAGGCCAGGAACGTCAGGTTCGCGCTAAGTACCGACGGGATGAATCCGTTCGGTGACCTAAGTAGCTCGCACTGCACCTGGCCGGTCATCCTCACCATCTACAACTTACCTCACCATCTATGTCACAAGCGCAGGTACTTATTTGGAACTTGGACCGGGGACGGTGTGTGTGAAAGTTGTTCTCACCAATTTACATAATAACAGCCCTCTTACAAATCTCTATCATAACAGGTATCTTCTACTAACCATGCTTATATCCGGACCGAAGCAGCCTGAAAATGATATAGATGTCTTCCTAGAGCCATTTATGGAGGACATACAGTTTCTATGGGAAAAGGGGGTCAAAATGATGGATGCGTTCCTAAAGAAGGATTTCACTCAAAGTGAGGCGACAATTCCCGGTAACTATATATATCAGGAATCTCATATGTGCCAGTACATCGTCCATCATGCTCTCCATATGGCCTAACTATTTCGTATTACGAATATAACGTTCATGCAGTGCTCTAAACAACCCGAAAGATCGGTTCTATGTGGATACTATGCTTGTGAGTACTTTAGGGCATGCGGGAAGTACAAATGGCGGCGACTATCGACAAATGAAGAAATCAAAAGGATGGTGAAAGAGGAGCAGGATCGACAAGATGATCATCGGTCAAACAATATCCGACGCGTTTGCAAGTTTGTAATCGATCAATGTTGTCATGTCGATGACAAGTTCTTCTACGAAGAGAGCGAGCTAGCGACGGAGGACAAGTACGAGAAGCTACGCAATGGAGAACAATGCTAGACATGAGAGATTATGTGTTGCCGGACATCTTCGACTAGTTGATCGATCTTAGCTTGTGATAAACTTCTCACGTCGCTTATGTGTACGTGTTTGACTTTGTGGCTCTGTGTATGCATGTAATTTAAACTTCATGGTGAAACTTCAAATGATGTTTGACATCAGATCTCTCTTGTAATATATGTTCAGCCTTTAAACGCTTATTCTATGTGTTCGATATGACCTGTATTTGCTATATTTGATACTGCTTGTATTTGAAAATATTAAATGATTAATATATATTACCTGAAAATAATTTTTTATTTGAAAAATCATAACAGAGGCGGTTTTTATTACAAAACCGCCTCCATTAATGACCATACTGAGGCGGTTTTTATTACAAAACCGCCTCGGTTAATACGCTAACCGAGGCGGTTATATAACGTTAACCGCCTCGGTTAACAACCATTAACTCGAAGCGGTTATTATAAATAAACCGCCTCGGTTAAGGCTACGATTAACCGTGACCTTATGTTCGAGGTGGTTAGGAAAACCGCCTCGGTTAACAAAAAAAACCGTCTCGGTTAAGTTTTTTTTTGGTATTAGTGACCATTAATTTGAGCACTAGATATATATGAGTGACATAAAAAGGGAGATAAGAAATCTTTGAGAAAAAGATTTGGTTGATGATGTAAGAATGTATTTGGGAAGCATCAAAAGAAAATAGCTAGTACAGTCAAATAGATAAGCTATTTGCACTTCTACCTGATGAGCCGATGATAGCCGACAGAAGCCGATGTGCCTTGGACACAAAAAAATACAGCTGTGGAGGAGTCTGAGACCCAGCATCCGTGTCACAGCGAAGCGCACACGCGTCGCGTCGCGAGGCCAGGTGGGTAATGCACGGACTTGCTGGTAGCCATGCTCCACCCGTCCACCGGATTTTCTTCTCAGCTGTGCCTCCTCAGCCATGCACGACGACACGTGCGGCGCCCTCACACTCACCTGTCGCCTCTATATCCACCGGCTTTCGCACTAGAAATAACAACTGTATAGTTTACAGATCGATCGAGCTTACAAGAGAGAGTGCAAGCGATCGAGCAAGCTAAGCTTGGAAGATCGAAGCGGGCCGCGTGATGGGTCGCGTTGCTGTGATGGCGCCGCCGCTGCTCGTCCTCCTCCTCCTATTTTTGCGGTGCTCGGCGGCGGTGGCAGCGCCACGGCACGGCGAGGGCCGGTGGGAGGAGGGCGATGGGGAGTGGAGGCCGGCCGAGGAGGAAGAGAAGGGCAAGGGCAAGGAGGGGAGGGGCCTGTTCGTGCTGGACCGGCTGGAGAAGGTGGTGGAGTCGGAGGGCGGGCAGGTGCACGTGGTGCGCGGCCAGCCGTGGCCGCCGGCCGCCTTCGCCTGCCGCGAGGGGCTCATGCACATCGGCTTCATCACCATGGAGCCCAAGACGCTGTTCGTGCCGCAGTACCTCGACTCCAGCATCACTCTCTTCGTGCACCGGGGTATATGCTGCACCGCATGCTCTGTTATTATTGTTTCATTCTATATAAAAATATATGCGCGTGTTCATGGACACGCCATGGTGTCATTTCTGGCAACGTGTACCAAAATCGATGAGCTGGAATCGTGGTATTTATTTATGATGATGATGTGCAGGGGAAGTGAAGGTTGGGTATATTCACAAGGTTGAGCTCGTGGAGCGGAAGCTCAAGATGGGCGACGTCCTCCAGATCGACGCCGGCTCCACCTTCTACATGCTCAACACCGGCAAAGGCCAGAGGCTACAGATCATATGCAGCATCGACGCTTCCGATAGCCTTGGCTTTGGACCTCCTTATCAGGTCTTGCAAGCAAAAGAGCATGCATGCAGCATGTACTTGTATCCGCAAGTCTCGCACTGATTGTGTGTACCATGATCCAACACAGGCCTTCTACCTCGGCGGCGCTGGGCACACGGCGTCGTCGGTCATTGCCGGTTTCGGACCCAAGACGCTTACCCTTGCCTTCAACGTGAGAAATGCAATACTATTTACTCCGTTCCAAATTATAAGTCGCTTTTATTTTTTGGTACATTTATTTAAAGCGACTTATAATTTAGAACAGAGATATTTAGAACAGAGAGAGTTACTAAATAACCTAAATAGTTCACTGTTCATGTACCATATATGCATAACTTGCATGTCTTTGAACATACTACTACTAGGCCACCTACGACGAGTTGGTCAGTATCCTGCTGGCAAAGCAGCCCGGCGGCCCCATCGTGTACTACACCGCGGACGCGGAGCCAGAGAGCAGCGGCGGCAAAGAGGAGCGTGGGCACGGTGACGCGCTGGACAGGGGAGCGCGGTGCGAGGGTGCTGCAGGCGCGTGGAGGCCGGTTGGGCGGGGAGACGAAGGCGACGAGTCGTGCGGCGACGACGATGCACGGCAGCCGACGACCTGGTCGTGGAGGAAGCTGATGAACAGGCTCATCGGAGGGGCGGCGGTGGGCGGCGGCGTCACCGCGGAGGCGAACAAGAAGGGCAAGAAGAAGGGCGGCGCGCCGGAGCCGTACAACCTCTACGACGCCGAGCCCGGGTTCCGGAACACCTACGGCTGGACCGTCTCCGTCGACAAGCACCAGTACGAGCCACTCAAGCACCCCGACATCGGCGTCTACCTCGTGAACCTCACCGCGGTGCGTGTCTTGATTGTTGGATTCCTTTTACGAACATGATTGGGAGATCTGATCGCGTGCGCAGGCACAGCAGCCAAGCTGATCATCATTCGATCTGTGGCTTCATGGGTCATGGCAGGGTTCGATGCTGGCGCCGCACGTGAACCCTCGGGCGACGGAGTACGGCGTGGTGCTGGGCGGGGAGGGGACGATCCAGGTGGTGTTCCCGAACGGGTCGCTGGCGATGAGCGCGGTGGTGCGCGCCGGCGACGTGTTCTGGATCCCGCGCTACTTCCCCTTCTGCCAGGTGGCGTCGCGCGGCGGGCCCTTCGAGTTCTTCGGCTTCACCACCTCGGCGCGCCGCAACCGGCCGCAGTTCCTGGTGGGCAAGTCCTCGCTGCTCGATATCATGCTGGGCCCGGAGATCGCCGCCGGGTTCGGCGCTCGCTTTAAGCCGTTCAGTAAGCTGGTGCGCAAGCAGGAGTATGCTCTGGTAATGCCGTCGTTCCCCGCGTCGGGGAAGGAGGAGGAGGAGGGGAAGCATGGGAAGAAGGGGAGGGAGGAGGAGAAGCACGGGAAGGGGGAGAGGGAGAAGCCACTGCAGATGGTTGTCGAGCAGGTGGCGGAGGAGTGAGTAAGCTGCTTGGTCTTCAGTCCTTGGTTCCTGACGAAGCACGCCCGCCACGAGAGTTTCCTCCAAACAGTTGCTGCGGCTTGTCAGTGATCGTGTTTTGTTCGTGGCGCCGTCTTATAAATAAAGTGCTTTGTGTGTTTATAGCTATGAACCATGCTGGCACGCAGGTTGAAAAGTCGAGCAATGCAGTCATGCTTTTGGTATCAAGGAATCAGAATCTGTAATTCGGCGTCGGTATAGCGTGTATAGCGTAACCAATGATGCAGATTGCAATCCACTTGAGCTTTTGCATGGTTGATCTACTACAAGTTACGATTTATGAACAAGAATGACACTACTGAGTGAGACGTGTGTATGACTCCAAGAACCAAGCGAGCGACGCTAGTTCTAGCTCGTAAATTCGACGCAAATGCTCCGTATTTTGTAAGCTGGACGCCAATGCTCCCGGACGGATAATACAAGCAGAAATGATTTACATAAAATTGGTACATTTGCGGTGTCAGTCTAAAAAATTCGCCAAAATCCACGCACGCCAATGCGAGTACTCAACCATCAGCTACGCTTGTTCCTCGAGAGAGATTCATGATGCCATCTGCAAAACAGCTCGAACTGGCAGGATTGTCCGTCCCAGCAACGGAAACATAATGCAAGCCCGCTTCCAAAACCTCGGAAAGATGGTAATCCCGACCGCGCACAGACAACCAACTGTCACTGCGGCACCGGGACGCCTAGCCGAACGGGCTCAACCGGCGAGAGCGCGTCTCTGCCGAGGTGCTTCCACGAGACAACCACGCCGCGCTTCACCGCGGCGGCGTACACGGCCATGGCGTCAGCCCACCGCCCCTGCCGGCTCAGCTCGCCCAGGAGCGCTTCGAACGCGTTCCGTCCGGGCACGAAGTCCCTCACGATCATGACGAGCACCAGCACCTGCAGCGCGTCGCAGGCCCTGCCGCGGTCACAGAGCGCGCGCACCACGTCCGTGTAGGCGCGCTTCCGCAGCGCGTACCCCCTGCGCACCATGTCCCCAGGAGCGCCACGGCCGCGTCCACCTCGCCGCCGCGCGCCCAGCGCCTGCGCCATCAGGCAGTGCGTGTAGGACACCGGCTCGTGGCCCGAGGCCACCAGCTTCGCGAACACCTCCTTGGCGTCGCCGAGGGCCGACACGTCCGTCGCGCACCGCCGGCACAGGCCGCGCGCCAGCGTGTCCAGCGCGCGCCCGTCCACCTCGAACCCCGCGCGCTCCATCCGCTTGTACGTCTGCCACGCCGCTGAGGTCTCGCCGGCGCGGAGCAGCGCCGTCAGCACGATGCCGAAGCTGATCTTGTCCGGCGGGCAGGCGGCGTCGCTGCCGCACATCTCCATGAGCAGCGCGAACGCCTTGAGCGGGTTCCCGTCCTTGCAGTGGCCGTTCAGGAGCGCGTTGTAGGTGAATATCGTCGGCGAGAGGCCCATCCCGATGGCGTCGTGGAAGATGCCCGTGGCCTCCTCCGTCCGCCCGACCTTGCAGAACCCGTCGAGCACGATGGTGAAGGTGTAGATGTCGGGCGTGATGGGCGAGTCCTTGAGCTTGTTGAGGAGGTCGAGCGCCTCCTCCAGCCGGCCCACGTAGCAGAGCCCGCCGACGAGGCTGTTGTAGGTGCGGATGGTCGGCTCGCACCCCAGCGCGCGCATGGCGTCGAACACCTCCATGGCCTTGGTGACGCGCCCGCGCTTGCAGAGGCACCCTACGACGGCTGAGAACGTGGCGACGCTGGGGCGGAACCCGCGCGCCACCATCTCGTCGAGCGCGAGCCTGGCCTCGTCGGGCGCGCCCTGGCGGCAGAGGCACTGCACGGCGATGGCGAAGGACTGGGCGTCGGGGGCGACGGGCATGGCGCGGAACAGCGCGACGGCCGTGGCGTGGTCCCCCGCGCGAGCCAGCGCCGAGAGGATGTCGTTGTAGTCGGAGACGGTGAGCGCGGCGTCGTCGCGCGGCAGGAGGTCGAGCACCTTCACCCGCTCCTCCACGGGCAGCTCCATGATCCGCTTCGCGCAATCCCGGGCGCAGAAACGCAACCTCTTGCCCCTAAAGTCGCCGCCCGCCGGTCCGTCGGAGCGCGAGGCAAGGACCTGCGGCGGTGCTGCGTCTCCGTGGAGGGCGCCGTTGCCGTTGTTGGACTGTAGAGCGCGGAGGAGCTCGGCGTCGTGGTCCCGGACCGGTGCTTTGCAGTGGCGCGCGAATGCGGAGGGAGCCGCCGCGGGTCGGGGGAAGGCGCTGACATGGTGGGAGGAGGACGGCACAGCGGGGAGGCGCGAGGAGAGGGGCGGCGCGCGAGGGGGCTCCGGGGCCGTGAGCTGGTGGGGCGGAGAGTGTGGTACCGAGGTGTGGTGGACGACGTAGAGGGAAGCCATGGTGGGTGGAAAGGGGAGGGCATGTGCGGGAGGCGAGCTGAACAGATGTGGTTTGGAAAGCCAGAGAACTGGTGGCCCTCGATCGATGCAACGCAAAGCAATCTCTTTTGAGCGCGGAGGGCTTTACGTCCACGGTCCACACCGCAGTTTTGCTCTGATGTTGGCCTGCTCTGTACAAGACCTATAGTTTAAGTTATTAATTGATATACATTTTTCCATTAGCTTGTCCTATTCAGCAGGACTTATAAACCGACTAATAAGCTACAATAACCTTTGTTGAGAGAAAAACATTATTCCAACAGCTGATAGGTGGTTCTGTTTTATTCTCAATGCAATAACAACACTTGCTTTAGGCTTTTACAACCAGACCTATAGCAACCTGGTACCATTTTGTTGTGCATGTTAATAAGTTTAAAAGTGCTCTCGGATTTATTTTTTTTCATCACTTTCCTTCCTCAATGATTTGGGAAATGCATAATCATTACTAGGGTAGCAAATCATTAGCTAATATAAGGTGTGAAATCTTGGCGATTTGATTTATAACTCTATATCTTAGGATCAATTTTAAATATGTTCGCTTCAGCTAAAAAGCTGTTATAACATCCTCCCTCCTCGAGGCCTAACCCGCTTACATCTAACGACTTTAAGAGGATAAATACTGCCCTCACAGACCAGCACTAGTCTTTTTTCGCACTTTATCCTCACTCATGCGCACCCGAGAAGAATTTCTCGATCGGTCACCGATCGTCCAAGCCAAACATGCTTAACCTTGGAGTTCTTAAGAGATGAGCTTCCGGATAAGAAGTTGCAACTTGTTGGTATGAGTATCATATTAATCCTATTAAGCCCTGAGCCAGGGTGTTACAGCCGTTTCAGCTTATAAGCCAACAAGTATTTTCTTCTCACCGAAAATCAACAGTTTCTACAGTATTTTGGTTTATCAGCCGACTTATAAATCCTGTCGAACAGCTTCTTGGGTTACTGATTTGCAAATGGCTAGTGCAATTTCAGCGCCGCTTTCCTCTGCGTCTTGATGTCCGGTTAGTCTAGAGAAACTGCAGTGCAATGGCAAAATAAGCTCATTTTGCTTTCCATTTTACCTTGCCACCATGTTATAGTCAACTTGTATTACTACTTATAATGTTTTGCTTTATTACAAACAGATACTCCACTTCTCATGGAACACTTTTAGCTTTGATACTTCACTTGTTTCGCAATATTCTTAAAGCCGACTCTACCCATTTCAGGTGTTGAGCAAATGGAAACTGTATCACACTTCCATTTCAGGTGCAATATTCTTGTCGATGTCTGGCACAAGATAGGCAAGACAAAGCACCTTGGCTGTAAATTTTTTTTATGAACGGGGTTGTACCCGTATTTCATTAAGGAGAAGAGAATTTAGTACATATACAAGCAGGATGCACGTTGGTTGCCATCGTTTACAAGGCACAAAGCCAGCCCCCGTCGTCCATACCTGCTCACCTTGGTAACACTAAAGTACTATACGACATTTGAATGTGCGACTGCTAGACCGCTTAGCTGCTAGACCGCTTAGCTCCTCAGGCAGGAACGCAAACAAAGCTGCAATGGCCACGAAGCCCGCCTGCAGCTATTTGTTTCCCTCAGCAACTGCGGCCGCCATTGTCTGTCATGCTGGAGCGCCGCAAGCCCTTTGAAGACTCTACAATTGCGCTCTTTGCAGAGCGTCCAAGAGACCAGCAGGACCAGGGTGCCGAAGGCTGCCCTTTTGGGTTTATCTAGGTGACGACGTTGCGCAAGCCATCACTGCGACAGATCGACAACGGGCTCTGCTAACATACCCTGGAGCCCCAGCGGCAGGAACAAGGCGAACCAATGCTTTATATGACCACTAAGATGTGTTTTCTATGAAAAATAAAGGTGATTAAGTTAAACCACAAATAGGGCTATATACTACTAACTTGTTCCAATCAGAGAAATATTGTTATTTTACTCATGTGGCTATATGTAACTTCACAATGAAGTAGCTCTTTGTATCTTTTCCTTTTTACATGGATCAGACATCTATATAATTCTATGCTTGATTGCCAAGAACATTTGTTTTTGTTGTTGCAAAAAGATAAAAAAGAAACTATGAAAGGGATAGTTATGGAGAACTTATTTATCATGCACTTGTTTTGATATTTTGTTACTAAAATTGATATTTATTTGAATGTGAATTAGAATAGTACGTTCTTAAGCTGAGTTAAACTTTATTTGTCTCGACACACTATTTTTTTTTTCCAATATTCTTATTGCATTGGAAATTTTAAGGGCACCGGCATCTGCTTGTTATGAACACGTTGGAGGCCCAGATTGTTGTTTCAATAATGTGGAATTGCTTATGGGCTCCGTGATAAGGTGGTCTCCCGTGAGCAGGTCATGGGCTTGATCATTGGACGATACCTCTTCGGTTGTTCGGCCCATACCTCTTCGGCCGTCTTCCTTGTCTATTCTGTTACCCGACGAACGAGTTAGCGCGAGGGCGCTGGCCTGGCCGTGGGGGTTTGTCGCTGCCATGGTGGATTGGTGGTTCCTCCACTTGGCTTTCTTCTCTTCTCTTTCTTCTTTTCATGCTTTTTTCCCCCTTGCTTCTCCCTGGAGCCCTACAGCTGTGCGGTTGTGCCTGTTCGGTTGTCCTCTTTATCAGCGGAAGCAGCTGCACAGAACATATGTGCACTCTCAATTTTCAATCAGCGGGGATGCATCTCAGGTCAGATGAGAGCCTACAGCACGCCAAGCATTCTAGATGGAGAAGGAGAAGCACATAAAGGCTAGAGAATCACAAGTAGGAGTAAATAGTAATGGCCATGTGTTATGTAGCCGGTTACTACTTTTGGTACATCCCAATACTCAATCACAGTTTATACATTTTTCATATATTTTCAGTGCCTGATTTTTGTTGTTGTTGTTGTTGTTCTTGTTGTTGTTCAGACAACATATAATTTTGTTATTGTTTAGCTATAGAATCCTGTGAGTTATTTTTCAGTTGTACTAGTTTTTCATGTAAAATTTTTTTGTCTGATTTTTTCTTAAAAGAATTCAAACAACTGAAATATAACAACTTCCCAAATTATAAAGTACAAGGAACGAGCAGCACCACTGCCAGAACAATCTGCACTTTGGATTCTCATGATGCAATCATGCCCTGAAGGACGCCAAGATTCTCCTTAAAGCACTTTGTTTCGCTGGACCTACCACTACCAAATGGTTGGTGGTCAAAAAGCTTGTCAATTCTCATGGGGCCTGGCCACCTTCCTCCCTTTGCTGCTTCTCCCGCCCGGTTTTTGCTTCAAAAAGTTTGCACTCGCTGCCAAGTGACACACAAGGACAGATAGAACAGGACCGAGGATGCTCTTTTGTGAACTGTCCTTCCACCAAGTGGCTCAGTGCCAAGCAAAGCAGCACATGGCACCTCAGGGCTGAATGGCACCATTTCATTAGACGACTTCAGGACACAGTAGGGTTCAGTCTTCAGGTCAGGCGTAACATCATGCTCCTTGACTGGTTGCCATACAAAGGCAAGCAATGAGATAGGGAACCAGGAATGCTAATGCAACGGATGGCACTGTTACGTGCTTCCAAGCAGCAAACGGGCAAAACGTTCCAGGACGGCCTGCACGACAGGAAGTCGGCTAGGCTCACATGCAGTACTGGAGTAGCTTACAATTACATGGCTCTCGATTTAACAGTCAAAAAGCAACTGGGAGCTGAGAGCATAATCCACGAAAGCCAATTTAAAAAGGCAAACGCCCATCTGGTTGGCTGATTGCCGGTGAAGAACATACTTGCAGTTGTAGGATCTACAGACCAAACAAATGCCAACATTATGCTCACTGCAAAACACAGCTCGAGATGTCGTGCAAACACAATCTCCATTATATCTATCATGTCTACCTGCATTTTGAGGCACCTGAATACTTTACTGTTTGTGTACATGCCATGGCTTGCCATTTTTAATTACTACTAGGATCAGCAGCAATAACCAATGCACTAGAGGAAGCCTGACAAGGTATGCTGTCAGCTAAGTGTAAGGTTCAGTCAGATCAACAAACTTTGACCAACCATGCATGCAGTTTAGAAGCACTATTAGTTTATTGCATGTACCACGAATTTAAGTACAGCTACAGCCAGGGCGTCGCCTCCCTCGGGAAGGAGACTAACAAACGAAGATACTCTTGCTGCAACTCAGTCGGTAACAAGCACATGAGAAAGAGACAGATGAGCAATGTAGTGCTACTGTCATTTTCAGTTCCTTGTACACATGCTACGGTTAGTCATCGGGGTGGGGCCACTGTGTGATTTGTCTGCATGATTCAGAGCAAGTCATGTATAGATAGATAAATAAACACGACACTTTAATAATGGATGGTTAGATAGCAAAGATCCAAATGGCAAGCTTCCATAACATGATCCAAAAAAGGCAAGTTGCATCACATTGCATAACTGAAACTGAAATTACAGGCCACCAGGATTGATGTGAGAAGATCCACACCATACACCTTGACCTTACTGATGAGGATCTAAGTCAAACACATCAACACCCAGGAGGCGATTAAACTACTGTAGGCATTACATAATAATTAATTCCCTAACCATCAAAACACTAGCTTGACACTTTGACAGCTTCGCAATTGCACACTGGATAGACTAGAACTCCCTTCACCTTTCTTCATTTGGTCAGTTACCAAGCAAAGAAGGATCTCAAAAGTAAAACCAACAAACAGGGATTCAGTGTAGATAGAGGCTAACTCAATTCAGTCTCTGGGCTATCCTGGGGGCATCTGATCAGCTCCAGTATGTTCACCACTTCGCTCATGTCCGGCCTGTTAGACGGAACCTGAGAAGTACAGACCAAACCAAGTTTCATGATCGGAACAGCCTCCTCCAGTGGAAATTTGCCGCAGAGCCTCTCATCAACACATTCTTCCACCTTGCCTTCGTCCAAAGCCGCCCTCACCACATCACAGAGAACAATCACATCATCTTCCATGTACTCCACAGGTGTCCTCCCGGTCAGAATCTCAAGAATAAGAACACCAAACCCATACACATCACATTTCTCTGTGATCTTCACAGTTCTGCAAGCAAACTCTGGAGCCATGTATCCAAGCGCACTCTGTACCTTGCTACTTAAGACATAACGATCCAGCATTGGAAGTAGCTTCGCTAACCCATAATCTCCTACCTTTGCCTCACCTGATCCATCAAGAAGAATGTTGCTTGATTTCAGATTGTAGTGGATAATATCATGCCTGTGGAGATGAGCAAGGCTTCTTGCTATACCAAGGACTATGTCAAATCTTTCCTTCCAGGACAGGCAATTTGTGGTGGATGATTCATGCAATTGTTTGTGCAAGTTACCCCCAGAGACAAACTCATAAATGAGAAGCTGAAGCGATGGTGTCCAGTAATAACCCTTTAGTGCAACTAGGTTGCGATGGCGTATCTTGCCCAGCATCTTCACTTCTCTCTCAAATTCAACTTGCGATTTAACCAAGCTTGACACAGTGAGCTTCTTGATGGCAACAGGCTGTCCATCCCGAAGAGTGGTCTTATAGACAGTGCCAAAACCACCACGCCCAAGCTCGCAATCCTTGTTCAGAAGAGCATGGGTACTGGCACTGAACTCTGGATTTCCTCCTCCAAACATGACAAGCTTCCCTGCGTTCATGTCAGTTGTGGGTGACTGGCTGAGATATCCATCTGAGAGTTCCAGGACAGCACCAGAATGAGATCCATGGGCACGCACTCGAAGGTTAAGAACAGTAATGGTAATGACACCAACAGCAATTACAGCAGCAGCACCAATTGCAACAAGGGCCGAGATGCTCAGTATGGTTTTCTTATGACGGCGACCACCATCGGGCACAGGCTCGGTTGGTGATACTGGATCGGAAGAAGTGTTTGGGTTCAGCACGATTGGTTTTGGTAGCACACCAGGACAAGATGAATTGAGCTTTGCCCCACAAAGGCCAGGATTGTCTGACACAGAAGATAGGGGGATTGTATCAAAGAAGCTACCAGGAGGGAGATCCCCAGAGAGCTGATTATGTGAAACATTGAACTGCAGGAGGTGAGGGAGGTTAGCAAGCTGCTTTGGTAGAACACCAGTAAGCCTGTTCCGAGAAAGATCAACAATCTCGAGATTGGTAAGGTTAGATATCGTTTCCGGAATTTCTCCTGTTAAATTGTTATGTGAAAGATCCCTGCAAGTGAGAGTAACCGAGTGAGTATATGCTAGAGAATACGAAGGTTTAGCATGTAAAGCTCCTAACATCTGTCTACCCATTGGATTGGATCAGAAATAAGTGCTCAAACTTACAGTGATGTGAGGGCAGAGCAATTTCCAATCTGAGCTGGGATGTTGCCAGTCAAGAAGTTCTTCCCCAGCCTCAACTCCTTCAACGACTCCACTCCAGTTGAAGCTGGAATGCAACCGTTTAGTCGGTTGGCAGTCAAATCAAGAACCTCCAGTGACTTCATCTCCAAAATGCTGGGTGGAATACTTCCAGACATTGAGTTCCACGACATGTTCAACGACTGCAAATTCTGCAGCTTGGAGATTTCTGATGGAATAACTCCAGAGAAGGCATTGCTCGACAAGTCCACTCCTTGAAGCACTGAAGAAGCATTTGCAGGCACTTTTACCTCCCCGCTCAACGTGTTCTGCGACACCGACACCCATTGCACACCAGAGCTGAGAACCCAGCTAGGCAGTGCACCCGTAAGAGAATTCCAGCTGACATCAACATGCATTAGGCTCTTGCATCCACCAATTGATTCAGGTAAGGCTCCAGTGAACCCATTCCCTGACAGCCTCAACTCCCTCAACGACATCAACCCACCAATAGATCCTGGAATCTCGCCAGACAACTTGTTCCCCGACAAATCCAGCATTTCCAGGCTTGCCATTTCTCCAAACCATGTCGGAACACTCCCAGTGAACTCATTCGAGCTCAGGTCAAGGTATGTGCAGGTGGAGAGCCTTCGCAGGGACTCAGGTAAGTTGCCGGACAGCGAGTTGGACCCAAGATCCACTGACCTGAGCAACGGGCAGTCCCCAATGTCGTCCGGGAGGCTACCGGTGAGACGGTTGCCTCGCAGGTTGAGCTCCCGAAGGTTGAACATCCTACTGATACCGATGGGGAGGTCGCCGGTGACGGCATTGCCGGAGATATCCAGCGTGCGCAGCGCGTTGAGGGACCAAATGTCGCTGGGCAGCGCGCCGGCCAGGCGGTTGGAGGAGAGGTTGAGCGACGCGAGCGTGGCGCACGCGGCGACGTCCCGCGGGATGGCGCCGGAGAAGGCGTTGCTGGCGAGCGAGACGTCGCGGAGGGAGCGGCAGCGGCCGAAGAGCCCCTCCGGGATGGCGCCGGCGAAGGCGTTGGCGCTGAGGTCCAGCGTCTGGAGCGCCGGGAGGCGGGCGAGCTCGGCGGGGACGTCGCCGGAGAGGTTGTTACGGGCGAGGGAGAGCGACTGGAGCGCCTCGAGGCGGAGGAGGCCCCGGCCGAGCTTGCCGGAGAGGCCGAAGCCCGCGAGGGAGAGCGCGGAGACGCGGCCCGTGCGCGCGTCGCAGGTGACGCCGTCCCAGGCGCAGGGCCGCTCGTCGTCCTCGCTCCACGTGGCGAGGCGGCCGTCGGGGTCCGACACGTCGGCCTTGAACACGATCAGCCCCAGCACGTCGTCGTCCAGCCCCGCCCCCGCAGCGCCGCCCCTGGCCTCCGCCGCCGCCACGAGGGCGGCGGCGAGGTGGGCGAGAAGAACCAACAGCGCGAGAGGCCGCATTGCTCAGCAAGGCGAGGCGAAGCACGAGGAGGCGCCGGCGGCGGCGCAAATAAATGCTCAGGGTCGGTGCAGGGAGACGAATCGGCGAGAGGAACCGAGAGTCCGGGGGTGGCGCTCGCTTAAATCTGCCCGTGACGACCTCCAAGCTTCAAATGCGGCCTTCTTCCTTCCTGCCGAGAAATGAAGACACAAATGTGAGTGGATTGAGGCATTGAGCTCTAGATATGGCTCCAGGAACAACCTTGTAGCAGCAGCCAGAGATTTGAGTACCTGCCGAGCCAGGTTGAGCCCGCCTACGTCGTCGCCGCCGCCGCCGACTCGCCGGAAAACCCCATTGAAGAATGCAGGCAGGGAGAGAGATAGAGGGAGCAGGCGAGCAGCGGAGAGTGGGCTGAGACTGGAGCAGCGAGAGAGAGAGAAAAAAGAGCGACGAGTGAGGGGGGAGAAGAAGAAAGAGAAAGCTGCTCCTCCCAGTCCAGGGTAGGGCCGGAGGTGATCGGACGGTGACGAGCGGCTCACCGCACGACCGAGGGCTGGGATGGGCCGCGACCCGCGAGGATGGCGGGGCGGTAGCCGGTAGGCGCGGCGCAGACGGGATGGGCCGGGTGCATGGACCGAGACCGAGGGCGAGGGGGCCCGTGCCCGTGCGTGCGCTGGGTTCCTTCTTGAAACTCGCGTGGGGGCCGCGGGGTTCGAGGCCGCAGGGCGCACTGGACCGGTCCGGTCGAGTCCGCGCGTAGGACCGGCAGCTGGACTCGTCGTGGGTGGGTGCTTTTGAGGCGAGCGGGCGTGCCTGCTTTGCTTGCCTCTGCGTGCCTGCTTTGCTTGCCTCTGCGCTGCGTCGTTCGTTGGGTTTGCGTTTGATACCCCTCTGCGCTGCGTCGTTCGTTAATTAGGTTTTCCCCCTGTATACGTTTGATGGTAAACAAGGGCCTACAGGCAATCCTGGGGTCGCGGGTTCGACCCTGGCGGCCTGTAATTTTTGCCGTTTTTTCCAAGACGACCTGGCGAGTATATCCGCGACCGTACGACCCAACTTTTTGTGAAAACAGACCAAGGCCCCAAAAGGTTTGTGTGGATGTGAATTCTACGGTTCTACGGTCTGGCGTTGCAGCCGTGAACCGTGATGCGAACCGCGCGATCAGGACAATAGAATAGAGGTGACTTAGTACTCCATATATGTTTTTCTCTAAAAGTATTTAGAACAATTTAATTTAGGAACAAAGCTAAAACCACCTAGAGCGCGCGGTCCATTTATTTGAAAGACAAAATGGTTTGTAATAATCTGTAAACAATTTTATATTCCTTGCCCTGAGGCGGAATAAAACTCTGGTTACACATTGCAATGAAAACGGGAACTCGTCTGCTGCTGCTATGATCCATTGGTGCAAGAATTGTTCACGGGTTTGCACGGCGACAATAGATGAAGATGAACACATAACTTCGTTCATCTGCCGCCCTGCACGCTAGCTACCGCCTGCTCCTACAATCCAGACCAGACCAGACACCGGGGCTGGCCGAATGAAGCCGCGCAACGCAGAGCTATGGCTAGAGCGCGCGCACGGTCGCACGACTCGCACGGATCGAGAGAGTCCAGCCAGGCGTACCGGACGCGCTCGTGATCCGCCGGGGCGGGCACCGCCGCACCGCGCGTCAATAAGCAAAGCAAGGCCGATCGCCGAGGCGCACGGCAGAATGGCTGCCCCGTCTCCCCAACCGCGCAGCGCGGGAAGGGAAGGGAATTGATGGCCGCTGCGCCGTCTGTCCCGGCTGCTGCTGCTGCTCCCGCTTCCCGCAGGACAGGGGGAGCAGGGGGCATCAGGGTGTTTTGATTGCCGCCATCAATACGCATTCATTGCTCCGGCCGTGCATGCGTGGCCGACTGGCCCCTCCGCTGTTCTCGTTCGGTCGTTCCCGTCCGCATCCACCGCGTCGCGTACATAGGGGTTGTTTCAGCAGGCGGCAGCAGCCAGGCGCAGGCTTGCAGTTTTGCAGCAGCGCCGCAGCGGCAGCGAGGAGCAGTCTGTGTAGTGTGAGTGTGTGACGACGACGAGCGGGTCGGACAACGCAGGCGGCCACAGAACCAGACACGGAGGATCAATGCGATTCAAGGAAGATGTTGCCCGGGACCGCCTAGCCTACTGTAGCCTTGTGCTACAGTAGACTAGCTGCCCTACCAGTACGAGAGCCCATGAACGGTCGAATCTCTCCTTTCGTAGCCTGTCGCTGTCATTTCTCAACGAATCTTTTAAACCTTAAAAAAAAAATGATTTGATAATGTGGTGCTAAAGTAAACATTCACTAATGACGGATTAATTTTTACTTAAAAAATTTATCTCATATTTATGGCTTCAAATTAATTTATTTTTTAAATATATTTCGTAATTAATCTAATCCCTGTTTATTTGACATTATAAAAGTTTATAATTTTTTTTACTACCATCCAAACAAACTTGCCCGGGACCGCCTAGCCTACTGTAGCCTTGTGCTAGCTGCCCTACGAGTACGAGGCCACGGTCGAATCTCTCCTTTCGTAGCCTGTCACTGTCATTCTCAAATACCGACGTGGTTCCAACTGAAATGTGGCCCTAGCTAGGGGAGTGAATGAATTTATCGATGTCGGAAAAAGGAAGAAATTTTCCAAAGCTGGATCAGGTTTGCACTTGGAGCTTCATGACTCATGAGTATAGTATGACATAGAATGATGGCCCTCTATCGAGAGCCCATAAATACAATATCCGCTTGGATCGACAAGTCGCTCAATATCCATGGCTATCCATGCTGACGAGCATGATGACCTATCCTGCTTCCTCCATGATTCTCTTCATCGAAAATCTGTGCAGCCATGCTTGCTCATGCATGCGGCATGCCCCTTGGACTGGATACATTTCGGTCGCACGATGACCACGGTACGGTCGCACCATTCACGATCGACCAATGGGCACGCGCCAGTGAGAAAGCCTCACCATTCACCAGTGAGATTTGGCTTTTGTTTAATGCCCCTCTAAACAAAAGCCAAATCTCACTGGCAGAGTGATGGAGCATTCGGAATCCTGAACCATGATCAGATCGAGAGCTCATGCACCATATCCGCGCCCTGCAGATAGAGCAGAGCAGCTGTGTCGGGACTCACGGCCAGCTTGACTGCTTGAGTCATCGTAGATGCTAAGCAACAAAAGAGGGCAAGAGGCAAAGCCTATTGATCTTTCGTGAGAGGGGAATGGCCAAATAAAACCAGCAGGTGGAAAAGAATTCCACGCGGACCGATAATAGCAGCTGCGAGCATCTCAAAGCAGCAAGATGTAGCAGCAGCATCAAAAGCCCAGAAGAAATCGATCGATCGATCGCACCCTCCCTCGAAAGAAAGAAAGGAATATCACGATTGCACATACGGCATCATGCTGCCTGTGCTTTTCTATGAAAAAGGCTGTGCAACACGCGCGCGGCGCGCCTTTCTTTTGTGTTTTGTTGGGTTTCTCCCCTTTTGGAGCAAGGCCTGTATTGTTTGCTGCAATCCTTCTTCCTAGCATTGCAATGGTTCGGCCTGCAGCAGACCAGTTCTCCTTTTCATGTCTTCTCTCGGAGAGAGCAGGGAGAATCTCACACGGGTGCCTAAGTTTGCAGTTTATACAGAAACCATGTTTACCATAATTACGCAAATAAGTTTGATTGATAGGATCAAAGAGAGCAGCAGCAGAAGTAATATGTAATCAATCACATAAACAGACATGTAAAACTACTGCTTCAGAGCATTGGTATACTGCTTGTAGCCTTGCAGGCTGAAGCTTTATTCAGGTAACGGTATTTACAGTGTTCACATGTATGCGACGAAGCAGCAAGAACTCAAAAGTTTGAAGAGAAACTAAGGCAACGAAGGCTACTAAAACTATGATGGTATCATCCCCTATGCTGTTCATCAAGTGTCATAACAAGAGGTGCACAACGTCTCTCTCTTAATACATGGTACAGTAGATCTCCTCACACAACCTGTGTATCTTTGAGCCTAATTGACCTATTTGTAAAACACATACATGTCCAATGATGCAGCACCAGAAGTGAAATGTTGCACGCTCCCTCTATGCTGCTCTAGAAAAGGAGTGCCGCTTCAAATATCATTGCCGTGCACGACTTGATGCTGCTGGTTTGCTCCTTCTTGGTTATCCAGAGGCATGTACTGAGCCATGATGGCACGGATCTCCGAATCCATGTAACTCTGGTGAAATGATGAAGAAGATTTCAGTAACAAATGGACCATTATTACAGTAACAACTAGCAAATCAAATCCTACATGTGACCACATGTAAATAAAGATCAAAGGATAGAGAGGAAACTGAGAAATCAGGAGTTGTTTTACCCTCAGCCTGTATTTGTACACAGCGTATGCTCCAACCCCAGCAAAAACAAGTCCAAAGAAAATAACCCAGAGGAAGCTCCAGCCAACAGTAGTGGTAGTTCCCTCTTTACCTGCACAGCATTTAGAAATGGCATGAAACTAGTACAATAAAAGATGAAATGAATAGCGGGTAACTTTTACTTGTGCAAAATATCTTAGAATATCCATAGGCTTTCTATATACACGTGCATCATCTACTACTTCTGTTGGAGTTCAGAGGATAAAGAAAGTTAAGTCCAGCACTACGGGAAAAGAACAAAGAACTGATAATAACTGACAATAAAAGATGAAATGAATAGCGGGTAACTTGTGGAAAATATCTTAGAATATCCATAGGCTTATCTATATACATGTGCATCATCTACTACTTTCGTTGGAGTTCAGAGGATAAAGAAAGTTAAATCCAGCACTAGGGGAAAAGAACAAAGAACTGATAATAACTGACATGACATCTACTTAGATAAACCCAAAAATCACACCCATGAAAATATATGTCATTTGATTTTAAGCAATCCTAAAAGAGGATATAACTAAAACCAAAAAAAAGTGTAACAGGCAAGAATCTATGACACATTGATAAAATCTGCTATTCTTGTCACTTCACTAGTATCAATTTGACATAGAACTGCAATGAAACTTCTGTACATGAAAATAGGTTTACAGTTCATGGAAAGTAGCTCCAGGGGTTACAATGTAAATCTGTGCAACATCAAGCAAAAATGTCTTTCGAAATAATCACTGTTTATTAAGAAACTAGAGCATAATTCTGTTATTCAAAAAGTAACAGTTGATTGAGAACAGTTCTCATTTCCATCATTTGCAAAACAAAAGATAGAATTTTGTAATTCTCATCTGAAAAAGGTGCTTGCAGGGAAAATATGAAGACACAGAATTAGATGGCCATGTAAAAATGCAGGTCCAGCTACTCACTGATGCAAGTGTCATGCTCCCTCATGTATAGCATATTGTCATCACCACAGCTGCACTCATAGCTTCCCCATGTATTCTTGCAGCTGCAACCCTTGCACTGACAGCGAAGTTTCTCTTTGCATTCATCAATGTCTGCAAATAATAAGTAGATAAAAGATATCACAAAAAAATGCATTATTCAAAAGTGGAAGTAGAGAACCATCCTTAGCAGGTAATTTTACTCTAAGAACTGCAATGGAAGACTGCTCTAAAAAAAGAAGTAGTCTTTGGTAAATATTTGAAAGTGCTAAACCAATATGTGGGACCTACTGGGATGGCGATGTAGAGTGTGGAATGGATGCAATTGTTGACCATATAATATAAATTTTAGGTCTCAGCTCGGTCAATTAGTATGTGTTGGATCAGAGATGCTTTGAAGTGGCATCCCAAACAAATACAGTGGGATGACTGTGACCTGAATTTTCTAAGGTCTAAGAGTGCCAACAGAAAATATGGGATTCTTTGGATACCATATGCCAGACAACAAATTATTGGCTTTCTTCATAATCTGATTAGTCTCTGGTAGCTGGCGATTTCTTACAGCAACAAAAATTGATTGTGCACAAGGGAGAGGTCATCAGTGTGAAATTCTCAACGACAATTGCAAGGAGGCCAGAGGTAACTCCAATGAGTGATCTTCAAATCACTGTATCAATAGTGGTACTTAGTTTGTGATATGTACTGTTGCTGTACTTGGATTTGCTCATGGTTTCTGTGGTAGCTAGTTGAGCTAAACCTTGTGTTATGTTATCTCTGTGTCCCTTGGATTTCCTAAATTTGTTAGGATTTCAGTGCTTAGAATGCAAGATATTTCTTTTGGTCCAACATATACAAATATACAATCATTTTATGCCCCTTCAAAACAATGTTGAATTCAAAGCTGTAAACATCTACTTTATGAATGATACCTTCACAACTTTTGTCTCCATCACCCTTGAAACCCACTGGACATTTACAACCTTCAGATACTTCGTTCTGCAGAATTCCAATTAGTATTAACAATGTAAACAAACTGGAATGCAAAAAGCAAATATCTCGAAACAACATTTACTTACTGAGCAGGCAGAGATTGTCTTCCCTTCTTTAGTTTCCTGCCAGCACCCTCCATTATTGATCTCACACCTACCAATACCGGAAGCTGACAATGACAAATTTCAATCATAGTTGTAATGTGGCATTCTCAAATATCAATTAAAATAATCTCCCTCCGTTCCAAATTCCAAGCCGTTTTGGCATTTCTAGATACATAGCTTTTACTACGTATCTAGAGCAAAAGCTGTGTATGTAGAAAAGCCAGAATGAATTACAATTTGGAGGAGGAGGAGGAAGGGAGGGGGGGAGTATTTGATAAGATGGTATTCGTGCAACAGTAAAATACCACGTAGTAACGCGAACAACTGATTTACAAATTACAACTACCTACATTCTATTTTACTTGTCCTCTTAAAATGAGTGTCTAGTCAACATTTTAAAACTTGAACCACCGGTATACATGAAACCATTTTATCACATGAAAATAATACTAGGGATTTATCATCAAACTGTTTCCGTATCGTTTGTATATCAATAATATATTTGTAACATGTAATAGTCAGGAAAGATAATGAGAATAATGAATGCATTGGAGACGATGAAATCTCCAAGATAATGAGAAAAGAGAATGAAGGTAGCAATAATCATTATCTGATCAGAAAAATTTCCATTATAACTTATGTTGATGTAATGTAATAAGTAAATTCATAGAGTACCTTCGCAATGGGTATATCCATCACCCACAAATTTTACCCCTCTCACAATAGGGCACTCACAAACACGCCCACGGAAGGTATCCTGCATTCTCACGTAAATGCAATTAGAACCCCTTACCAGACAAGAATTGAGGGATAAGTGAAGCATCAGCAGCATGCATGACGGTTAAAAAAATGTACCTTGCATGCAGTAACATTACTAGCTTTGTCCTGCCAGCAACCCCCATTGTTCTCCAAACACTCATTTGTTTGAATCTCTATATGAGATAAAAAGAAGGAAATAAAAGAGTAAATGTGCATCAGATAAAGATATAAGAGATATCTGCAGTAAAAATGAAAGCTTACAGACCTTCGCTCAAACAAACAGCAGGCTCAGTTGTCTCCTCGAATCCTGAACAGATCGCTTTCAGAACAGCAACTTTGTCCAGCTTACCTGAAGAGAAAAACTAAACATGACACAAACAACATTGGGCCACGGAAAGATAGGCACTACAAGATAGTAGGCTGACCTCTGTATTGCCTGTTGTTGATGACAAGGGTTGGTAGTATCGTGACATCTCCCCTTTTACCATGACCAATCTATATAATAAAAGCAGAGAACTAAGTATACCACAGATCCATGAAAATATGTCAAGCATGTAGCACTTGTTAACAAAAATGTTAGTCCCTCCATTTGAAACTGCAATGCTTATTTCGTTTCGTTAGGACAAACCTTTGACCAACAATTACTCTACTATTACCTCCATCCCAAAAAAACTTCACAATCTAGTTTAGTCCTAAGTCAAACTATCTTACATTTGACCAAGTTTATACAAAAAAAAATACTGATATTTATATGACCAAATAAGCATCATTAGATTCATCATGGAACATATTTTCATAGTATTACTTATTAGGTGTCATAAACGTTGACAATCTTCTCTACAAACTTGATCAAACTTAAAATAATTTGACTTAGGACAAACCTAGAATAGATGTTTTCTGTGATGGAGATAGTAATAAAGAATTTTCATGACAACATATCCATGTTAAAAGAATGCTTACTGATTATGATTTTGCCTTATGATTATGATTCTGTATCACATAAATGAAATATTAATGGAGTATAATCATTGGTCAAAGCCTTGTCGAAACAAATACACATTGTAAAAAAACGAGTACTATGTATGAACACAGTCGTACTTGGGCATCTTGTTCTGCCTTTAAAATTTCATTTTCCTCATTGGCTTCAGGGTCGCCAACACACTTGTTTATCTTCTCGATGTCCAATCCTGTAACAGGGAATTGGCACATTGAATACTTAATTAGCAGCAACTTAGTCAATTATTAGTTGTATGCTACAAAAGAAAAATAAATAGAACTAGCGAGCAAGATACATATTAGTGACAAATAAGGCATACCAAGTGACTTGATAACATCGCTGGCACAGTCATGATTGTATTTCTTATCCTTCATTGGGCACCTAAGTGCGAAATCATGCACATAATCCCACCACAGCCATGGCTTTCCAGTCTCATTAGCAATCTTGAATACACAAATTTGATGTAGATTTTGAACCACAACATTTTTTCCATCATAACCTTGGCTAAAATCCCCCTCTGGATCTGGTGCACAATATCTCCCATGATTGATGCACTGTGATTTGCATTGCTTGCTTTCGACAAAAGCTTCTGGACAATACCATGTGATATAATGAGGAGTAAACTGAGTGTAACCCTTTTTCTCAAGAATTTGTGCAGTTCCTCTAAAGCTCCTCACGAAGTCCATTTGCATATCACATTTAGGACCACATTCATCATTACTGTTTGTCCAGAACTCATATTCTACACGCTCATCAGGATGGGGAAGGGATTCTCTCCAGTCCAGAAGAACGCTAAGCATCTCGCCATTTTCCGCAGATTTCTTGAGGCTTTCCCCCAATTTCTTTGTTATAAGCACTGAGGGAATAGTGATGTTTTCTAGGTGTTCTTTGCCTTCTTCTGGATTGTCCATTGTGATTAGAGGTTCCGACTTGTCATCCACAACAAGAACTGCGGCAGCTCCAGCGTTTTGTGCATTCCATGCCTTGGTTGTGAAGAAGCATTCTGTTCATTAAAAAACATGATAGACTCATTAGAACAAGATTTTCTCAATCATGAGTAAGTATGCCTGTAATGTGCACCAAAGAGAACTTATATGCGCCCAAATGTTTGAATAATTTCATGTTTTGCACTTTTGCACCAACAGAAATATCAACAATAGTTATCCAACAATCTGAGGAATGTAACAGTTTCCATGAGTCAGTTGTGCCTCATTTGCCATCTGAAGCGCTCCAAAAAAATGAAAAATTTGTGAAACAGAAAAGTCTACACTATCACATGGAGTACTTGAGGATTCCTATTCCAACTTTAAATATGAAATATGTGAGCGATTTATTTTTAATTTTTCTGAAGGTAAGTACAATATGAACCTTACAATATACTCCCTCTGCCCCAATATAATTGTCGTTGGAGCCTTCAATGAGGTGCACAGTTTATTGTCCGAATCTGGTCATGGGCATTGTCCGGATGCTTGAACTGAGCTGTGAACCTGGACGTTTGACATGCTAGAACGCAGACATGTGAGCAGATTCTGGATCTGACACCATAGGAAGCAAAGCTAAACCAATATTCAAATAATTTCAACAGATCATGTACGTGGATAAGTAGGTAGAATTTAGGTATATACTGATAATTGGTGATCGTGCAAAATAAGCATCACTTCAAATTTGTCACTAACGACACACATACCAATAGGATAGTCAAAGCTAGTTAAGCAAAATATTCGTAGTTTCATCTCATACAAATTGAACCACGGAATATTCTTAACTCATTTTAAAAACTTATTAAGTTTGCAGAATCCTCAGTTCTGTATTCCACTATAGTTATATGAATTGCTCACCAAATACAAAAGTATCCTCCGCCAGAGATATAGCTACAGGATCACAACAACAGCTGTTTCAAGGGAATGGAAGCATTTTCTTTAGAAAAAAAAGGTAGGCTGCATTCAATTTCAAGGGAATGGAAGAAGCCCAAATAGGAAAGTCAAACAACACACCTCAGAGTAGGGAGGCTAGCAGCTCGTAACTGAACAGTAATTAATGCTAGAAAGTAGAGCTAGACTGAACGAATCACGCTAAAAGAGTACCCTCGAAAAATCCGGTTCACAGGTGGACAACCAAAAAATAGGTTTCCAAAAATAACTAGCGCGCGCAACCAAAAAAAACGAAGCCAAGACAGAGAGTCAATCAAGATCACCTCCGCGGTCGACGAGGACGAAGGTGGGTCGTCCCCCGGACTGCTTGGGCTTGAAGGAGATGTCGAACTGGTCGAAGCTCTGGCACGCCTTCCGGTTGGACTTGGGGTACTCGACCCATCCGTGCAGGGTGCCCCCGTACTCCGGCACCCCGAAGTTACCGATGGCGCACTCGTACTTGCCCTTGAGGTCGTCGGGGGACGTCACCTGGATGCTGTTCTTCTCCACCACGAACCTGCCCGCCGCCGCGTCCGCCAAGGCCAGCACCACCAGGACCAGCAGCGCCAGCCACGCCCGCCCCCTCGCCATCATGCTCCCCTGCCCCGATCAGAGCACCGCCCTCCTACAGAACCTCAGGAGTCGCTGATTAAAAGCAGAGCCCGAACCCCCGTGCCGGCCTGCCGGGCTCGGGCCGGCTGGAAATTCCGGGTCCTTGGAAGGACTCGTGTGGGGGCGAAGGGGAACCAGCGATCAAGACGGATGGTCGATCGAAAGGAGGAGCGGAGGTTTCAACGGGGCGCAGCAGCGCAGATCTGCGGGCGTAGAGAAAAAGACCTCGCGCCCAGCGGAGCACCAATTGGAGGCGGCCGGCGAGATCTAGCCAAGCCCGATCGGCCGCTGCTGGGTGGAGAGAGGGAAGAAGGGATGCAGTCGTTGGACGACCTCCTCCTGGCTGCAAGCAAAGCAACGCCCCCGCGCGGGGAAGTCGTCGGCTGCCGCCTGCACGCTCAGCTCTTCTCCTTGGCGCCTCGCCCCCGTCCAAGTGGAGCCCAGCCAAACAAGTTAACCGAACCAGAAGCACACGCGGGTCGGAAGCTGACAGCGTTCGTCGCGACGCGGGCGGCCGTTGGATCGGCGATGGGTGGCTGGTTTGGGGGGAGGGCCAGGGTGCCGTACTCGTGGCAATGACTTGACCCTCGTGGCCTCGTGCCTGGCTGCGTGCATGGGCTGATGGGCGCCACCGCCACAGCGTGAGATCGGGGACCGCGTCGTACGTATCGTCAAGTCAAGACTGATGGTTTAGATTTTGGTTATTATTTCATAGAAATAGATTTACATCTTCGAGATTCGAGCTTGTCAACGTCTCGTGCTCCTCGGCTCGACCGACAAAGGAAAATTTAACTGAAAATCTGAAAAAAAAAAGGGGGCCTATTTGAGGGCTTCCGCTTGGAGTGTCTACCAAACATTTGAAACAGGACTACCGGAGTAATTTACAGCACTTATAGAGTTTGTTTTAATACAAAAAATTGTAGTATTTGTTAGAACAAGTATAAGGGCAGTCCCAATAGAAAATTAATTGTAGTTTCAATAAAGGGCCTATTTGAAGGGCTTCCGCTTGGCCCGTGTCTACCAAACATTTGAAACAGGACTACCGGAGTAATTTACAGCACTTATAGAGTTTGTTTTAATACAAAAAATTGTAGTATTTGTTAGAACAAGTATAAGGCACTTTGAATTGTTTTTTGGTCATTTATCCGAATGGTGGAAGAGATGCAAGTTTATTTACTGTGCAATCTGCATTGCGTATAGTAGTTTCTAGTCTAGGAGAGTAGGAGGAGAGTTTATTTACTGTGCAACAAAGACAGACAAAGACAGGGGGCAGCCAAACAAGAGGGCGCATCTAGGGGAGTAAATTTACAGCGGCTGCTTTGCTTCACGGATACAAAAAATCATCGCATCGAGTCATCAAGACCCACCGTCCTGAATTTCCTTTCAATATATCGTCAAGTACTGATAAGAATCGGTCGCTATTGGAGTTTTGCTGCAACTCCATCGATGAGATGCAGACAAGTTTAATTATCCGACGATGCAGACGTGCCGTGCAGCCGTGCCGCATGAAACACGCCCCGGTTTTCAATTATTGCCGCCGTGGCCCATTCTTCAATGCTCGGACTCTATCCGCCTCTACCCCGCGACCACAAACGAGAAACCTGAAAGAAAAAAAAAAATCAGCCAACTTATCAGCTATTATAATTTATAATAGTATTTTTTCAGAGCCAAAAATTTTAACTTAAATTTTATTAGTCGGTAGAAAAAATATACAAAAAGTAACTACAAGTAGAGAAAACTTTCTTTGTCTTTGAGTAAATAGGTTTTTAGAATTATCTTAAGTCAAAATTTTTGGTAGAATTTCTAAAGAGTCCACCAAAATTATGACCTTAAATTTAAGATATATTTTTATAATATGCACATTATATGTCATAGCTATTGTTACTCTTTTTTATAAAATTAGTCAAAATTAAAAGTTTGACTTGCATGGAAAATTGAAGAGGTCAAGATTCAAGAGGATGTGCTTCACCTTGCACCTGTTTTTGTACACCTGGAGCAAATAATAGAAAACAATTTTTCTTGTGTCTCATCCTCTCACCCAAATATGTGCAAGAAATTACACGTTGAAAACTTTTTTTGCTTACAAAGCACTTGTTGACGTGTCAGCCTTTACACCTCATATCTAGAGAAAATACATTGTGGCTGCTCTTACCTGCAATTATTATTCTGGGTGGATGGACAGGTGGCTCGTTTAGTTTGGCCAATCTCAATAGAGATTTCATGGAGTTCTATAGATATTAAATATACTGATTTGACACTATATTAATAAAGTGAGAAATTATTAAGCTCTTCAAAACGGAGCCATGAAACTTCCAGCGAGAGTAGCCCGACCTGGCGTATTTGGCGGTTGCAATATTCAGCGAATTTTTACTAGTACGAAAGTTGCCCCATCGCTCCTGCTCTATTCGCATGCCACGTGTCCCCCATCACTCCGGCCTTATTCGCGTGCCACGTGTCCCGACGGCTCCCATCGCTGTCGCGACTCCAGCCAGGAAGGCGCCCGCGGCAGCTAGCCCTGGCCCTGCCTCGCGCAATAATGCCCCACGCGGCGCGAACATCTCCGCCGGCTTCCTCTTCCGCGCCCACGCCCCCGTACGCGCGGCGCTCCAGCTCCTCCATCTCCTGCAGCTTGGAGCACGCGGGAGCTTGAACAGTAGGAAATGGCGAAGCCCTTGCCTCGCGGTGTGCGGCCCCGACCTCGCCTTCCCTATGCTGGAGCTGAACGCCGCCGCGCTCCCTACCGGAGGTGAACTCGCCGACGCCGATGCTAGCGCCCATGAATGTCGCCGCCGCTCGAGAGCCCTATGCCGCGCACCCCTGCCCCAGCTTCCACCCGCCGCCGCCGCGCTGTCCACTGCCGGAGCACCGCGCCACCGCACACCGTTGGCACCGAGTGCCTCTGCTCCTCCGTTTCTCCTTCCCTCTGTTTCCTTCTTCTCTCCCTTCTCTCTCTTCCTTCCTCCTCTCTCTTTATCCGCGAACACAGAGAAGGCAATCAGCACACTGGTGCCTTGCGCCTCTTGCCCCCCGCCCCCCTCCCTCCCCCTTCCCTGTTCCTTTTGCTTCCCTCTTCTTCCTTCCCCCCTCTCAATCGCTCTCTTTCTTTCTGTTGAGAAGGACGAAGCAGATGGGGATGGATGGGCCACGTGAATGGCATCCAAAGCCACCAGCCACGTCCCTCCAACCAATGGGAGGATGCCAGGTCCACAAACCGGTCCCACTTGTCAATGGCACAGGCATTGCTCTCATCCTCCCTCTGTTTCCATGGCCTTGGTCCACGAGAACCCAGAGAGGGAGCACGCTGTACACAGAACGGTCCACCACTGCTGCTCGTTCCTGATGACTGCCTGGACCTAGGCGTCAGCTGGATTGGGAAATTGCTATGCACACCTGGGAAACGTACATGAGAGATTAAAAGTAAGCTTTCCCTATTCTAGAAAAATTAAACCTTTTCCAATTCATTTTCATGTCATTTCGATGAACAACATAAAAAGGATAACAATATGGCACTGAATAAAAATAAGTTAGCTACAAATATTAATTTCTCGATGTATAACACGATAAAATTAGACTTTATATTCAACCACTCTATATTCTATATAAGGGAATATAGCTCTATGCTCAAAATCACTATGGTCATCTGAATAATAATACCAAACAAACACTCAATCTCAAGGTATAATCCTTCAAAAAGTTCTACTTCTAAAGCAAATGACCAAATTGAAAGAGCCTCATGCCCACATATTTAATATTCTCAAATTACACTCATATTCTATTCTCTCTGTATTCAAATTTTTCATTCATCACGATCTGTTTTCAAAATGACCTTGCATATTACACGGCCCATCCACAGGATCAATTTTTGACAAAACACTTGCAGTGTGAAATTGGCTGAACCATCACAAACGAAAAAGAATAAGGCCCACGCAAATGCCAAAGTCACCATATAAATTTTGCTAAGGAAAATAGCCATCGTTTTTTTTTTTTTTTGAAAAAATAGAAAATCATCTGTATCTGAATCACGTACTAGTAGTACTAACAAATGTTAACAGCCCACAGGATTCGTTGGGTTTCATACAGTTTGACAAAACATAGATGCAAATGTGAATACGGCCCACAACGTGAAATATTCTGAGAACCATCACAAACGAAAAACAACTGAATTGAAACATGCCCACGCAAATGCCAAAGTCACCATATAAATTTTAGGAATAGGAAAATAGCCATCGTTTTTTTTTGTATGTGAAAAACAAAATAGCCATCTTAAATCATAATGGACACAGAATCACGTAAACTAGTAGTACTAGGTACCAAATGTTAACATGTTCCTAAAGTCAGAGAAAGAATGCAAAGATAGCACATGGAGAAGCAACATGTACGTTACATTACATGGATACAAATTGTTAACTCGAACAGACAACGTGAACATATTCTCCCAGAGAAGCTCTCCAGTCGATTGAACAACTGAGGCATTGAAACATGCTTCAGTGTTTGAGTCCTCATGTTGACTGCTTGAGCGGCAAACACGGCTGGTGCGCACTTGGTGCAGCAGCCCATTGTTTATTTATTTCGCACTGGCCGAGACAACGGTTGGGCCAGCAGCGGACTGGCGGCCTGACCAGCGCGTCGTTAGGTAGCTTTGGTCGGGCGTCTGGCGATGAACCAAATTTCCGCCAGCCGGACCAACGCATCATGCAACATAACGACGATTTGTGCCCGGAATAGCGCATCAAGCTGTTTTGCAGATTTTTTTTTGTCTTCATCTACGTTGGTACTGCAGTCAAAGGAATGGAAAAAAGAGCTGTGGATGTTTGAATCTCCGTTTTTCCTCTGGAATCGCTGGCATAGGAAGGCATTTTTCTGAACAGTAGATAAATCCAAATCCTATGTTTTCCTATGTTTCACCTGCAATCCTATGTTTGACTTGGTAACTTTTCATTGTTTATTTATTTCACTGCAGACAACTCCAGCAAGGACTGCACCTACACACATGATTAGGTACTCACCCATTGTCTGTAGAACCAAATTTCATTACCAACATAACGAAGTTACAAAGTTCAGAGGTTTAACGGTACTACAGTCCACAAACTGTATAATCTAATCTAAGGCACTGAACACCAAGGGTGTGCACAGAATGTCTTGGAGACTGGGACCAACCAAGCAAACACTGCAAGCCAACAGAGGCTGCCAACCAAGGGCAATGACTGGGACCAACTAAGCAACATTGCAAGCCAATAGAGAGGATGTGACAATTTCAAAAACTACTAAACGACTTCATTACATGCCCAAGACCCGACAGAAACATGCAGGCAGGCAAAGAGACTATCACGGTGCGATCATCTAGAGCCATGACCTGCCGATCCCCAGGGTTTCCTTCTCTTGATTGCTCACCCATTGTCATCTACTAGTAGAGTATGCGTTGAACTCCCTGGAAATAAAATGAAACGGCTGGTGGATAACACTTTTTTCTTTTTGTGTGTGCCGGCCACCGTGTCCCGGAGAGAATGAGACCCGTGACATTTTAGTCGAAAGCTTGATAGTGAAGATGATGAGAGACCATCACGAAGACACACTTGTGTGTGGGAAAGATCTGAGGGCTATCCATGGAGTTATCCGATCGGGAGCTTGGCCCTGGTGAGGAGCTCCAACGAGACGCGTGGGAAGCATGAGCTTCTTGATACCTCGGAATACTAGAGTTATTGACGACGGGGGGTTATATCTCTACATTCCTATCTTAGTTTGATAGGATTGTCAATATAGCCTTCACCAGGAGTATTTCAGGTATCAATTTTCGCAAAAAACATGAAGTGAATTAACTAAGGATCAAGATCATCCTACGATGATAAAAGGAGGAGTTTATAATATTTAGGTAGAAAGGATCTTTATATCTATGATATATGGTAAGGTAATGTAAGATACATATAATGGCGAGTTAACGCCTTTGCTCATGGGGCGATAGATGAGATAATAAGAAGATAGAATTCTTACATGAAGCAACTACCTTTTTATAGGGCCCTACTGGCTACTGTTTTAAGAACTTGCCTATAAACACATGGTGGAATACAAACGTTGCCACCACATGCTAGCTACCTAAACAATCCGTTGACAAGTCATATAAACAGGCAAGGTATAGTCTGACACCACGTCTACATCATAACTCACTACTCTAACCTTGCGACACTAAGTTCCCTTAGCAAGACTAGAGCACTCTACCAAGTAAAAGCGACATAGTACCAATGAAGGTATAGCTCGGAGAAGACACCAGACAGACCCACCTCTTCACCACACTTCTCTCGCTGTCTCCCTATTTGTATACTACTACTACTAGACCTTGGAAGTAAAAGAGTAGTTTCTCCTTTTTAGTCATGGATGAGCTCCATCTTTCACCATTGGATTAAACCGCCATCAATTCAAGGGTGAAGATCAAGCAAATGGGTGCTTGTTTGCATGTGGACAACTTGGTGGGAGCAAGGAGGTGGCCGGCTGACCCCTATGACAGGTGGGTCCTCCCTTTCATGGGTTCATCTCAACCATAAACATTGTGAAAAACAGCAAGTTCGTAAAAAAAGCACTGAAAGAGAGAAACTTTGGACAACTATGGGTAAGTTAATTTTGGTCTTTTAAACAATCCTAAATGCTACTTTACGACCTTAAACAATACTTGAAGCGACGTTGGATTCTGTGATCGTGATGGGTTTGGAAGGATCTAGGCAGGTTAGATATACTTTTAGTATACTCTCATCCATTTCAATTTATAGGTCGTCTTGGCATTTCTACACACACAAATTTTATCATGTATAGACATATTATATATCTAGAAGTACAAGAAAAACTATATATCGAGATTAAATAAAATTAAAGACCCATAATCTAGGACAGAATGTAACATGTAACAATACTGTATATTTTCTCATTTCTGACTTCGAGAGGTGACACACACATCATGTTCTTCCCCCCTGCTATAAAGAGAAGAGATGGGTCCCATCAAGATGGCACAGCTGGTGCAGGCCTTATTGTGCTTTACAAACAGCCATCGTTCACCACGTCGAATCACAGGTCCGTGCGTTTCACTTCACGGGCAATGCCGCCCCGGCGCCCCGCCGGCCTAGCTCAATTCCTTACTAAGGATCTAGTCTAAACATGTCGTCGTCGTCCTCGCCGCCGCCAATGCTCCCGAGCGATCCCACCACGAAGCCGAGGCTGTTCGGAGAAGGCGGGAAGCTGGCAGTGCCTCTGCCGCCGCCGCTTGCCGTGCCACCTAGTACGCCACGGTCCGGCGGCGCCGACGCTGACGTCACCCCGGCCGAGCCCACGACGGCGCTGATCAGCTCGTCCACCTGCATGAACGAGCCGGCCGACGAGCTGAACACGTCGTCGCTGGTGCACCACGACGTGGACAGCTGATCAGCGGCGGCGGCGGCGGCGCCCCCGCCCATCGCCCGGTACTGATGCGAAGAAGAGGCGGCGCCGTCGTTGCTGGCCGCCGCCGCTGCTGCTGCTGCTTTTGCGTTGTTGTTGGTGGTGCCGCTGGGGCCGAAGGTGATCATGAGGTTGTTGCTGGCATGGTCGAGCTCGGCAACGGCAAGGGCGCCGGCGGCGTGGTCGATGAGCGGGATCGTGGAGGGGTCCCGGCACGTGTGCTCGCCGTAGTAGGTGACGACGTACTTGGACGTATCCGTCTCGCAGAGCTGGACCTGCCTCCTGGCGTTGCAGCCTTGGTCTGTCTTGTGCGTGCACCTGTAGTAGCTCCTGCGCGCGCATGCAAGCAAACACGTTTCGGGTCCCTGATCTGTTCGATCCTCTCGGTGAAACTGAACATCGATCGACCATGCTACGAGACGAGAACGAAGTATGTACCTTGGGTAGGGCGAGTCTTGAATCTCTTTCTGCCCATATTTCCGCCATACGTGGCCATCTTCCAGGTTAGCAGTGATCTTTTTGTCAGAGGGGCGCTGTGATCTGCTGAAGAAATATATATATATGATGCATGGGCGGCGGATGATCGAAGCGGAACGAACGAGAAATCAGTCAGAAAGCAGTACACGACATGAACAAGCTCATTACTAAGTGAACTAATCGATCTAGCTATGAGGTGCATGCTCACCTTCTGCTGGAACAGCTTTGTTTCCTCTTGTTCCGGCACGAGCTCCCCGACGGCTGTGGCCTCGCACCGTCCGACCCGGCGGCCGGGCTCTGGCGGCCTACCGCCGCCGCTGCATCGCTTACATCCAACGCCGACATCGCGCTCGACAGCTTGGCCAGGACGCCGTCGATCTGCTGCTGCGCCCACGCCGCGCGCTGGTCGTCCATCTCAAGCTGCAGCAAGAAGTTCCTGAGCCCGACCGCGCCGTCGCGCGCCTCGTTAAGATGGTTCACCGCCATGGCCGCCCTTGCCGCCGGCACGTCGCCGCCCGACGACGCCATCATCGATCAATCCTATAGCTAGTCCCTAGACCATGCCGTGGACTGATCTAGAAACCCCCAGTGGACGGCCGGGGTTCTGCTCTGTGCGCGGGCAGTTGCTATACCTAGACACGCAATGGCACTGCACGCTCCTCTACGAGCGAGGTAGAAAGATGCGAGGAACAATGATTTGTGGTGCCGGCTAATTGTGCGTCCTTCTTTTAGTTTACCCCCCATGGTTAGTTATCTGGGAGGGAAAAGGCGGTGTAGAAAGGTTGAAAAGAGTGAGGGGAGGAAGCTGCATGGAAGGAAGCAAAGCATGGAAATTAGTGGAGCCCGGTGCCGGGGGATTGGTCGGCCTCTGGCCGTCGTCGCCGATGGATACACAGAGGGGGAAAGGAAAACCATCATACCATCAGTCTACCGGACCGAACTGCCGCTCGGTGCAGGCAGGAAAGGAGCCGTCATCGAGATGACACAGGCAGCGTGAGATCACGCACACGCATGGACTTTGACCACAGGGGTCTCCGGGTCTCGCAAGCAGGCAATGCCTGGGCAATTTCTCCGATGACGACTGGAGACTGACTGGTCTTTCGGCGATCGGCGTGCATACACATGGATGATTGGAACAAAGGAGACAGAGACCACCAGCTTCATTTTAAACAGGAGCCACTAGCTGGTGCTGACGTGTCGATCTTCTGGTCTCCGTGTAGGAGATTGCGCACGAAATGTTCCGAAACGGCTAGAAATGCGTATCCAGGCAAGGTACGGGAATGTTTGGTTTGTTAATTACCTCAGTCAGCTCAACTAAATCTAAACCATACCCATGAACAGGACAGTGGTCTCACCTTGATTAATTTGATAGAAATTATGAGATTGGTAAAAAAAAAAAAAGTACAATTGCAGCCGAGAACAAATAGACACTAATGCAAAAAGAGGCTCTAGTACCATTCGGGAAAGGGATTTAGTAGGCATTCTTAATCAAGACTAAGATTCTCGCCTAAAAATTAATTGGTGTTGCATTATGTCTTTGTTGATATGCCTCGTCCTCCTTCTTCCCTATGCTAGGGCCTACCTAGGATTTGGAGGCCCCTGAACAAAATACATGATGGGGCCTTAAAATTTAAGAAAATCAAAGCATCCTTTCACTTAGTTATTAAGCTTCAAAATTACACGTGTCTTATACTACTAAGAGCAAGTCAATTTTAATGCTAAAAGAGTAAAAAAATAGTACTCAAGTAATAAACTAGCACCCTAACAGCTAGCATAGCAGTATATGTGATACGAGAAAGGCAAAATGGCAAGAAGAAAAATGAACAGATTAGAGAAACTAAGTTGCCAAGCAGACAAGTGAACATGGCCTAATAAACCAGGAATCACAACTTACAAGATATGCTATATTTTATTTTCTATTTAAAAGATTAGCTACTATTAATTAGTACTTATTGTAAAATTTGGAGGCCCTTCAAATTTGGAGGCCCTGAACATGTGCCCCTCTTGCACATGCTAATCGACGGCCCTGTGCCAAGTTACGCTATTGTTGCTTTGCCGCCGATGGGTGCTCCTGCTCCGTCGACAATGAACCTGAGGGGCGCGGCTATGCATGCACGTGGGATGGGACCGTTACTAACTTGCCACAGTGTGTGCGACACCCGTCGAGGCCGCATCCCAAGCCTTGACCATAAGGAACATGATTTTAGTCACATTTTCCGGCAACATCATATCAATGGCAAAAATTGGGTTGATGAGGAATAATCTATTATAAACTTATCTAGGTTCATTGCTATTAGATGATGCAACTACGCTCGCAGAGACAAACAATGTCGAATGAGAACAAAACTATGACCAACATTAGTTCACATGACAAGAATCAGTGGACACCACAAATGATGAGAAACCAGTTTTGAACATGTCCAAATGCTCCCATTGGCAACCAACCAAGTGTAGCACTACATGTTAGGGGCCTCATTAGGCCCTCCACAATGTGAGTGCTACTACTATTGTTCATATCTGCAACATGTAAATTCGGATACCACTCTTCCTGGCTCACAAAGTTAGCAACACAAAGCATCACTCATGGGACCCATCGAGGAAGTTAATGAGGACAAGTACCAGCACATCTCCGTTGCATGCACTCATGTGCAACCAAGGTAAAGCTACAATGAGGTGAACGAAGGAAACATTATTCTGCCTCTATTTTCCTGGCATCACTAAAATCTGATTTCACTTGCTGCAATGGTTGCAATGATGCTAAAATCATCTCTCCCCTCTTTTAGGCATCACTTATGAACATATTGTGGAGGGCCTTAATAGTCCAAAGTAGGCTTTTCTATGATGCAGAGAAGAGACAGGAGGGTAAGAAAAAGTGGTTGTTTCATGAAACTAGGGCCAAGCATAATAGACCGAAATCCAAAGACCGGCCTAACTAACCTACTAACCAAGACCGAGATTGAAGTGACTAAGACAATTTTTTTTGTCACTAGTTTTAGCCATTGCAACCTTTTAGTTAACAACATTTTCATTTGGAGAAATGTTTAGATCTACAAATAAAGGTATGAATATTGCATCATTTTTTAAGTAATATTAAAATGATCTCAAATGAAGAATGTCATAAACTAGAAAGTTAGAGATCTCTTTCTTCTTTGCACCTTTCATACAAATTTTATCTTCATTTATTT